>JAKTVN010000013.1:0-334311 GCA_030557235.1 Nakazawaea populi
GGACATGGGGGTGAATATTTGTTTTTTCCTTGCGATTCTTACAGTTTTTTTTTTTTTCACTGTTAAAAAAATATGCACTCAATAAATGAGAATACCTCCTTTTACCACTTTGTAATAAATGCATAACGAAGTGAACGCCGCCCCCCACGCTTCATTTGCCTATTTTTGGAAGATATCTTATTGTTCGCATTCAAATGATCCAATTATTCATTCGGCGTGATAATTGAAATTGTGCATTTTACAGCTCTCTGAGGAAAGAAAATTAAGCTTGATCCACTTTCCGCAAAACAACAATGGCAAGTTTTATTATTAATTGAAGAATCATTTGTGTTTAGATTTCGCATGACATTCAAAGGAAGAGTTAAATTCATACGGAAATTCGATATAGAGGTAGTATATGGGTTATTTATCTGACGAAAGTTATCACCTCGATCAAATTGCATCATGATGCTTGTCTCATTCGTTCCTTTCGAAGTTTTTAAAATAAATTATTGAAAACACATTGTCGATTTGGAAACTTTTAAATAAATTATTTAATATATGATATGTTTTGAAACTGAAACATTCAAAAGAATTTTTAAATTTTGAGTTTTTACTGAAAAAAAAAAAAAAAAACCTTTGTAAAATCCTGCCATCAAAATTGTTTTGAGAAGAAATGAATTGATTCCTTGAACGAGAAAGGTATTCGAGATAATCGATTAAAACACTGCAATGGTATCATTTGGGTATCATATTTGATCTGATTACCTAATTGAGTGAACTTGATAACAAGAGCACTCACTCACTATCAACAGTTTTTGTAGTTTTTTTCATTGGACACACACAAAAGCGCGCGCAAAAATGGGAGTATCGGATTTCAACACCACTCACATCTTTAATCACAACCATCTAATACATATATACATATTTATTTATATTTATATCTCTCTACTTTATTGCAAGACAATTGTTGACATTTTGTGCTGAACTTGAAATGGCTTGTGATTTACTTATAATGATATATGTAGTAAATATGAACAATCACTCTTTTTTTCGCTAACTTTTCTGGGTTACCCTACTTTGTTTTTTACCTCAATCTCCACGTTTTTTCATCTGCTTTTCTCTCTCTCTATTTACCGAGTTTTATACTACTGAGATTAGGAGTTGAGATACTATGGGACAAATTTTATGGTATGATGTCTATATACATATATAATTTGCCAATCTTACGGATGTAGTTATCTCTACCTTATTAGATATTGTTTATAATTGGTGTTCATTGATCCTACATTTGTCGAAGCGTATAAATAAGTAGTAGTAGTAGTAGTAGTAGTAGTATAAATTATAGTGTGTAATTTACACGACCAATCCCCTTGTCCAACCAAAATTCAACGAACGAGACGAACCGAAAAACCAGAAAAATTTTGTTGTTTTTTCCTTCACCTTTTTCTACAAATTTTCATATATTCGTGGTTAGAGAAATATATATCTTTCATCTATCAATAATATTTCACAACATTAAAGATGCTTTCAGCACGTACTATTGCTAGAACTGCAACTCGTTCAGCTATTGCTGCCAATGTTACTCGTTCAATCCCAAGAATTGTAAGTAGTTGAACCGTCTACATCGATGTACAACTTATTTTGATCAACGTTGTAATTTATATGGACAACTTGGGCTTCACACAAAATTGGATACACACAACACCCACCCCGGGCAATCTTAAGTCACCCAATAAACATGTACAATTGGATTGTCAACATCAATTGATTGCAGTTGGAATAATATGGTGTTTACACAATTGACTAATTCCGTTGATCCAAACAAAGAGAGTTGTCCACATCGAGATTTACATCGAATAATAAGTTTCATACTAACTCAATTCAAAAGGCTCGTCCATTAATCCAGAGATCATATGCTTCCGCCAAGGCTTCTCCAACAGAAGTTTCATCTATCTTGGAAGAGAAAATCAGAGGTGTTTCCGGTGAAGCTAACTTAAATGAAACCGGTAGAGTTTTATCAGTTGGGTATGTATCATCAATTCTTCCTTGAAGATTTTTCCAACACACATATATCAAAGGATCCTCCTCCATGACAGATTTCCCGCTACATGCTTATTTGATTGTCTTGATCGTTGATCAACGTTCTTTGACAATTTGAATTTTTGTTGTCAAATTATTTTTTTTTTTTCCTTGAGGCCCATTGGACCAATGAAACGCATCAATTTCTCATAACGGAGGTTGTCTTGATTTTTTTTTCTTTCGTTCAAGCGGTATCAACAGCGATGGAAACAAAATTACATGCAATGTGTCTGGACTGTTCATTCATGCTGTTTCTTGGGTCAATTGGTTGTCTACTCATTTCGGGTCAATTTGAATGCAACTCAGGTCAATGAAAATATGTGAATTTAATTTCAATCTCACTAACGATTTTACTAACCTACTTTTTCTTATATTTTTAGTGATGGTATTGCTCGTGTCTTCGGTTTAAACAACTGTCAAGCTTCTGAATTGATTGAATTCGCTTCAGGTGTCCAAGGTATGGCCTTGAACTTGGATCCAGGACAAGTTGGTATTGTCTTGTTTGGTTCAGATCAATTGGTTAGAGAAGGTGAGATTGCCAAGAGAACAGGTAGAATTGTTGATGTTCCAGTCGGTCCAGAATTATTGGGTAGAGTTGTTGATGCTTTAGGTAACCCAATTGATGGAAAGGGTCCAATCAAGTCAGAGAAAATTACAAGAGCTGAAGTTAAGGCTCCAGGTATCTTGCCAAGACAATCTGTCTCTGAACCAATGCAAACTGGTTTGAAATCAGTCGATGCTTTGGTTCCAATTGGAAGAGGTCAAAGAGAATTGATCATTGGTGATCGTCAAACCGGTAAAACCGCCGTTGCCTTAGATACCATCTTGAACCAAAAGAGATGGAACAATGGTAGTGATGAATCCAAGAAATTGTACTGTGTTTACGTTGCTGTTGGTCAAAAGAGATCAACCGTTGCTCAATTGGTCAAAACCTTGGAAGAGCATGATGCTATGAAATATACCATCATTGTTGCTGCTACTGCCTCAGAAGCTGCTCCATTACAATACTTGGCTCCATTCAGTGGTGCTGCCATCGGTGAATGGTTCAGAGATAATGGAAGACACGCTTTGATCATCTACGATGATTTGTCAAAACAAGCTGTTGCATACCGTCAATTATCATTGTTGTTGAGACGTCCACCTGGACGTGAAGCTTACCCAGGTGATGTTTTCTACTTACATTCCCGTTTGTTGGAGAGAGCTGCTAAGATGTCTGACAAATTCGGTGGTGGTTCATTGACTGCCTTACCAGTTATTGAAACTCAAGGTGGTGATGTTTCCGCTTATATTCCAACCAATGTTATTTCTATTACCGATGGTCAAATTTTCTTGGAAGCTGAATTGTTCTACAAGGGTATTAGACCAGCTATCAATGTCGGTTTATCCGTCTCCCGTGTCGGTTCCGCTGCTCAAGTTAAAGCCATGAAACAAGTTGCTGGTTCATTAAAACTTTTCTTAGCTCAATACAGAGAAGTTGCTGCCTTTGCCCAATTCGGTTCAGATTTGGATGCTTCAACTAAACAAACTTTGACCAGAGGTGAAAGATTGACACAATTGTTGAAACAAAAACAATACTCACCATTGGCTGCTGAAGAACAAGTTCCAGTCATTTACGCCGGTGTCAACGGTTTCTTGGATAACATCCCATTGGAAAGAATTGGTGAATTTGAAGAATCATTCTTGGGTCACTTGAAATCCAACGAACCTGAACTTTTGACCGCTGTCAGAGAAAGAGGTAACTTCACCAAAGAGGAATTGTCCAAGTTGAAGGCTGCCACCCAATCATTTGTTGCTACTTTTTAAAGTGACTACACTTTGAGAATGATCACTAGCTAACTATATGTGTTCCTTAGACAATATTGTTATATATAACGTTTGTGATAAGTTTTATTTTCATAAGAAAAAAAAGTGGAGAACAATATTTGGAAAAAAAGTTTAAGGTCATGAACGTTTCTTGTCTTTTGATTTATTTTGTTTTTGATCTTGATATTTTTTCCCCTGAAAAGCATTCAAAGTGTGGATCACATTTGCTTGATGATTTGGTTATTTACATTGTGCCATTTTTGATTGCAAATGAAAATCTGTTCTTTTCACCATTTTTTCCTCTCCAAATAAAGTTTATGTTATGAGATTTAGATAAAAGAAAATGAAAAAGAAAGAATACATCACCAATCCTAATATTCTTTTATATTTTGAATTGTATCCTGTAATTCTAATTCCTATACAAAATTAAGTTAAAAGAGGGCAGGCTTATGATTGTAGAGATCATTGCTGGATACTTACTTTTTGGCTTTTCTAGTGCTACAATAAAATCATCAAACATTTTTTTTTTTTTTTTGTAGGCATCGCAATACTATTATCGATAGAGTAACTAAACATCAGGATGGTGAAAAAAGAGCCCCACGAAGACCAGATACCAGAGGAGGAGAGCACTCCCGAGATCAAGAAGCGAGTAGAATATGATGATCTTTACCGTCGATCAACGCAGTACTCCGTTTGGTCTTTTACACAAGATGAATTACAAGACAAAAGATCAGAGGTTAACAAAAGAGGTGGTCAACTTGCTTTAGAAAAGAGCGCCAATGTGAAAAATCCGTACACTGGTGAATCAGAAAGAGTCAATATCGAGACATTGACCTCTGAAGAAGAGTTGAAGATAATAGCTTACTATGCCAGGAAGGCTAATGGGTTGGCCAATTTGTTCAAGCTGCCATCACAAGTTAGAGGAACGGCAATATCGTATTTGAAGAAATTTTATCTCAGCCATTCGGTGATGGAGTACCACCCAAAAAATATCATGTTGACTTGTCTTTTTCTAGCGGCAAAGGCTGAGAATTACTTTATCAGCATAAACACATTTGCTGGAAAGATAAACAATACACTGACGGAAAATATCTTGAAGTATGAATATCTTATTATTCAAAGTTTGAAATTTACATTGATGGTACATCATCCATTCCGCTCATTGTATGGATTCTACTTGGATCTCCAGAATGTGCTTCCCAAAGTGGACAAGAGCAGAATAGGTAAGAGTTATGACCGGACACGAGAATTGATCAATGAAAGTTTGATATCCGATGCTGGATTTCTCTTCACCCCACCCCAGATCGCACTTGCCAGTTGGAGGAAAATCGATAAAGAATTAATAGATCGCTACTTGAAGAAAAAATTCCCTACAAAGGTGACGAACAATTTGTCTACCATCAAAGAAGAAGAGGACTCATCAGCTACATCAACACCAATTGCACAGGAGGCAAACGGTGGAACCTTGGTGGTGTCAAAGGATGATGAAGATATCAAGATCACTGCACTTTTGAAAACGTTGGATGAGTGTGAGTCTATCTTGGAGACAGGTTATAATCCATCACTTGAAGAATCAAAGATCATCGATAAAAAAGTGCATTACTGCATTAATCCAGCAAAAGTATTGAAGCGTAAACGAGATGCAACATCGGGGGAAGGCAAACCGACAATGGTGACAAATGATGCAAAGAGACCAAAGGTTGAACAACAACTGCAATAGTTCATGTGTGACCTCGGAGTTGTAAACTTTTCAATGGAACGAATAATTAAACTTATTTTGTTTTTCTGTTGTTTTACTAGTTGTTTTATATAATGTAAGTAAATCGAGCTAAGTATCAACTTTTGGTATTACAACAATTTTTTCCAATATTTGACCTAAATGATTAATCTCAGGTTCCTCTTCGACTTCTTCATCGTCATCTTCTTCTTCCACTATTTCTTGTCCATTCTCGTCTTTTACCTTGGTTGGTTCTTTCCTATCCCTTATATGTATAACCTCTTGTACAAATCCAATTTCACCTCCTCTACTGACATCAAAGATGATATTTCCTAATTTCATTGTTATCTTTCCTGATTTATGAAAGCGTAAGCTTCCTATTTCTCCATTCAACTTTCCGCCTTCGTCGGCTTTATTTGAGTCCTTCTTCAAATCAGTTTCCTCTTTGATTTCAACCTCTTCCTCATCTTCATTGTCATCGATGTTCATTTTGGAGTTTTCCATATCCACTTCTTTAACTTTCAGCTTCTCAGCTGCTACTATATCTGTTTTCGGACTTTTAAACTCAGGCAACACTCTAGGCAACTGAAAGAAATAAAAATCGGACCCAGAATCCGTTGCATTGGCTACATCAGACTCATTTGTCATCTGTACATCACCCTCTGTGTCAGGAGTAGGCGAGACCGTCATACTTTTAGTGAACTGATGCATCAATGAGTAAATTGTCTCATAATCGGTCTTTAATCTCAGTTTTTCCCGTGATACTTCGCCATCACCCACTGGGTCCACGGCTGCTTTGATTGAGACCACATCTTCAGGAATTAATGATAGTTCCTCAGGTTCGGATTTAACACTGATGCTTCTCGAATCGTTGTTCTCAGGCACTTCATCACCAACTTCTTCCTTCAGAACTGGAGATTTACTACCCGTTGCCGATGGAGTTTCCAGCAGCACCTCTCCATAGACTTTATGTTCGCTTCTAGTAGCCCTCACAGGGAACAATTCTGTTTGACTAACATCAAATTGATATTCCAGACTCATGTTGATTCTAGTATCTCCGTCAGGGGCATAGTCGTCTTCATCCTCTGACGCCAACGATCCTGTGCTTGATCCTGAAGGTGACAGTGAGTCAATTCGGTTTCTTTCCCTCAAAGTCTTGATGAATTCTGGGGTAGGCGATGGTGAAAAGCCAGATCTCGATGCCGGTTTTTTAGATTCCACAGATACAAAGCCCGAACTTAAGGGACCGGAACTTACAATATGGGTGCCACTATTTCTGTCAAACCCCCCACGTCCTCTTCCTCTAGCACCACCTCTGCCCCTGATATTACCATGTCTTGGAGGCTGCAGAGGCGCATCAGCAATCATTATTGGTGCATCTGCATCTCTTTCTTCCTTTGTTCTTCTGGCCACAATTTTGGGTTTGAACTTCAAGGAAGCGCCAGGCTTAGCTCCTGAATTAGTAAGCTTCTTTCCCTTCAAAGAGTCCAATCTACCAGTTGCCTGTGGTATGTTCGACATCTTCTAAGCTACTTCGACAGAATTTATTGTACCGGCACAGTCTTTTTTGATCCTATTTACTAAATCAAATCAAAAAAAATAAAAATTTGCAAAAAAGTGAAAAAAAAAAAAAAAAAAAAAAAAAATTTCAGACAGTTATCAGTTAATGCACATATATTTAAAGACCAATGAGTAACGAAGCTGACGAGTTCGGATTCGACGATGTCGATGCGTATCATAATGAGAGAGATGCGCTGCTACTGAAGAAAGCTGGTCTCAACAGAAAAAGACAGGCAGACAGTGATGAAGATAGCGAGATAGATGTCATGGGGCTATCAGAAGAAGAAGAATCTGATGAGGAAGATGAGAAATTCGGATTTGAAAAACAAGTAGCCTCTGATGATGCTGAGTTTTTCGGCGAGAATGATGATCCGGATGAAGGGGAAAGTGACGAAGAAGGTTGGGGAGATTCTAGAAATAACTACTATGGAGGTGATGAAGTAGATGATAACGATCCCGCAGTTGCGAAGGAATTGGAAGAAGAAGCTTTGCGTCAGCAGAAGAAACACTTGGAGGAGTTGAATATGGACGACTACATGGATGATGACATGATGGAGGACTGGGCCAAATCAGAAGACCCATCGGCTGAGGGTAAATCTATCTTGGTGCAAGAAGTGCCTAAGCAGGATATATCTTCCCTTGATCCTGGTGCCAGATTGAACTTGTTGAAACAATCTTACCCTGAATTTATACCATTAACAAAGGAGTTGAGTGTACTAAGACCTGATTTGGAAAGATTAAGAAAGCTGAAATCAGAGAATGAACTTCTCAACGTTAAATTCACCGCACTATCCGCCTACTTGGGAGCTATATCGACATATCTTGCGATTTTCTTGTCTAACTTGGAGTCGGAGGAATCAAATTTCTCTATGAAAGATCATCCAATCATGGAGAGCATATTGATGACAAGAGAGTGTTGGAGACAGGCGAATGAATTACCAGAGGATGCTGACTCGGTGGATTCAGAAGCTGAATTGTCATCGGGAGAAGTAACTTCAATAAAAACGTCTATATCATCATCTGAGGAAGAGGAAGACTCGAGCTCAGAGCAAGCATCCGCAGAAGACGAAGATGACAAGTTGGACATTGATATCAATGTGACGCGTGATATTAAGAGAATCGCTAAGAAGCGTGACGATGAAATCGACGATGTCGATGCCGAGGAGAAACGTTCACGTAGACGTACTTTGAGGTTCTACACTTCCAAGATTGATCAAGCTGAAAACAAGAAGGACAACAAATATGGTGGTGATGAAGACATACCGTACAAAGAACGATTATATGAGAGACAACAAAGATTGATAGAAGAGGCAAGAAAGCGTGGTACTAAGGCTTATGGTGCCGGGGTGGATTTGGATGATAATGAAATGAGCGAAGGTGAGGAGCGTTATGCCCACGAGATTAATAATGGGGATGACCAAGAATATTATAACTCTTTGAAAAATTCGAGAAAACTGCTGAAAGACGAGAGAATGAATGCGCACAAGACAGCAGTAGCGGCTGCTAAGGAGGGCAAATTACTGGAATTGCAAGAGTCAATTGGTGATGATGGTAAACGTGCCGTCAACTACCAGATCATGAAGAACAAGGGTTTGACACCACATAGAAACAAGGATAACAGAAATTCAAGAGTCAAGAAGAGAAAGAAGTATGCTCTGGCCCAGAAGAAACTTAAGTCGGTTAGGGCGGTCTACAGCGGGCAACAGGGACCATACTCAGGTGAGAAGACAGGTATCAAAAAAGGGTTGTCAAAGAGTGTTAAGCTTGTATAATTTTTTATTTGGTTGCTTGTACATAACGGTAAAAGTTATCAAATGTATACAACAATGGTGTAACATGGAAAAGATTTGCAAATGAATATGGTAATCGCTACGTTGATATAGTGTAGGTTAATTTACTAATGTAATTTTTGCATACAACACAGCTCCTCTCAATCCCGTAGAAAAATACGAACGTGACATTAGAGCCTTGAGATATGATTCTGTTGGTATGAACGGCCCAATCTTGAAATAATTTGGTTCAACATATCGGTGAACACAAAGCATCATACAGCTAGTCCAAGAAGTGTTGAGCAACGTAAGCGATAGCCTATATTATCCTTTACGATTCTGCGAGAAATTGTACAAATCGAGAAAAGTTCCAAGGTCTCAAAGAATCACACTGCAGTCAAGGTAAATTACTAAGCCCACTTCATGAGGAGAATGGAGGAGGAAAAGATGACATACTTTTTGATTGAAGCCAAACTGGATAATGATAAAGCTTACGACAACTTGACGCCGCAGGTGATCTGATGTGATGGAAATTCTAAACTTATTTGATTATTTAATTCGCCTTCCTGATTTTGAAAGCTTATAAATACGGTGGCTAAGCGTCGCGGAATTGAATTGAATTAGCTAATTACACACATAAAATGCAAAGCAATATTGGATGGAGCTATCTTTATTGAAACAAAAATTGTAAGGATGCATCAAGCGAACCAAAATGAGATTGCTGAATAGAATTTGGAGGAAATACCAATCTTGAGTCTGGTTGATAGGCATCAAAGTGAATTATACCATAAGTATATATAGAAATCAATTAATTCGAGCTGGAAATTGACAATATGTGTGAAAGTTTATCCTTTGCCAGGTGCTGAGTCAAAGTTGGATCTTCCAAATCCCACATAATAAATTCTTTGATAACATTTTCCATTAATAGTAAGTTCTGAGACTCGAAGGGAGTCAACTGATTACAAAATTTGATAACGCTTTCATCAATTTCTAACAACCTCACAAATAGCTCGGCTCTCTCAATTATATTTTTGTCAATACCGCAATTTTTGGCACAGCAAACACCGAAACTTTTATCAGTGATTCCTTCCTGAAGTCTGAAAAGATAAACAATTTCGTCAGTGTTGTTTTTGTTGCTGTGAATGTCATCTATGTTGGCAATGATTTCCATATGTTGGTATTTGACCTTACGCAAGTTCAAAAATTCCAGTATTTTGGCGTCCGTGAAAAGATTGTGAAAATGGGTGGCCATTAACGAAAGAGGACATCCTTGATCAAGGTCAGATAGATGTTTTAAAGTTGAGCCAAAAAGAGCGGGGCCATCATTTAAGTCAGTCCCTTTACCAAACTCATCGACCAATATCAACGAATTTGGTGTCATTGACAACATGCACTTCTCCAACTGTTGAACATCAGTTAAAAAAGTGCTCTTTTGCTTTGATAAACTTTCTCTCGATAGGATTCTTGTTAATATTCTGTCGCATAACCCAATCCTGGCCCTTGACGCAGGTACAAATGAGCCGATATGAGCAAGATATACCGCAAGCCCAACTTGTGTCAAAATCATGGATTTGCCACTCAAGTTAGCACCAGTTACCAATAGTATACTCTCATCATCTTTTTTTAGTTTGATATCATTTGGGACAAAAGATGGCACAAGAAACTCATAAATTGGATGTCTTGATTTTTAAATCTCGAGAATTCTCTCTTCAACTACTTCCGGCTTGATATAATTGTAGTGCTTTGCGGCTTTGGCAAAAGCGAGAAAACAATCTATTGTTGCAAAACAAGAGAACGAGTTGAGTAGCATTGTTTCTTGTTGAAGAATGAAATTACTGAGGTCTTGAAATATCTCAATCTCACAATCACACATCAAAGAATAAGTATCTCCATAATAAGAGTCCAATTCAACCATATCGGAATTTTTGTAATACACTGTGGTGGAAGTTATAAATATTTCATCCCAATTTGAGTTGACAGCAAAATTCTGTAAGCGGTCCAATTCATCACCTTCTATCAGGATCAAATATCCTAGTTGAGGAATGTATGCCACATTGAGACATGATGATAGGCCTTCTGGTAACTCACTACCCAATTCAGTTGCAATTTTTTGTAAGATTTGCTCCATTTGATTATAACTTTTTCTATACTCATCCAAAGTGGGGTCCACCCCATCCAATACAGTGGGTTTTTTGAGTTCATTTGTTTGATCAATATCCAAGGTTGAGCTCACCATGTTCTTCAATTCAACAAGCTTTTCGATATCCATTGTTTCCACGTATTCTTTGATCAGTTTCAATCTCTGAGCATCGCAATCCAACTTCTGGACGTGCTGGTTTATGTCATACATATCAATTAGGAACTTGTTTAATTTCAACCACGTTGAGTAGTTTGTTTTTCCCACTTTGAGTTGGAATAAGACTGAGTCAATGTTCGGGATATGCTTTGCAATTTCCCCTAATTTTTCTACACATTCTGCGTTGCATTGATCCAAAAGTAATGATATTGTGTCTTGCCTCTCCTTTATTGTACTTAAGTTTGCTAAGGGCCTGAGGAGCCAAGATTGCAAACGTTTTTCTCCTAGATGAGAACCGGCAAAAGCTAGTAACTGAGTAATTGAGGCTGGTGAATCTTTCTTTTGCTTGATTTCGTTTTTGTTGTCTGGAATGATTCTTAGAGCCACCAAAGAATCCTGATCGATATACATGTGATCTTTGAGAAAAAACCTTTCAACTCTTGAGCAAATCTGTTCTATGTCCATATTAATGTCTTCCAACAGTGCACTCGTCTCCATGAATCTCATAAATACCGACAATGCACCAACCTTCTCGATTCCTATTTGTTAGTAGATGTAAACAATTGTGACAATTGCGAAAGGTAAAATCATACTGACCATGATAGTGGAATCAAAATTAGCCAGGGGCATCTTGTTCAATATCCAATTAGGCTGACCTGATCCTTTGTGATTGAAATCTTTTGAGGGCTTCAAGTTGAGTACAAATTCTTTTAACTCACCTTATAGAAGAGGTTTCATCCGTCAGTGTCGTAATTCCTTATAATTCCGAAAAGGGGAAGGGGTTGATCCTTACTCTTCTTCTCCAACATGTCCACGATGGCCCTGTCCAGTGCTCCGTTGATAAAAACTCTTGTAGGTTCCAACTGAACCAAAGCTTGTTCTAGAAGAACTTGCGGTTCCTTTGTTAAACAGTCCTCAATGAGCAATAAGGTGCGATCTCCAAAGGAGTAAAAGCATCCTCCTAACTTTCCCAGTCTAAAATCTAAAACAAGGAGCTTATCATCAAGGGTGGATTCTGTTTGCTGATGTAGCTGTGCATTCTGGCTATCTTGCGATTGAACAAAAGTATCTGTCATACTCAAAATGATTCAATTGTAGCCTCTTTTGAACAAATTTCTTCGCTTTACGACATACGACATGTATATAACACATGAATAAGATTAAACAAAAAAAAAACGGGATAACCTCCAAGAAAGATCTTTAATCAAACTAATGCGTGTGAACAACCTCTTTGAAAAGATCAATTTTTCAAAAGAGGTAAACTGATCTAATCAAATAGAAATCCATTTAGAACTTTCCTATACAAAACAGGAAATGGGGGCCAACTGGGAATATGAAGCTAAACTTTTGTTATATTGCGGAAACGGAAGATCAACAGATAAGGATAAAAAAGTCATCTTCCCGTTAGTCCAGCAATGCTATATTTAGTCAAAAAAACTCCATTTAACTTCTTTTCAGCTTGTAATCTGGGACTGGTAGGATCGAGGTAGATCCCATATTTGCAAAAACGTCTGAGATGGCACAGATTCTGCCAAGATGAGAAAATGGAATTTTGACTTGAACTGAACAAAGCTGCTGACCAAAGTATTGAAATCTGTATTACTACTACACCTCAAAGGTCGATATGCCTGCCATCTTCATCGCAGGTAGTTATAATTGTTATTATTCTACTTCAACGTCATCACTTTCTCCCTCTTTATCCATCATCTTCTTCCATTCTCTCACCAAATCCGCCATCGCATTGGAGTCCATCGTTGCATCTACGATGTCTCTTGGTACTTGATTTTCACTGTGTTCTTTTGAGGCGAACCTACCGATGTTAACTTCATCAACCAATCGGAGCTCTGGTTCAAAGTCTGGAGCCTTTTCATCGACCAAGGCGAGTTCATTCCACGTGAAAAGCAAGCTATCGGTTACCCTGCTAAAAGGATTGATATCTATTAAATAAGTTTTGTTGAACGGTCTTGGAACATAGACATCAAATATGAAGTTGTCTGTGTTGAATGAAGTTTGCAAATACCTTTCAAAGAAGTTCGTTATATAGTCGTATATCTGATCTTGTAGTTCATCAAGGTAATTGTAGTAATTCAAGTCCCTTTGTGTTATCGCTACCAATGTTCTATTTTTCACAAAGCAGCGAAACTCCATCGCTGGATTCAAGTCTTCGTGCCATTTTCTCAACACTAGCTCGTATTCAAAATTGTCTGGCTTCGGGAAGTCATCACTGAATAATTCAGTCAAATCGTGCATGATATAATTTGATGCGTTCAAAAGCAAATATAAGTCTTTGGTGTCGCTACATTTCATCGTGTTATTGGAAAGAATCCATGTTGAATCCTTTGGAGCAGACCAATTTAATTTAGGAGTAAACTTTCCTCCCAAGGATTTGATTTTACTCTTTATTTCTTGGTGTAGTTCTTGGAAATGTAGCACCGGATCTTCTTCAACTGATACATGCTCCTCTAAATTCTCATCTTCCCAATCACTATAATCACTCCCGTCCAATCCGTTGTCACCCAACAGAGCCTCTTTGGGCAACTTGATACCATCACTAGTCAAGTAATCGATAAAGGACTGTGGTAAAGGCTTAATGATTTCAGCCCTGGTGAGTAAATGTTGCTTGTACTTCGAGCTCCACGAAGAGTAGCTGCAACTGGTCAAGTCTTGCTGGGTCACAGGTGTGAGCTCATTGAAAACGGTGTAATCCTCACTTGTTGGCATGTTGTTATATGTATTATAAAGGCAGTAAATTTGCGATGGGTTCGTTGCGATGAGTAATCTGGCCCATAATCACAAAAGTCTGAAAAAAAAAAATTCATCCCCAAGAGCTTTTTACCACTCATCGTCATTGAGAAGAATCTGAGTGTTTGAAGTGTGCATAGTTTTCGTATGTCTACAGATAAGTTGCACAGTGTGTTACATAATGTCTCCGATCAGTAAAATAAGATTATCAACACAATTTCTTGAGAAATCATTTGGTGTACTACAACAACTGTATAGTGTCTCATGAGGCTCCTGCAGGTGTAGCTGATTCTTCCTCTGCCCCAGATAGCAATCTATGAATCCAGAACCAATCTTATTCTCACCAATTGCTCTGAAATCAGGTTATCACCATTCTTTAGGAGAGAGTGAGAAGCAGCTACTAGCCATATTCGTCTAGGTAACTGTCAATAATTTTGTAAAATAAGTAATGGTAAAGGTCGTCTGTAGTGTGCAAATATATTTTAAAGATCGAAAATTTTTTTAGCACAAAACAACGCGTTGAGAAAGAAGAAGATTTACTTGCAACATTAGGTAGACAGCTAAGGTAGACCGACACAGTTATAGCCTCATTCGTAGAAATCAACTCGAACTGAAAGATGTCAGCTACTGTATCAGCACCAGCTGCCACTCCTTCGAATGCAACCTTCAACAACAAAGAGAAACCTCAAGAGGTTCGTAAGTCCAACATTTTGGCTGCAAGAGCCGTGAGTGATGCCATCAGAACGTCGTTGGGTCCAAAGGGTATGGATAAAATGATCAAGACCAGCACCGGCGAATACATCATCTCCAATGATGGACACACTATTTTGAAACACATGGCTGTCTTACATCCTGCTGCAAAGATGTTGGTCGACGTCAGCGCTGCTCAAGACACCGAAGCTGGAGATGGTACAACTTCAGTCGCCATCATCACTGGGGCTTTACTTGGAGCACTGGAGAAACTATTGAATTTGGGTATACATCCTACTATCATATCAGAGAGCTTCCAAAGAGCTGCACAGAGAAGTGTGGAGATTTTGTTGGACATGTCCCACAAGATCTCACTTGATGATAGAGATCAATTAATCAGAGCTGCTGCTACCTCCTTGAGTTCTAAAATTGTCTCCCAATACTCATCTTTATTGGCTCCAATAGCTGTTGAGTCTGTCTTGAGAGTAACCAATACTGATGCCACCAATGTGGATTTGAATGATATCAGATTGATCAAGAAAGTTGGAGGTACAATAGATGATACCGAGTTGGTGGAAGGTGTTGTCTTGACACAAAATGTCATCAAATCTGCAGGTGGTCCAACAAGGGTTGAAAAGGCCAAGATCGGTTTAATTCAATTCCAATTGTCTCCTCCAAAACCGGATATGGAAAATAACGTTGTTGTCAATGATTATAGACAGATGGATAAGATTTTGAAAGAAGAGAGAGCATATTTATTGAATATATGTAAGAAAATCAAAAAGGCAAAATGTAATGTTTTGTTGATTCAAAAATCGATCTTGAGAGATGCAGTTAATGACTTGGCTTTGCATTTCTTAAGTAAGTTGAACATTTTGGTCGTCAAGGATATAGAAAGAGATGAGATCGAATTTATCTCCAAATCGTTGGGCTGCAAACCAATCGCTGATATTGATTCATTCACTGAGCAAAGGCTTGGAAGTGCTGACTGCATCGAAGAAATTGAATCAGCTGGAGCTAAGATTGTTCAAATCACAGGTGTGAAAAATGTCACCTCTCCTACGGTATCGGTCATATGTAGAGGTGCCAACAATTTAATCTTGGACGAGACTGAAAGATCTTTACATGATGCTTTGTGTGTTATCAGATGTCTCGTTAAGGAGAAAGCTTTGATTGCTGGTGGTGGTGCTCCAGAGATTGAAGTTTCAAGGACTTTGTTCAAAGAGTCGACTCAATTATCAGGAGTTGAACAATTCTGTTGGAAAGAGTTTGCTGAGGCATTGGAAATCATTCCAACAACGTTGGCTGAGAATGCTGGTTTGAATCCAATTGAAATCGTAACAGATTTGAGAAATAGACACGAGTTGGGTGAGAAAAATGCTGGTATAAGTGTAAGAAGATCAGGTGCCACCAACACCTATGACGAGCATGTTTTGCAACCAGTATTGGTCAGCAGTAGTGCCATATCATTGGCAAGTGAATGTGTGAAGTCAATCTTGAGAATCGATGATATTGCATATAGTAGATAGGTGGTGTGTTTGCATCTTCAAAAAAGATAAAAGTGATGAATATTATTATTTACATATAATTTAAAAACCTTCTTCTACCGCAGAATATCCTTGCCCTCCTCCAAAAAGCTCAGCTCTTATTTTTTTGGTTCAAAATCTTGACTGCATCTTTGGAGAAAACGTACATTAACCCACTAATGACGGTGGTACTGGCAACCAATATTTCGAACCCAAATAGTCCATTAAGGAAAAGTTCAGCTGTACCTGAGCTCAAGTATGGTAACAACACTGGTGTGCAAACACGGGTGCCGAGATACACCATCTGCAAACCAGTATTGATCTTACTGAACATGAGTGGCTTCACCTCAGCTGATGGAATTGAGAAATCCCAATACCTCACAAATGTCTTCGGTGGAGGTAACGAGATGTACCTGTAGTAAAGCGCGCTCATTCCTAGCAAGATGTCTCTGCCAATAATGATGGTAGCTAAGTATAATGGCACCTGACCTGCCTGTGCTAGACACACTGTCACTATGACCATCAACGACTTGTCAGCCAGTGGATCCAATATGGTCCCGACAACAGATTTCATGTTGTATCTTCTGGCAATCTGACCATCAACAAAGTCAGTGACACTAGAGTAGATAAATAAACTGAGAGCCCATATGGCGTATCCCTTCACTATAAAATATCCTATTATCGGAGCACTTATAAGTCTTGTCAAAGTTAAAAAGTTGGGTATTGTATAAATGTTCTCATGCATACCCTGCTCTTTCATCAAGTGCTTGACATTTTGCTGGAGCTCCTTTGTCTTTGCAACAGTATTTTGTTGAAATCCCTTGGCTCTTTTGATTATTTCGGTTGGTTTTATCCTCTTTTTGTCTTCTCCCATCAGCAACCTCGATTGTGAAAAATTTCGACTCGGCCTAACAAATGATAGGGACGTATAAGGATGGACAATGGATCGGAAAGACCATAATTGAGATCTTCCCTGTAGTCTAAGTACAGGCCTAATACCAATCATTGTCAATTGTCAACAGGTATATTTCGTTTGATTTAAAGCTGTCAACTAATGGAATTTATAGCGATCAATTATATCTACGCATCACAATCACCGAATTATTTTCAACAATTTTTTTGCGCTGCCTTTGGTTCGACCGACCCAATTCTTTGAAGAGAACTTTTAATTGAAGCTGTGCATGCACGTTGAGTTGTCGACACTTCGCCAGTTCAGCAATTGTAGAACAGTTATATCAAGAAGAAAGCTTCTGAAATATCACACGATGAACGTTTTGGTGTATTCCGGTCCTGGTACCACATCTGACTCTGTGAAACACTCTTTGGAGACATTGAGAAGATTTCTTTCCCCATACTACGCGGTAATATCTGTCGGACCCGATGTCATCAAAAATGAGCCATGGCAGTCCAAGACAGCACTGTTGGTGATACCTGGAGGTGCAGACTTGCCCATTTGCAAAGAATTCAATGGGGAGCTGAACAACGCTATCAAAAATTACGTCAGGAAGGGTGGCCGTTATATTGGGTTCTGTTCTGGTGCTTATTATGGGTCAGGCCGCTGTGAATTTGAAGTTGGAAATCCTGAGATGGAAGTCAGTGGGTCCAGAGATTTGAAGTTTTATCCTGGCACTGCTAGGGGTCCAGCATTCAAAGGATTTGTCTATAACTCGGAAGCGGGTGCTAAAGCTGTGGCATTGAACGTGGCTGACGATGTAAATCCAGGAGGAGAAGTGCTCACCTATTACAACGGTGGTCCAGTTTTTGTTGAACCCACCAAATTTCTGGGAGTGGAAGTATTAGCATCCTACAAAGATCCCGTCGATGTCCCATCAGACATTATTCAAGCTGCTGTTGTATATTCAAAAGTTGGACAAGGGGCAGTGTTATTAACTGGTTCACATCCTGAGTTCACTCCTGACTTGATGAGATCTTCTGTTGAAGATCCAAACTATCAGTCTGTGATAAGCAACTTGAAACAGTTTGACACATTTAGGGTTCAGTTTTTGAAAAACTGCCTTAAAAAGTTGGGCTTGAATGTAAACGATGAGGCAATTACTAGACCCAGAATAACGCCCTTGTATTTAACTTCAATGAATGCTGGGGTAATTCCTTCTTTGATAGATAATCTTAAGAACAATGTGGGAATCGGAGAAGACAGGTTGTTGAAAGGAATCAACGATACATTTAGAATGCATGATGCGACAAATGGAGTAGACTCAACATATCAATTGGACAAGCAAGAAGCGTTTGAAGATCCCGATACAGCAATAAAAGAGATGTATGTTTTTCCTGAACTCATCATTCCTGATAGAAAGCTCACGCCATACTTCAATTTGCAGATGTACTATAGTCTTTTGGCACATCTCTCGAATGGTCAGATTGGAGATTATGGCTCTACAATAGCTTATGGGGAAGTTGTAACATCTACCTCTACGATGATTGACAAGAATCCAAACATCTTGAAAAATTTGCCAAATGGGTTTACGATGGTTGGTACGACTCAAGTTTCGGGTCGTGGTCGTGGTGGTAACGTGTGGGTCAATCCTATCGGTGTCTTGGCATTCTCCACTGTGCTTAAGATTCCTATATCGCCATTGGGTCCTCCTCCACCCATAGTTTTCATCCAGTATTTGATAAGCATATCGGTTGTTGAGGCCGTGTTGTCGTATGGAAGAATTTCCAGTGAAGGTTCTGACTACTCTGACATTCCGATCAAAATTAAATGGCCCAATGATGTCTATTTGATGAAACCAGAAGTATACGGTAAGCCACAGCCTTCAAACAGCAGTGAGCCTTCTTACTCAAAGGTCAGTGGTAGCTTAGTCAATACCAACGTATTGGACAAATGTTACTTCATAGTTGTCGGTACTGGTATCAATGTCTCGAACACTGCGCCAACTACTTCCTTAAATGTGTTGATTGATCAAATCAATCAATACAGATTGCAGAACGGCCAATCGATTTTGGAGTCCATATCAGAGCCAAAGTTATTGGCGAACTTCATGAGCATCTTTGGAAACTTGTATAACATCTTTTTAAGAGAAGGATTCAACGAAGAGTTGACTAGATTGTACTACAAACATTGGTTGCATTCGGATCAGTTGGTGGTAGTTGCTGCAAATAGTAAGGCGAGCGATGGTGACGTCGGGAGGAAAGTGAGAGCCAGAATTACTGGAATATCAAAAGAATGGGGACTTCTTGTTGCCAGTGAGGTGGATTACCAAAATCAGCCTACTGGTAATGAATTCGAGTTGCAACCTGATGGTAACTCCTTTGACATGTTTGAAGGTCTAATCAGTAAAAAAGTTGAAATGTAAGTGTATGAGAGTCTTGCAGGGTTGAGTCAATCCACATGTGAAACGATTACAATTAACTTATGTTTCAATATGTATTTTTTATACGGTTCGCTAATGAAAAAAAATCAAAACTAAACTTTCACTCAACATAGTAAAATAAATTGCGAAACAATGGATAAGAGACACAACATCACTTAAACACGACTCATTTGTTATTTTCATCTTTATTTTCGTAGGAAGGTGATCTCGGACTATATTGAGGCGACGTTGGCGAATATTGAGGGGATGTTGGGGAATATTGAGGTGAGGTTGGGGAGTATTGTGGAGATGTAGGGGAATACTGAGGAGATGTAGGCGAATACTGTGGGGACGTTGGCGAATACTGTGGGGATGTAGGTGAGTACTGCGGTGAGGTTGGTGAGTATTGTGGGGATGTAGGTGAGTATTGAGGCGACGTTGGAGAATATGAAGGTGATGTAGGTGAGTATGATGGTGATGTAGGTGAATAAGATGGTGATGTAGGTGAGTATGATGGTGATGTTGGTGAATAGCTTGGGGAAGTTGGCGAATAGGATGGTGATGTAGGAGAATATGAAGGTGATGTTGGGGAGTAGCTTGGTGATGTTGGAGAGTAACTTGGTGACGTAGGAGAGTATGAAGGAGAGGTTGGTGAATATGATGGTGATGTAGGGGAATAGCTTGGTGATGATGGCGAGTATGAAGGAGATGTAGCACCATATCCAGGAGATGATGCTCCATATCCTGGGGAAGAGACAGCAATGCCAGAAAATGGTGATGTGGCAGCAAATCCTGGCGATGTTGGGTTGTAAGGACTTTGCATACCACCATAAGCAGTCAAACCACCACGATCATCCTCCACTGTACCGGCTTGAACGATAGGAGAGAACGAGGCAGCCCCGTCATCATAAACCTGATCATTATGCAATTGAGAACCGAGAGTATATGGAGTTGCGGCACCGTCGGCTGCGTTTGCTCCTTTAAGGTACGATGCTGGTGCATTCTGGATATAACCACCACTGATAGTACTAAGCATCTCCTCATCAACCATGACATCGAACGACCCTGTTCCTAATGGAGCCATTTGGCCCAACATGACGTTTTCAGAGACACCGTGACAATCATCTAATTCTGCGACTGCTCCGGCTTCAAGAAGAATTTCAACAGTTTCTTCGAATGAAGCTCTCATCAAAGCACCGGTGTCAGCTCTATTGATACCATGACGAGTGATGGCCATCAAGTGACCTCTTGATGTCATTGCATCAACCAACAAAGCCATATGTCTATAATTGACGTATGAACCATCAAAAGAAATGACATTTTGAATCTCTTTAAATAATGCCATTCTAGCAGCTTCAATCCCGAGAACGGATAACACTTCCACAAAAGAGTTAGAGTAAGTTCTTGTGGCATCAACACCTGGAACTGAGATAACTTCACCAAGATTAATACCATCGGTTTCAAGTACCCACTCTTCTCCATCTTTGAAAGCACCCGTGGCATCAGGTGCTCTCTTTTTGTGCTTCATCATGAAGACTCTAGTAATACCAGGTATACCACGAAGAGAGATGGATTCCAACATTTTAGATTCAACCATTCTCAACATTTGATCCTCTTTGTCCTCATCGTCTTCATCCATAGCTTTTGGATCACGAACAACACGACAACGAATAATCAACTTGTCGGCGTTATCCTCAGACCAGATGACAAAAATGTCATCGAGGAAGTTTTCCTGAATCTTCTCCACCACTTGGCTCATTGTCAATTGTTTATCCAACATCTTAGCACGATCGAGTTCGAAACGAAGTAACCAAGGAGATTGTTTATCTATTGTTTCTTCTATCTTTTCATCTGGAATTGCAAAATAAGCCTCAACGGTATCGACATCTTCTTCGATGACGGTCGTTCTTGGGTCTGGATCATAATAAATCTCGGTTGCAGCAGTGACATTCTTCAATGTTGCATGCTCGATAGCAGACTGAACAACCTTGGCTTGCTCAATATCGGCAGCCACTTCTGTTTCCAAATAAACGGTAAGTGCAGGAGTTTTGATGTTCTTGGCGACGTTCAAAATTTCCTTAAGACGAGGAACACCCAATGTCACATTCTTTGATGAAACACCCGCAAAATGGAAAGTATTCAACGTCATTTGTGTAGCTGGTTCTCCAATGGATTGAGCAGCAACTACTCCCACCATCTCACCAGCATTTACAACTGATTTTTGGAATTGAGCTTCAATTTCTCCTACTACCCATTCAAACGCAACTCTGTTCAATCTGAACTCCTCAATCACACGACGACATGCAAGACGAGACCGAACCAAACAGCCGAACAACATTGTAGAATTGCTTTTACTTTCTTCATACAAAGCACCGTGACCTTTGGTTACGAACAATTTTTCACATAGATCTTGGACACCAGTTACAATCTCCTGCAAAGTCAAATCACTTGCCTTAGAAGTATCAATATGGAAAATCTTTTGTGCATTTTGTATGACACGACGAATGTTCACAGGCAACGGCCATTGGAAGTCACCATTTGGAAAACAAACATCTCTTAAGTATTGACGATCAGACACCAATTGCTCATACTCAGTATCCAATATCTCTTGCAATTCCACATTACCGAGTATATCTGAACCATATTCAATATATTCTGGACTAATTGACGTTTTCTCGTCCATAAGATTGATCTTGTAACGTTTCTCAAACGCCTCGTGTGTTCCTGGGATGGTATCAATGGCTTGTTTCTCAACTTGAGTAGCATCAAGACCATCTTCACCGTAAACAAATTGCAAAACATTACCAAGAGAGTTCCTCGTTGTACCATCGTAATGAACCATGATATCCTCCAACGCTTTGACTAAACGACGTTGGATATAACCGGTTTCAGCTGTCTTAACGGCTGTATCAATCAAACCTTCACGACCTGCCATAGCATGGAAGAAGAATTCTTGAGGAGTTAAACCTCTCAAATAAGAGTTCTCAACGAAACCTCTAGACTCCGGAGAATAGTCATCCTTCGTGAAATGTGGTAATGATCTATCTGCAAAGCCGAATGGAATACGCTTACCTTCAACGATTTGCTGACCAACACAAGCTGACATTTGAGAGATGTTAATGTTTGAACCTTTTGAACCAGCAGACACCATCTGTTTGACATTGTTGTCATCTTTCAAAGCGTCTGCTGTTGCTTTACCAACATCATCACGCGCCTGATTCAAAACTTGAGAAACGTTCTGTTCAAAAGATTCTCTTAATGTCATACCTGGTTCTGGTGGCAACTCGTTATTCTGAGCCTTCAAAATGATTTCTTGTACTTTATCCTTGGCTTTGTCGATAGTTTCTGTTATTGCCTTAACGGTTGGTGCATCAGCGATAGTGTCACCAATACCAATTGAGAACCCGTTATGCAACAACCAGTAATTGACAACTTTTTGAATATTACCAAACAAGTTAGCACAAGCTTGTGGGCCCTTCTCTCTGAATACGGCATGAATTAAACCACCACCAGTGGCACCCACGGTCTTTTTGTTGACAACACCCAACATTATCTCACCATCCACAATCAACATACCACTGTCATCTTTGGACATATATGTAAACTTCTCGTCTTTTCTTTCGATGTTAATACCCTTTGGAATTACCATTGAAAGCATCTGCTTACCAGTCCACAAAGGCTTTGGCTTATAAATTGTTGGTTCTGGAATCCGTCCATCCCAGTCTGGAATCCAGTACAATATGTTCATTACTTCATCATATTCAATAAACACATCCCTGAGCGTCATTTTCCTGACACCACATAAAGTATCTTGCACGATACCCATTACCGGTTTATTAGATTGAGGAGAAATAATTTGTAATGGAACCGCACAAATCTGAGACAACTCTGCTCTCGTTTCTTCACTTTGAGGAACATGCAAATTCATTTCATCACCATCAAAATCGGCGTTATATGGGGATGTTACAGATAAATTCAATCTGAAAGTAGAATATGGCATAACTCTGACCCTGTGTGCCATCATAGACATTTTATGCAACGAAGGCTGACGATTGAATAATACAGGATCGTTATCCATAAGATGACGTTCCACAATCCATCCATATTGTAATGCAATATCACCAGCACGCTTGTGATATTTCAAATCAATACGTTCACCAGTATCACGGAAAACATATCTTGCACCAGGGTGTTCGTTAGGACCATTTCTAACCAACTCTGTCAATTTTTGGATATTATATGGTGTCACCATTTCAGGGTATGTCAAGGTTCTTGCTATCGACCTTGGAACCCCCACTTGATCCAACTCTAAATTTGGATCACCAGATATAACCGTACGTGCTGAGAAATCAACACGCTTACCCATCAAGTTACCTCTCAATCTACCTTCTTTACCCTTTAATCTGGCTCTGATTGATTTGATAGGCCTTCCAGATTTTTGTAATGCTTGAGGCTGACCAGCAATATCGTTATCCATATAAGTAGCCACATGAAATTGCAACAAAGCTTCATACTCGGATATAACATGTTGAGGAGAACCATCCATCTCCAATTTCTGTACACTCATATTATACTTTACGATATCTGCTAATTTGAAAGTCAAATCATCCTCACTACGAGCTGTATCGTTGACTTGGACGGATGGTCTAACATGAGGTGGTGGGACGGGCAAAACAGTTATGATCATCCATTCTGGACGAGCGTAGTCGTCGTTGAAACCAAGTCTATATGAGTCTTCATGGGATATGTGTTTGAAAACATTCAAAATCTCTCCCGGTGTTAATAATCTCTTCTCTGGTTGATCATTTTCATCGGTGTTCTTCTTCCATGTACCCCATAATTTCAAGCCATCTTTTCTTACTGTTGGTTGTGTGTTTCCACATCCTCCACGGGAAATCTGTTCATCATTGCCATCTTCTGATGGAATGTCTGCTTCACAAACCATTTTGGTTTTACATAAACTCCAAACTGCTTGGAATCTCTTCTTAGGGTCTCTAATCTTTATGGCTTGTGCAAATAGAGGATTTGATTCGTCCATCAATAACTTACCACAATGCATGCACACAGACTCGCACACTTTTTTGATTTTGGCAATAAAACCGATATGGAAAACAGGTCTTGCCAATTCAATATGACCAAAATGGCCGGGACATTCATTTGAGTCCTCTCCACATGTTTCACACTTCATAAATCTGTCAATTGGACCTAATCTTGGATCATTAAGCCCTCCGACTCTCAACTTTTGTTGAGTTTGGTCCATCACCTCTGGATATTCGATTTTTGCCACGGAGATAGCTCTAATCTCTTCTGGGGAAAGGAGACCAAATTGAACCTGTTTTTGCAAGTTGGAGTTAGTAAATAGAGTCAACGGGGCCTCACAAGCTGCAAATAACTTACTTCTTTCACATTACGGAGTGGTGCGCTTGAATATGGAAATCTTCCACCTTTGCTTGCCATTTTTGTAATGAAAAGTTTAACTCAGCTGGTAAAATCAAATATAACTAATAACCAATATAATACAGATGAAAAAAATAAACGAATTAAACTGATATCCTTGGACTCTACCTAAGCTGTTGACAGTT
This sequence comes from Nakazawaea populi, assembly GCA_030557235.1. NCBI lineage: Eukaryota > Fungi > Ascomycota > Pichiomycetes > Alaninales > Pachysolenaceae > Nakazawaea > Nakazawaea populi. The sequence goes on from JAKTVN010000013.1 coordinate 25,061, forward strand.
ATAGATCAGCGATTTCAGGATTTGAAAATAAAACAAGTTGCTTTGTATGTGTTTTTTTTGCTTTTTTGAGTATAGTGATTTTAGTTTTTTTTTTTTTTGGCTTTTTTGATTTTTTTTGTATGTATTTTTTGGATAATTAAATGGAGGCGAAAACCGACCTGATGATGTTTTTGAATAAACCTGAATCTATAAATACAAGAACCCAAACAAAGATAGAATGATAAAAATGCGAGTTGCTCAAGTGGATAAACGATGAGACAACAAAACCCTGTAGCAACAACAACTAAATGAGTGCCTTTCTGTGGAATCGATCTCTTTTAATATATGATTCGAATTGATAATCCGTCTTTTAGACAAATACAATTGGATACCGAAGAGATATATACACCAGTTTATATGATAATGCAATGTATCAGATAAGTCCCTCAAGCTACTCAATAAAGATGACTTGATATAATTGACAAATTTGATTCAAACTGGTATTGATTGAACTGAAAAGGGTGATTGATAGGTGGGTTTAAGATGTTTATTATTGAGCTCTCCCAAGTTTTTCTTTTCGTTGAAATTTTCAGCTTCAAATGAATCAGAAATGAGTTTGTTATACACGACTAATGATATGATTTTGGGAATATATCTACACGACTTTTAGCTGGATCTCTATTTGAAAAATTTACCAAAGGCTTTCTTCTGTTGCTCTTTGACTTTCTTTGCATGCTCTTTGACATCCGATATACCTTTCAAGATTGCAGCATCATTTGGAGACAACTTCAACGCCTCATTGAAATCTTCAAGAGCCTTTTGCTCATCATGACCTTTAAAGTAGCCCATACCACGACGGTATAATGCTTTTGCTTTAGTCTTATCATCAATTTTCTCCACTTCCAAGACGTTAGAAGCCAGAGTGATAGTATCTTTGCTTCTTCCCAATTTCATTGCCACTAAACTTTCGTTCAAATAACAAGACGATTTCAATTTGTATAATTCATCGAGATTTTCTTCAGAGAGGTCGTCTGGGAAATACTCTTCCAAGTACGACGAAGCCTTGTGATATTTGGCTAACGCCTTTTCTGAATCACCAGCTTTGAGGAGCTTGGTACCGATATCCTTAATATTTGTAACAACTTTAAAGACAGCAGTTGGGTTTTCAATATCGATATCATTGTCACCCAAAACTTCTTCATAAACATCTCCCGTTCCATCATCTACACCAACACTGGCCTCAACCTTGTAATCAGCTGGCAATTCACCACAATCAGTGATTACGCAGTCTTCAGAAGGTCTATCATTCAGATCCTTCTCCATCCTTTCGATTCTGCGTACAATGGACTTTCCACTCAATACTTGTCCAAAAACAACGTGTTTGCCATTGAGATGAGGTGTGGCAACTGTGGTGATGAAAAATTGTGAGCCGTTCGTGTTTGGACCTGAATTAGCCATCGATAATAAAAATGGTTTGTCATGTGTGAGTTGGAAATTCTCATCCTCAAATTTCTCGCCGTAGATCGACAGACCTCCAGTACCATACTGACCACCGACGTGCTTGCTGGTGAAGTCACCACCTTGTATCATGAAGTCCTTTATGACTCTGTGGAAAATCGAGCCCTTGTATGACAATGGGATACCTGTGACAGTCTCACCTTCCTCCCCTGTACAGAGAGCTCTGAAATTCTCTGCTGTCCTTGGCACAACATCGTTGAAAAGCTCGAAGACAATACGACCTTGAGGCTCGCCTCCAATGGAAATATCGAAATATACCTTGGAACGTTGTGTAGACATTGATGCGTGTGTGATCTTTGAATTTAATACCAAATTTTATGTTGAGTTTATAGATTACTCTCACATGAGAGGAACCTCCGTGCAAAATATATCAATCGATGAAGTTCAATTTTTCGAATTTTCTGGAAAGAAAAAACATCTCTATTTTAGCATCAACTCCTTTCCGATCTATGTATTACATTCGCCAAACATCTGAGTCTTTACGATACTGTACTTGACTATTTAGTTTCTATTGCTAAGCAACGCTAGCTCATCCATCAAAAATGTTGACCCTGTCTTCTCGAGCTTCATCGGTGAGTGTTTTTTTCGAAATGGGGACTCGGGAAAATTGGAGGATGAATACCTCTTCCTCAGATGCGAAAGTGGTGATAGACTAAATCTTAATGGAGACGGTTTTTTCTGGCTGGATGGTGTTGACGTCTGTGAACCTTTACTGTCATGATCATTTAATTGAGCAACAGCAACATCGGTTACTTGGGACTGCCTCTTCACAGGTGAGTCAGCACGGCTTATCCTTTTCAAAAGAGAATGGAATGATTCTTCCCCCTCCAATTGAAGTGAAGCAAGTTTCTCAATACTATCGCGCTCGTTCTTTTGTTGCAAATCACTTATTCCAGACTTGACTCCATTTGTCTCTTGCCATTCAACTCTTCTAGCGTCCTCGTAGTTCTCACCTCTAGGCAATTCATTATCCGAGATTTCTTCATCATCTATGGAGATCGGGTTATTAATAGTTCCGGCATCCTCCCGATACACTGATGAATTCTCAACTGTATTTATCGTTTTGATGTTGTTCTCTGCTGAGTTTTGAGACTGGAGCAGTTGTTTTTCTGTTTCCAGTGCAGGTTCCTCGAATAACGAAGTTCCTACTTCATCATCATGGGTGAGGCACAGTGACGTCTTTTCAACAATTTCTTGTGTGTTAATCCGAGGAGATAATGCATCTTCTGGTTGCCATACTTCTGGTTGAGCGAACTGTGACGGCACAGCTTTTGGTACGATTAACTGGATGGTTTTGTAATTATCATCCCTTCCGTCACTTTCGTCATCACTAGATAGGCGTACCATCGGTACAAACGAATCAGAGTAAGCTTCATCAACTTTTGCTAAGCTCCCTACTGGGGAACCTCGCACTACTAAATCGATATCACCAATTCTTTCAGCCTTGTCAACCAATTTTCCTAAACGCTTTTCATCTTTCTTGAGCTTGCGAAACAACTCTTGCTTTGTGTTCAGCTCGCCTTTCGAGACTTCCAAATCGTCAAGCCTACTGACAATGTCTTCCAACATTGAATTTTGGTCGGGTAAAGTCTTGAAAGAAAAGCTTTCCAAACTGAAAACACTATCCAGTTGATGAGGAGCTGTTCGAGATATAAGTTGGGATCGATTCAATGACGCTGACAGGTTGACATGAGCTGTTGCCGATACTATATTATTTTTAGAATCGCACGCCTTGTTTTTGAGGCTTTGTGAATCCGTTTGTTGAGACCTAGATCTCTTTTCTCGAGCGACAGGGCTCCCCTTTAGCGAAGAAGGTTCAGATCTCTTCTCATGTTGTGCACGCTTAGCCAAGAGGCTTCGTAGAATCGCAGCTCGTGAATTAGATGGAGGATGGCGAGATGATATTGGTGTTGGAGATGATGGAATTAACGGGAGGGAATCAGTTTTTGGAACAATATGTGACTGCCTTGGTTGCAGAGGGTTCGTATCATCTGTTGAATGTATAATTTCGTTTTTCTCGAATAAAGATTGCCTGTGTCGATGTAATAACGCCCTACTTTTCGACCGTTCGAATGGCGTTCTTTGTGATAAAAGTATCATGTTGTCTTTTTCGGGCACTCTTTTTTCCTTCCTTATTAGTCCCTTCTTCTGCAAAGGTGTCTCGTTCTTTCTCGATTTGGCTTCTCTTTCATCGTCAAAGTCTTCATGCCATAAATGGTCGTTTTGTTTCTCTGGTAGTGAATTCAAATGTCCTTTATCCACTACGACTTCTAAGGTTTGAAGATCCACCACATCACCTTGTTCCTCTACCGTAAATTTGGAAAGCCGCTCTATCAATGCTGCCCAATTTGATCTGACACGATTGTTGATTTCTTTCTCTTCAGTTCGAAGAACCGGTGCGATGTGATCTGGACCCACATTATAAGACTCGGAGCTCGTGTCTGATTCAGAGTCACTTATTTCTATGCTATCTTGCTGATTGAGCAAGCTCTTTCTTTGTGCAGCGATCCTACTTCGGAGCTTAGCAGAAGGTGAAGACTTCATTTCTCGGAGAACCATACTCTCTTTTGGTCTGTCGAAGGTATGATAACTAAGAATTTTCTTTTTTGATTTTTTGCTCCTTGGTTTGTTTACATTTGTGGCGTACTGTTTTCAAGGGTTACCTTATTGATCATTGAAACACAGAAGACACGCGTCTCTCTTTGTCGAATGTATCATCATTCGTCTAAAGCATTTGAGATTGAATTGAGACCAGCAAATTAGTGATACCAAAACCATCAACTCGTTTTGTTCAAGAAAAACTTTTCGGGCAAATTATGGAAATCAAGCTACTTAGCCCTCAGAAAACTTTCAAACAACAGATGGCGCCTCCCATCTAGTTATAACCTTGATTTCCATTTGAATACCAGAGTTTGATAAGTTTGATAGTTTTAAATCAAAGATTGACAATGGTCTTTAAGTGAGTTTGAGAGACTTAAAAATGATTTTTATTTTTTGATAATATATGATATATATCGCTTGTTCGATCTATTCTCTCTCAAAGAGGTTTATTTCCGACAGATAGCTTTCACTTTGATACAAAAGTATGATCGAGTAATGATGAAAATTCTCTCAATAGTTTGCATGTGGAATACTTTCAGAACTTGGTGAGGCAACTATATGTTTGTTTGTGTACTACAGGTGTTCATTTGTGGCAATCTATTGATGTATCCTTGAGTCCTCCATATTGAATATCAGTCTTTCTTGTTGTTCTTAATCAGATCGTAGATGGATCATATCCATCAAACATTGTCTACTACATTCATGAATATGAAATGTTTGACTCAACACTTGACAGATGTAGATGCCGCCGTAAAAGCAGCATATTGAAATAAAACTTTAAATCAAAAAATTACAACGAAGTATATCAAAATTTTAACGACAAATCTATTCAATTAATACGTAACAAAAAGAACCACCACACACAATAACCTGTACATCAAAAGATAAAAAATAAATCAAAATAAAAAGAATGTTAAAAATAAGAAAAATTCATCAAATGCAAAATGAAAATTAACTAGTATCTCCTGGGAACAGCTGGAGCAGTTGGCGTCAACGTCAACTCATTAGCGCTGTCACCACGATTAAGAGCTTTTCTAGGAAGCGGTATTGGGGGCGGAATTTTCTTCGAATTGGTTGAGGCTAACGATATTTGACTCACTACCGAGCTTGACCTTGAACTCGATAATGAGTAGTCTTCTTCATTATTACTAGCCGAGCTTTCCGAGCTGATCTCGGCTGATTTGGAACTCAACTTATTGATGTTTGTAGCGCTGTGGTTGCTGATCTCCGACGAAATACTTTCAGTCCTTAAAGCATTATAATTTAGATGCTTCAACAATCTCAACACCAATCTTTTTGTTGTTGGAACTTCGGCAATGTTTTCCTCGTTTAGCGTGGGAATCAAGGCGTTTTCATCTTCCAACTCCCGCAATATATTTTTTGATACTTCTATCAAAAACTTGGTTTTATACTTTTCGTCCTTCAACTGCGAAAACAATAGCATCGGATATAACACTCGAAGATAAGTGTTGATCAATGGAATTTGATTATCGAAAACAGACAAATTGCTCAACTCTCTAACAAAGATATCAATTAAAACTCTCAAATCATTCAAGTAAAATTTTTGGCATGACATTGAAGTGGTGAATATTAAATATAGAATCTTCAAAATCAAAATCTGCAAGACATGATCATCGCTTTCTCGATTAAAGTTCAAAATCAAACAGTCACTAAAGTTTCTGAAAAACTCATCATTTTGTAGTAAAGTCATGAAAACGGTATTCTCACAAGTTTGATCTGCACTGCCACCATCGATTTGTTGTTCATAAAAATTCACCATGAACTGCTCATTCAATATGACAACAATTTTAAACTTGAAAAAATTTGATTCATCTTCATGCTTTGTTAAACCTCTTATGGACTCCAACAAATAATGTATGAAATCAATATCAATTGATAGCAAATCTTCAGTTGACAATTTGACATTTTTGCAGAACTCATACAAGATTTCCATAAAGTTTTTGTAAATAGCGTCTTGTTTTTTCAACAGGGTACATTTTCTTCTGTTGTAGTCATCCACTAAGACCAGACTGATTATATTAAATCCCTGGAACTCATGTAATATTTCTATCACTCGGCTGTTCAACTTATAGTTGAACAATAAGATATAGCTTGATGTCTTGATGAAATTTGTGTTAGAATTTAAATGGTTGATGGTTTGTTCATCCATTTCTTCGCCTTGGTCAGAAGCGTAAAATCTAACAAATTCTCTATCATTTGTTATTATGTATTCCAATAGGGATAGTAGTTTTCTGATGCAAAATGTAATGTTTAAATCATAGTCATTTATACAAGCCAACTTCTTTGTCAACTTGTAGTGAAATTCAAATTCCTCTTCCTCCGAAGCAAATTCAATGCAAGGTGTGTATTGCGAGATCAATGTTATATAACCAACCAACTTTTTATTGAATGAATCTTCCTCAGACTCTCCATAGTCCAATGGTAACTGAATAAGAACATCTAGAGTAGACCAAAAATCCTCTTTTGAAATCTCCTGTTGCTCTTGAACCTCAGTCATGGTCTATGTTTTAGCGCGGTGATCAGAAAGAAAGATAGGCGGTTTGCATTTATGAAATATAATAATGATAGCGAATTAACGAGTGACTAGCTGTAAATGATAGCAATTGTTTCTATAGCAACGTGTATGTATGTTGAGTATATGAGTGGAACTGAAATGATTGATGATGATATCTTTATAACAACATAAAAGTGCACAAAAAAAATATAATGAAATAACAAAAAAAAGCAAATTTCGGAATTGTTCTGTATTTTAGCAGAGCAGATGAAGAAGATAAAGAAATTGATTGATTGATACCCGCCCCAATTTAGAACAGAGAGATACGCACACACCACTGCCATATTATATGATACAACAACTACCAGATGTACGTACTTGCCTCTGGAAAGAACTACCTGCTAGATTAACTCACTAACATGCCGTGGACATAGATATATTCCATACAAGCAAGAGCTCAGAGGGCCACATTGAAAGGTGATTTGGAAAAGGCTGTCAATTTGCTTAGGACTGCGTCTGTCAAATATCAAGAATTGATTGAAAGTATAGACCATGGTGACGAAGACAACATTAATCTAATAAAGTCCATTGAGCAGATACGAAGCGATGTGGTGAAACGAGTAGAAGAACTAGAGATTGTTATACAAAATGAACATAACTTGAAAGAGACGAGAGCAGTTTCTGCTAACGCTGATGATGAAAGTGAAGAGAGTAAAATTAAGAGACGAATAACACAGTTGATCAAAAACTCGGCTAAACAGGATAAACAATCTGATACTACCATTAATGATTTGCGACAAAAGTTGGAAATATTGAAGATCAATGGAAATAATATTGATTTAGTAACGACATCTGAACAGAAATTGAAGTATGAAAATGACTTATTGAACAAAATTCAAGTTCAATTTGATATAAAATCTCAGACACATAATACGTTTCTCAGGGACTTGATAGCTTTGATCAGCGGCAATAAAGTTGGAGAACTTGTACAAACTGATTCGATCTCAGACCAAAACAAGAATTTTCGTACTTCAACCAATTTCACTGATTTTAATGATGCAAATGATGGTGCCAACGGAGATGAAGAGGAGAAGGTTACTGCTGGCACGAATGGCAATACACAACAAGAGAAGAAAGTGCTAGAATTAAAGGAAGAAAACGCAGACTTGAGAGACCAGGTGAATAGATTGAACAAGAGGTGGAATGACTTGGTTGAAAGCGCAAAGAAGAGAAAGGAAAGAGAGTCCAATAAATAAAACAGGGGTTTTCGTTTAAACTAAATTTTTTGAAAAGATTGAATTGATTTGGAAATTATATAATTGTAACAATAATCAACTGAGCGTTTTCATCATTTCCTCTTTATTGATCAAGTGCTCAATAGTTTCTAGTTTCTCCAAAAGTTGATCTATGTTGCTCGACCATTCATTCAAAAGCTCATTATTTGACTTCAATTTGACGAAGTTGACAATCTTATTAGGTCTGTTGATTTTTGCATATATGATGCCCTCATTCACCAAGTTGGTGATGTAGTTCTCGATATCGGACTGTTTCAATTGAAGCAATTCACATAATCTATCCAATGTGATGGAGCTGTAATACTTTGCTATGACCCTCAAATTGTATTCAATTATTCTCTTCTTCAAGTCTTGATAGTGTAATTTACCCTTTTCAGTTGATTGGTCAAATACTTCATAGCTGTACAACTTGGTTGAAACTTCTTTTGATATGATTTCTAGATTGATTAACTCATCAGTTGTGAAAGATTGAATTAAAGATTGCTCTAATGGTATCTTCACCAAATTAGAATCTAATTTTATTCTGTTGATCAAATCCAACTGAAGGTTTGAATATGGTGCTAATATTATGAAGAACGCAATATTCGACAAAATCTTCAACTTGTCCTTTGCCACAATCTCCAAATCATAGATTGATAAGTTATATTTGACAATATTCAAGTAATCCTCTTCATTTAATGCAATGGCTATCATCAATTGATAGTATTTCAATTTTAATTCATCAAATTTATCCAACGACTTAACAAGAATTTTTCTGGATAAAATCTTGGAGAACTGGTAATCTCCTTTCATGTTACACAACTCAACTTGATTCAATATGAACTCAATCTTTTCTTTTATGTCCATTGAACCGTACGTTTCAACTTGTAACTCACATAATATTTTTGTGGCCTTTTCTAAATCATGTTTTTTGTTCAATAAAATATCAGACAAGATCTTTGTCACTCTTGCCCTCTCCAACTCGACATATATTTTGTTTTCGGTGACAGTTCTAATGTTTTCGATTGTCTCAATTTTCAAATCTAAATCATTGTCAAGCTTATCCAAATGGTCAATAACCGTTTGAATCATGGTCTGGACTGAATCTTTCAATTGACCATGCTTTTTTGATAACAATAATACTTGTTCATTCAATAACTTCCAGTCATTCTTCAGTACTAGTAATTCAACCAATTTTTGCAATATTCTTTTGGACGAAGCCAAATCTGAAGCTTGTCTTGTTTGTTTCTCCAACAATAATAACTTGTCCAATGAAGAATGATAGTCAGTTTGTGCTAGCAGCTCAATTTGAGGAAATTGCTCATCAAGAGTGTCACTGAAATCCTTTTCAGCTTTTATCGGGGTCTCGGCTGACATTATCTATTAAATCTGACAAAACAAGGTATTCTTGGGCTGTTGATCAATGAAGTAAATTGCCACCAAAATGAAAACAGTTTTTTTCTATTTTTTTCATTTTCTTGCACAATAATTGAAATTTCTCACACGAACACTGATTCCTTTCCTTCACACGTTATCTATCAGGCATGACATTGATGAAGATATAATGTGATCTCGCAAACATAGAGGGCTACAACAAATGGCTTTTCCATGATATGTTAGTTACTATCTAAACTTCTCTCAGGGTAGTCACACGATTGCCACTTTGCAATGTTGAGATCCATTCTCCTGGAGAACAAGTAATCACTCAAATCACTCCGATACGAGTCTAGATTGTAAGTGTAGCTGTTAGTGACAGGGTCTCTACACCAGACCTCAGTTATTACTGAAAGCGAGTCAGCGTGGTAGCCTCGCATCAAAGTAAGAGGACAATTCATCGAGTTATGAGAGTTTATAATGTTACTTCCCCTGTGTCAATAGGTACCTTACAATATGAGCTTTTTATATAATTGGATACTATCTGTTCAACATTAGAGTTGCAGCTCTCATGAATCGAAGCCGTTCAGTGATTAGTCGAAGAATCTTCTCTTTAGATCTAGTAAAACCCATTGCCAACCCGTTGTATTCTTTAAACCATCAAGCACCAACGCTTTTCACAAACTAGTCAACATTGATTGCAAGAACACAACACCAAAAGTGGCAAATTTGATTTGCTAGTCATATTTATTGGATCAACAAATATTTCTACCAAAAATTGTAGCATTGACAAGAACATCATTGAGAGGGGCTAAAGGTTTGATCAAAATTAACCCATGACTCTTTTCTAAGCTTATCAATCGTCATTACAGTTTCTGATACTTCGGCACCATATTCCGTTTTATATATCCATATACATCAATTTTATTGATCTCATTAGTGCAATGCCTTTGGTGAATTTGATTTAGTCTAAATTCACACCAATGCCATTAACAGTCACGACACTGTTTCTTCTACATCCTTTTTCCATCGAATATTCGTTGTCTCTGGGGGGAATATTTTCATCTCCAAAGCAATTCTCCACTTTGGGGACCTGTATCTGTGAATCACTGATAAATTGAAGTAGACCAAAGCCTGGGACCAGGGGCGTAAAACACTGACTTGAAGTAATCTAGTAAAATTTATCGGTTCACACACTGTTGTAATGTTTTTTAAGCTCACCAGGATAAGACGGTATAAAGATTCTCTCACAATGGAGTGTATAATCATTCAACGATAGCCTTCGCTGCCATTCTTTTGAAAAAGCTCATCTTCTTTGTTCCTTTACTTGAGTTGGTACTCGTAGCTGTAAGCTTGTTTTTCATATTGATTTTTAACAGGGATGAGTTTCGTTGCAGTTGGGCATAATTTGTTGCCGAGACAGGTTTCAGGTTGATCTTGGCTGATATATTCGGCAGGGAGCCTTGGAAAATGTCGTATACATATGTAGCACCGTCGTCATCATCATCTATCGCAAAACTCTTTGGATTCGCTATTGTATCGACTACAGTTGACTTGCTGCTCTTCCCAAAATTAGTTGGAACAGACTTCTCAATACTCGATGGTGATGCTTGTATTGCTGTGGATTCCTTGGAGTCAGTTTCTTCTTCTGAGTTGAAGGCAAATGTAGAATTGAAATGTTTGTTGATGATGAAATCAATATCAATTTGTGTCGGTAGGAATGGATCGATATCTTGATGTGATTGTAAAAAAATTACTGGGTCATTCTTGAAGGCCAGAACCATTGAGTCAGCGAAAAAAGAGTACAATTTCCACCAAGCATTCGTAATTGCAACTTTCTGTAACATGTCTTCTACTATTGTGTCAAACAAGGTATCAAATACAGCGATCCCTAATGCAGAAATATGATTTTCATCCATACCATATACTCTTCTTTGGACCCTACCAAAATCAGCTAGGAAGTCATCCATGCTGTTCAAATCATCCAAATGTAATATGGCAATTCTTATAATCCCAGGTAAGTTGACGATGAATTGATCAATTCCAGAAGTGTTTGTGAAGATTGAGTGTTCTTTGGTTAACAAAAGATCAACTGCATCCCAAAATCTAGAGGAGGAGAACATGAAACATAGACTATTCTCATCAGTTGTGTGACCCCATGTCTTGATTAAAGTTTTCTTTTCTTGTACACTTAGCTCTGGTTTCACCTGAGTCTTCTTCACAACCAAGTCTTGAAGTGTTGTGTATCTCTCGAAGTTGGATTTTTTATATGGTTGCTTATGTGAAGATTCGTGTGACTTGTGATATAACGCCATTGTGTGAGATGACATGGGTAGACTTTTCAGTAATATAGTGGAGGTCATGACTGTGTTGTGTGTCTGGCTGGTTGATTGTGTTTCAAATGGTTAACCTGACCAATATTTCTCAACTGCGAAAATTTTGAACAACTTAATTTCGAATTTGAGGTTGTCCATAATTCGATATTTTAACGACGTTAATCAGGGTGGAGTAAAGCTTATGTAAGGGACGTTCAACGCCTTGGGAGAAGAAAAGAAAAAAAGACAAAAAAAACAGAATCAAAGAAAATTTCCCGATTTGATTAATTGATTATGATCATTTTAACTAATTTGTGTCTACTACGTACCAACAAAGAAGTCCCAAGCATTGTGATGATTCTAACTTTTCAAATCTTCTCCCTTATCACAATCAGCATTCATTTGTAAATGAGAAATAGTAGATCAAAAGCTGCAACATAAGTCGAAGTTAATTTGATGACGGATGCACAAGTTTTGTCGTTCAAAAAGAGCTTTTCTCCATAAAGGACTGCTGTGTATATCCTTTATCATCAAGAAAGTGTCAAAGCTTCTTCCATACACAGCACAGTTGTTTTACCGAGCTGTTTTGCGACACTAGTCTCTAATTCATCAATATGAAACCCCTGTTTTGACACCCTTGAATCCCCAAATTTAAATCACTTCAACTGTCATTATCAAAGAATATCATCAATTGTAAAGTCACTGTCTTTTGGTCGTTGAAACACCCATGTTCTTTTTTAACACGTACTCGGCCACTAAGGCGTATGGCACCACTAAGTTGATGCCAAAGAGATTGCTGAGAAAGTAGATTGTGCTAAACTTTGTACATGGCATGACGCTTGAAAACGAAAGTTTTTTTAAGAAGTAGAAGAGTTTATTGTTATGTATCTATAAACGAATTTGGTAGAAATTAGATTTTTATTTTATTTTATTTTTAATATATTAAATTTGATAATTTTCATCTTAACCTCTCAAGCTGAACCCACCTAATTGGCATTGTCTTTGTTCCGCCTCCCCACTTATTCTCCATTTAAAAGGTGGGAAAGACTTACTCTTAATCAGTTGGCAGACCTAATGAATTCAATCATCTGTCAAAGCAGCCAAAAATATTTTAAGTTTGTTTGCGTGCGTGAGCTAATTACAATTTAAGAATATTGATATTACTTCTTATATTACTTTTAGTACGATATATACCGGTAAGGAGACAATATCAATATGAGCTATAATATGGGAATTTCATTATATAGATATTCTTTGATTTGAGCTCGGCAATTAGTAGAAAGTATTCACTTGTGTGTAATTCCTTTGTAAAAAATAGGTGTCGTGTAATTGGATACAAAACGGTATCTTAGATATCATAAATATCACGGTATATTAACTAAAATGGAAGCAAAGAAAAAGCGAGGTATAAATTAAACAAGCTTTGAATTGATACTTGTGGAACTCAAGAGGAAAATACCGAAAGGTTTCAATTACTGCATAACATATTTTTGAACCATGAGTGGTATATTTTCGAAGCAAACTGTTTATGTCCTTATACTCTCGTGGGTTGCCTATACTGGACTTACTACATTGCAAGGATCTATCGAGGACAAGCACCGTTTACCCCGTTTACCACGGGATAACCATCTTGATACCAGTCTTCTGGGGATATTGACTGACCCTTGGCTTTATCTATCATTTATAGCCGATTTTGGTTCTATGATGGCTTCAGTAATTGCGGTGACTTTCTTCAAACATTCGAGGTCCGTCGGAAATTGGACTACAGCTAATCTTAATGGCATGGCAATCAGTATCATGGTAGTTGTAATAGGGTTCACAGTGCGTGCTTATGTTGTTTTAGTCCATGACTTAAGCAGGAGTTTTGAATTAACTCCGGGTTTGGTGGTAGTCTTTCTATTTAGAAACCTTTTGGATGTGACGGGTTCAGCAATGATTTATTGTACTCTTAAGCAAAAGAAGCCAGATGCTTCATTGGAAAGCCATTCATTAGAGGAAAACAAATGCTGATTCTTTCTGTTGAATTTGGTTGAGACAGTCTCACTTGATGTGAGATATCTTGAACCTTGTAATAGATGAGTTAAATTGCCAAGATCAGTAAACACTAAAGTTGGTGATCATTGGGTAAGGTTTCACAAGAAACACTTATTGTTTCCTTAATAACAAACGATCAACAATGTTTCAGGTATCACATGCAACAACTATCATTATTTCTCTTATTTCATTATCTTAAAAAGGGAAGTATTCCATACTTTTTACCAGATCTAGAGAGGACAGGGTTTTTATATATAAGATTATCAATATTTTAATCTAATCAGTAAATTCCGAACTATTTTTATAGTAAACATCATCACAAATCTAGCAGTATTTTGATCAATGACAGACAGTTTGTAACTGTCCATTGCATTTGTAGAACGCCGAAATTGATGGTACAATTGGAGAGGATACATCAGTTAGAGTTCACATGACTCTAGTTGAAGCTTTTCCATCTCATGATTTCGGTCATCATCTTTGAATAAAGGAAACGTTAGGCTCATTGTTTGATAGAGACCGACAGAAATATAATACAATCATATTGTCATATTAGAATCTAACTGGACCGCTACCAAGAGATTTTGTTGCCCTGATCTAAATTATTTCTTCATAAATAGTATAAAGGAAACATCATCGGTGAAAAAGGCTTTTTCTCCGAGCTGTATCTTTCTTGCCTACCAACAGAATTGATCCTCAGCCTTCAAAATTTAATGAAATGTAACCGTAGGCCTGGCTGGACTGGAATAAAGTCTTGATTTACAAGAGAGCATCTTAACACCTAATGCATCTATCTATCTATACATTCATCTATCACATAAACGGTCTAGAGGGGTGCGGAAGGAGATGTCAACAGCATCCCGTGGTGTACCCCACAATTACCCTCTCAAATTGATAAAGAAAAGATGGACCCACGCAAATGCACATGAGATCCACCAATCAGTAAATTCTACTCTACGATATTGGTCTACTGGTCATTTTTTTGTAAAGGCTGGCAAAATCTCTTTCCCAGTGTCGTCTTTTCCTTACATAGTCTTTTTATATTCTAAAAATACTTCAACAAGAACAGAAGTTCTTTGCTATTATTATCTTTATTCAGACAATAGATATCAACCAACTTTCTTCACTCGCCACACACAAACAAAAAGTTTTTCTTCTTTTTAATTATATTTTTTGAACCTCTTGTCCACTACTTTTATTATACAGATTATTATACGATCACAACATCTTGTATCAGTCACATCATCATAATTGATAGAAGATAGACACACATACGTACGCTTACTCAAATATCCATCGCACAGCACTTGCTTTAAAACATTTGGTACTGAATCTCATTTTTCGCTAGTACATACTTCTGTACCACATATTAATACTATCACAACCCCACATCTTCAACACCTACAAAAATTTCAGTCCACTTTTAAATGCATCTCAAACTCACAGCTTTTTATAATCATCATCACCAACATCTTCAACTTCTACTATAGATCACAGATCGTGTCTTCATCTCACACTTAAATCACATTGCATATCATCATATTTATACATCTACATAGGGATGAGGCCGAAGACCCAGTGGCTTACCCAATTACTAGGGCGATCTTTGATCGATGATCAACAGACCAATGAGATGCGACAGAGATCGTCTCTTATGGCTATATATGTCGGTTCTTTCTGTGCCTTAGGTGGATTCTTATACGGTTATGATACTGGTATCATCAACAGCTTACTATCGATGGAGTTTGTGAAGCGAACATTTGCCAGCAACGGTCACTCATTCTCCC
Source organism: Nakazawaea populi (assembly GCA_030557235.1). NCBI lineage: Eukaryota > Fungi > Ascomycota > Pichiomycetes > Alaninales > Pachysolenaceae > Nakazawaea > Nakazawaea populi. Next base: position 40,455 of record JAKTVN010000013.1, read on the forward strand.
TGACAGAGACATCAATCTTGACGGCAATCTTATCCTTGGGAACTTTTGTCGGGGCACTCTTGGCTCCTTTAACTTCAGATTCCATGGGAAGACGGATGACAATCATCTTATCTACTGCTATAGTATTTCCATTAGGTACACTGTTACAAATAGGAGCTACTCATATACCGTTGTTTTGCGTGGGGAGATTTATTACCGGTGTAGCGGTAGGGTTCATTTCAGGTGTTGTGCCCGTGTATCAATCTGAAGCATCGCCCAAATGGGTCAGAGGTGCTGTTGTCTCCACTTACCAGTGGGCAATCACTTGGGGCTTGTTGGTGTCGTCAGCAGTGGCCCAAGGTACCCATTCCATGGATGATGCAAGATCGTATAGAGTGCCGATTGGTTTACAAATGGTTTGGACCGCTATATTGGCTGTGGGAATGTACCTTTTGCCAGAGAGTCCCAGATACTATGTTAGAAAAGATGACTTGAATAGCGCATTGAATGCCTTGTCAAGATTGCGGAGGTTACCTCCAACGAATGAAGAATTGATCGAGGAGTTGGTGGAAGTCAAAGCTCAACACGATTATGAATTAAGCTTTGGTGAGGCCAGGTTGCTCGACTGTTTTAGATCATCACCAAGTAGACATAGACAATTACTCAGAATGTTGACAGGTATGGGTCTACAATGTTTACAACAATCGACAGGTATAAATTTCATCTTCTACTATGGAGTCAATTTTTTCGTTGGAAGTGGACTTTCAGATTCGTACATCATGTCACTTGTTACGTATTTAGTCAATGTCGTTGCCACTATACCGGGGATATTGCTCGTTGAAGTGATTGGTCGTCGTAAGTTGTTGTTATTTGGAGCGGTTGGAATGACCATTTCAAACTTGATCATTGCTATTGTCGGTGTCACTACAGACTCTATCGTGGCAAACAAAGTGATGATTGCATTCGTGTGCGTCTTTATTGTATTCTTTGCATCGACATGGGGTCCCATAGTTTGGGTTGTTTGCAGTGAAGTTTATTCATTGGAAATTAGAGGTATGGCAGTCTCTATGACAGCTGCAGTGAATTGGCTTGTTAATTTTGCTTTCGCCTTCATCACGCCGTATTTAATTGATACGGGAAATCACACGGCAGCATTGGGAACAAAAGTCTTCTTCATTTGGGGTGGTTGTTGTTTCGCTGGTTTGATATTTTCCTATTTCTGTGTTTATGAGACCAAGGGATTGATGTTAGAAGAGGTTGACGAAATGTACAGATGCTGTTCTGTTGCATCTAAATCTGCCACCTTTAAGACCGCTATCCACCATAGATACATGAATCACGAGTTGGGTTATCAGTTGAACGACAAAGATATTCAAGAGGTCAAGACGAACAACATTGATACGAAGAGTCAAGGCGAAAGCTCTGCAAGCCCCTCAAATACCACCTTCGGGAACAACAACAACAATAACATCCACAACAATAATAACAACACTTCAGACGGAAACGACACGGCAAGTTATAGCAACAACATGAGTACTGGTGGTAGCCAATATTTGGGTAATGGATTGGAGAAAGATCAGCAACAGCCAAGAATGGTGAATGATTTTGAGCAACTGCATCCAACAAATTCGAGTAACCTCAGCCACGAAAAAACAAGGCCAAATGGTTTGCTTTCCACTTTGAATGCTGTTGATAGGTCTGAATTCATTCCAGATTTGGATTTCTCTAGATTCAACCAAACCGACCACCAAGGCTCGCAACTTGACCATCAGTACCATATCAACGTTGCAAATAGATCACCACCTTCGTTGGATTCGCTGTCATTTTATGACAGCTCGTCAGCTTCGATAACAAATGACTCTGATGATGGAAGCAGTACCGATTTCGAATTCGACGATGATAATCGTCCCGGATTCAACAGCGGTCGCACGCGGTATAATTACATTAACGAGGATGACTTGATGGAGTTCATAACTAGCTTGAGTCGAAATCCTTTAGGACATAACAATAACAATATCAATGATAATAACAATATCAATATCAATGAGAATAACCACAGCAACAACAGTGCAGACTCTCCTTATAATAAAAGAGATCAACATGAGATGCTGGATTTGGGTTCTACGGGAAATATCTCGAAAGGGTCAGGTACCCTTCGCAGGATTTCCAACTCAACATCCTCGTCGAAAACGATTCAATCACTGTTTTCAGAACTAACCCAAAATCGTCAACAGCAACAACAGCGAGAAGGGCAGACACTGTCAGCTCCGGCGGGTTTAACTTATACTTTCAACAACGCCCCAATTGAAATGTCATCACCATCGTTAGCAACGTCCAAGGATATTGATCACAAGGGAAACAACAGCGCCAAAAGAGCTGTTGACTACAGTGACATTTTGAGTAGTTTAAATTTAAAGTCTTCGTCAATGAGCCCACTACTGATGACTACATACTCACAACGTGGAAGAGAAGAAGAAGCAGAGATAGAAGATCATGGGCAATTTTCTTCGGACGAAGACTTTGATTCTAGTCTCGAGGAAGATGAGGAGAGAGAAGAATATGAGGAGTAACAGATGACCACAATTTCCTCGACCAAGATATGAATTGTGGCCTGAATGAAATTGTCGATTTTCATTCCTCACTCAAACATTGCCGATCATAGGATAGAGGATGTTAGGCGTTGCTTTATATTCAAAAGAGGCAATACAAAAAAAAAAAAAAATTGGTGTTTTAATGCGTTTTCTTTATTTATATGGGATTTTCATTATTTGGTTTTTTAATTGACTGTCTGCATTTACGTTTTATGGAGTCTTTTTCAACCATAATCGATTTAACGTTGAAAATCATCTCAAAAATCTGGGCAAACAAAAAAAGAGTTATGTTTCATAATAAGCATCAGGAGCTTTCTACTTTGCAGATTTACTTTCACATATTATATGCGAACATCGTCTTCAAGACTTGATTCAAAATTATACTGGTTTAGCATCTGTTTTATATTCGCTTATTTATTTTGCTTTAAAAATTATATTTATCTACTGTGCTTATTTTTATCTGCAATATCACCGTAGTGTCAAATTAACTTGCTCAAAAGGCGATTTCTCCAGCGCCTTAAAAGTAAGTCTCTTGATCTTGATATCGAACGTACCATAGACCCAGGCGTGCAACCAGAGATGAACTTCTGCTCGATTACAATATCTTAATTTAACTAGATACAGGATTAACGTTGAGAAACCTCTCAAATGGCATCTTATCAGTGTGTGCCCCAAGAGTGGGCTTCCCTTTAGGGCTAAGATTACCCTTCAAATACATTCTAAGGCTATCGAAAGAATTGTGGTCATGTCAGATCGTAGAATGAATCAGGGTCAAACACGATATGTTTTAAAGACTAATTGGATTTAGTAAAATTCTTCTAAATTCTTTGTTGAGTGCCTCAAAATGAATCTCATCAATTTCATCATTGGATACCATAGAGTTAACAATTGTCATACCGTTTCTGTCTGACAACATGTTTGTTGCAAAAACAAACTCAAGATTATTGGTGGATTGTGTAAAATAGCTTCGTACGACACGAAACCTGTGATATGTAGCATCCTCAAAATTGTGAAAACCCAAGTTGGTAAGCATTAGAGATCCTCTAGTTCTCGAACCATCATATATTGAGCCCTTGAGAAATGCTTCATCCCAATCAACATCATCGGGTCTTACGACAAACTCACCATATGGTCGAATTATTGATCCGTCAGCTACCAAATTAGCTAACGATTTAGAGTCTTTAACAACTTGATCCCAACTTAGCTTCTGCGAACTTGGAGCCGTACTGAAATGTCCACTGACATTACAACCCAACAGAGAATTTACATTTCCATACTCAGATGTGATATAGCGTCTGGTACTAACACCGTATGTAACTTCATTGACAAAGTTTGACGCAGTATTTAGTACTCTTGATTGGGCAACAATGAAACAATTTTGTAAATAAGGCGTAATTGTAACGTTATGACACCGACATAGTTCTTTGATACTCGATACTTCCTCAGGCGAAAACTCCAACACCTCAAAGATGTGATCGTGATTGAGGTACAGTTTCTGTGATTTCCAGGGCTTTGAAATTGCGTTCGAATCTGGAAGAGTAATCAGCGGCATCGGTGCCCCGAGATAGTCAACCATTTCTTCAATAGGTGGTGGTAAAATGAAATTCAAAGCTGATGATGATTCAAACAATGACGTCTCATGCATTTGCAGAGACTTGGTAGCATTCAATTTTCTAACAAAGAGATCCAGTACGTTTATCGAGCTCAAGCCATCATATAAAGCATGATCAAAGACAAAGTATACCCAATTTCCATTCACAATGATAATCTTGAGTAGAATTTTTTGATAGTCACCGTACTCGAATCTGATCCTGTTAAGTTCAGTCAATACTGATGTCATTTGCATGTCTTTACGATCCCAAAACTCAACCACATCTGCGAAACCTAACTTGTTTATCACTCGGACTTCTTTCCCAAAAACGTTGCATAATAGCAATGGGTTTTCCATTAAGAGACTTTGAATTGCCAGTGCTATCAACAGCGCATCAGATATTTGATTCAATGGACTGTTCAAGATGACACATGAGTGGAAATTGTTGTAAAGCCCCGTTCTGGTTAAGGAGGCAAAGAAACTCTCGATTTTGCCCAATTGTCTCGTGTTCTCATAAAAATGGCCACTAGTATTTACAGTCATTGTCAGCCCAGATATCGATTACTGACTCGATAGAAAAAGTGATTCAAATAATTGTTAATAGAGCTAGCTTCTCAGTTTAGAAAAATCGAAAAAAAAAAAATTAAACAGCCGCGTGCATATGCCCAGTTTTCTATACGATATCACGAGTTCAAAACCGGGCTTCAAACTGATTACTCATAAGAAAGTTAAAACCTGTTGTATAAAACACCGCTTCTTTTGGTAGGCATATTGATTTCAACGACTTTACGGAACCGGTTAGCTATAAATTGTTGCCTATTATATTAATTTCGAGCTGAGTAGTCAGCCTATAGTAGCAGTTCAACATTGGTCAACTTGATATTTGAAAGGCTATTTGATAATCGAGGATGCCAATAGAACTCAAACCATGTGGTTGTGAGTATATGGTTCCAACTGAGCACTGGAAGCAGCCTAAAGTCGTTTCATCATTTGAAGAGAAGATTGGATGACAGCAAATTTTTATGAGTATCTTCTGTTACAATAATATTACATTGAATGATAGAATCCATCGACTACAATGATTGAGTCTAGTATCAACCATCTTTCAGTGACAAAGAACCAAGTCCTCACTGCAGTACCTCCATATCATAATGAAACTTTGCCATCGAATTAAAACCTTATTGGGCTCAAAGTACTCTTTTGTCGTTTTAAACTTCTGCAGTGACATTTAGTATCGAAAAGCGAACAATAAGCTGTGATAATCTGGTTGATGTTTGCATTGATGGCATTAACGCACGCACTTCTTAATACCCTCTGGTGAGTTCTTTGTTTACACGCGACCATAACAATATTTTTCTAATGTACGCAACTGTTTTGTATGAAGGCATAGAATTTGACACATTCAACGTATCTCCTTCATTATAAAGAGAACCAACCCCCTTAGCTCGCAATACCTTTTTTTTTTTTTTTTCAGTGAAAAGTTGATCGGCGTAAAAATTAACGTCATAATCGCATGTAGCCTGTCCTATCTCAATCGGTAGGATGCTCTCATTCTGTAGATGAAGATAATATCATTGATAATAAGTCCCCTTCTTCTAGTGTTGCTGGAGCGCTCCGCTTTTGTTTAATTGGGTCAGTATTTTGTGAGAACAATCACACGACTTCTTTGCGATGCTTCATGAAAAATATCAATTTGTCTAAAATTCATTACATTTGTTATCATATCTATACTTTTTTGATTATACGGCACTGTCCATCACTCAACTAGCTTCAGAGCGTCGTTTACATACAAAATCTTCAAGTAGTTTTTTTCTTTCGAGCTTCTAGAATTGCCAGACTAAAATTCTTCAAGAACTGACGTTGTCGTTTTTCTGTCATAGGCATATTTCAATTCTAAAGATACATCGAAAATTAAGGGTTTGATAATCTGTTTGTCTCTGGAAGCATAAGAATCGCATTAAATAACAATTTGCAAGTTTTCATTCAGTCCCAACAATAGTCGCCAGCTTTGAGAACCGTCCTCGATATATTAACTGGAGAATAAAAAGTTAGATTTTCAAGCATTCATTATCCCTTGATTTGGTCTCCGTGTTATAAAGGATGAGTGATACTACAACATTGAAGTATAGAAAGACTGATACATCTGAAATAGGCGTGACCAACAATGCCAAACAGCTTGTTCCCAGTCACACAGATGCTGCTTCGACTGCGATCTCTTCCAAATTAATGTCAAATAGCTTAAGGAGAGAGGAACCAGATACTGGAATCACTTTCTTCATATATCACTCGATCTTATCGTTGTTTTACTTTGGAGTCTTCTTATACAGAGCGTTTCAATATACATGCAACAAGATCAAGTTGAGGTTTTTGACGTTGGCATACAATCCTTCAAAGACTCCTTTGCTCATAAACGAGGATATTAACAAGTTGGCCAAAATTCCGAAAAGAGTCTCAGCTATTTTGGTTCTCAAGCCAGAAGAAGACGAGAATGGAGGTGTTAGCGGATTGTTGAATGACTCATCAGAATTGATTAGCTGGTGTTTGTGTTCAGGAATTTTTGAATTGTCCATTTATGAAAAGACTGGTACGTTAAAGAAAAGTGTACCGGAATTACGTCGCTCTATTCATAAAAAATTGGTTACTTATTTTGGCACGGAGGATGTCCCAAATGTGGTGATTAGAATTCCACATTTGAACCTCATTTACTATGGATACTCTGACGAAGAAGAAGAATTGTTCAAGAGTGGTAGTAAGAAAGCAGATATACAAATAAGTTTATTGTCTATCGTTGATGGTAGATCAACGATTGTTGACTTGACTAAAATAATATCAGAATTGAGTTTGAAGAAGGAATTGAAGCTAGACGATATCAATATACAATTCATCGATAATGAGTTGACAGAACTAGTTGGACCAGAGCCTGACTTGTTGATCATTTTTCAGCCAGAATTGGACTTGCAAGGTTATCCACCATGGCATATAAGATTGTCGGAAATTTATTGGGAACAGGACAACGATCAGGTTGATTACAGCGTCTTTTATAGAGCGTTTAAAAAATTCTCCACGTGCAAAGTTAATGTTGGTAAATAAGGAAGATAAAGAGAGCATCAGCGAATGTAGCTAATTTTTTTGATTTTGTTTTTTTGATTGCTCATATTCAAGAGAGAATCGATGGAGTCCCCAGTTCATGATGATCATTATTTATTAATTTCAAGTGCTATTTTTTATTAGTATAATCGATATCTTTTGTACATTCTTTTGATGGAAAACAGAAGACGTGTAAGATCACCACAAAAGTTCCCGATTAGGTAATAAATCATTTCGTTTATCTTTCGGTGGCAGCTGACACGAATCAGAGAGAGAGATCTTTAGATAAACCGCGTTACTCACGACAAATATGAGAACACAAAGTTTTGTTTTCAAATGACTGTATATGGGTTTGTGACAGTCGGTATTATTAAGTTGAGTTTGAGATATGAATGATTTCATTTAATAGGGTCATGAAGTTACCTGATAGATATCTATATCTATATCTATATCCATATCTACATATATATAAAACACCACCAGCGCCGAGTTCAATATTAAAGAACACCAAATGTTTTTTTTTGAGAAAAGTGCTACATAACCACTATTAATTTTTTTTTTTTTTTTGAAATTTTTTTTTTTTTGTTACGAAACAACGATCGTTTGTTGGCCTTTGTCAAATTTGTTTTGTTTTAAATAATAGATAGATAGATATATAATTCATATCAATTTACACACGAATATATTATAGACAAAGGTATGTATTCTACATCCAGTATCAGATTATCATCATTGGAATTGAAAGCAGGGGATTGAACAGATTAGCCAATTCAAACAGGAAATCAGAACGTTGTTATGGCTTGTATTGATTCAATGACTTTTTTGTGAATTGTGTCTTGTGGTCTTTTTGATAAACCATTTGGATACAAGCGAACTAAAAAATTGAGTTGAGGGCATTCGTCTAGATTACGAAGGTGAGACAATTGATGATTTGGTTCAGGGTCTGAGGTTGATGTCTGTTTCATCATGCACAACTCTCTCTCTCTCTCTCTCTCAGCAGTTGTGCCTTAGTTTGTCTTTTATTCAATTGGTGTTTTTTTTCCCTCCTCTAAAGATAGACGTGTCATGAAAGCTCAAAAGATTTTTTGCTTTTTGATTTTGTCAATTTTTTTTTGCTTTTCCTATTACATTGGATTGCCCTTGACGAAATCGATTAGTTTTGCCTGCAGTTGATCCAATCAATCAATCAATCAATCAATCAATCAATCAATCAATCAATTCATCAATCAGAGATCTAACTCGTACTGAAGACTTTTATTATTGTCATACGAGAGAATTCGTTTTCAATTTGTATTATTTTTTTTCAACTGAATTCGTTTTGTGAATCTGTTTTGAAATTCAAATAACTTGATCAACTCTTATTTCTATTGTGTTCATATAAAAGGTATGACAATTCCCAGTGTCATGATAACGATACAAATTCCCAAATCTAGCCTGACATACTAACGCCATATCATATCAAATAGATGGGTTTATCCATTTCAAAATTATTATCAGGCCTTTTTGGTCGTAAGGAGATGCGTATCTTGATGGTCGGTTTGGATGCCGCTGGTAAAACCACCATCTTGTATAAGTTGAAGTTGGGTGAAATTGTCACCACAATTCCAACCATTGGTTTCAACGTTGAAACCGTCGAATATAAGAACATCTCCTTCACCGTCTGGGATGTTGGAGGACAAGATAAAATTAGACCTTTGTGGAGACATTACTTCCAAAATACTCAAGGTATCATCTTTGTGGTTGATTCTAACGATAGAGATCGTATCTCTGAAGCCAGAGAAGAATTGCAAAGAATGTTGAACGAAGACGAGTTGAGAGACGCGTTATTGTTGGTCTTTGCTAACAAACAAGATTTACCAAATGCAATGAACGCTGCTGAGATAACTGAAAAATTAGGTTTACACTCAATTAGACAGCGTCCATGGTACATCCAAGCTACATGTGCTACTTCAGGTGATGGTTTATATGAAGGTTTAGAATGGTTGAGTACTAACTTGAAGAATGCTAATTAATTTTCGAAAAAAAAAATAAAAAGAAATGAAGAGAGCCGGTGTGGGAGTTGAAATATGAAAACAATCTTGAAAGCAATAAAGCACATTATAAAAATATTTAAAATGAATAGCATGGAATTGAAATTGAGCTTGAGAATTTTAATGAAATCAATTAATTTGGTTTCAGTTCTCATTCATGATTGTGGTCTGTTGGTCTGTCTGTCTGTCTGTCTTTTTTTTTTTGTTTTCAAATTTTTCTACTTTTACATTTACTTCATTCATTTTTATACTCTTTAGTTTTATATTCTTACTTGTTTGTTAATTATTATTATTAGTACCATCATCTACTTTGTGTTGTTGTCACTTGATGTTTTCTGGGATTTTCTCTGTATTCATGTTGTTTATAAGTCTCTCTATATCATGCAGCTCTCTTTCAAATTTATATCGCAACCACTATACAGTGAGACTTTCGGAAAAGTAATTATTCAAATGGGTTCATTTCCAGCTTCCCGTCTATCTCAGAACGTGACTCTATAAGATCCCGCCTGCTTGTAAATACATTCGAGTTAAAAATTAAGGGCTTCAAGTTTGGGATTATTTTAATGATCAGAGTGACCCTGTGTTTAATATGCGGATGATAGTAGCTCTTAGAGAGATACCACAGAAACGCCATGATTTTGGATACGAATCACATTTCTCGAGAATTCGATCTAGCTTCTACTATTGTTTTACCCCTTTGCTATTGAAAGCTACAAAATCAAAACTTTTCGACAATATGATAATCACACAACGATAAACAATTTTTTTGGCTAAATTTTGATTGCAAAGTGATATATCATATTAGGATGTTTTCAAACAATTGCGTACGTAACTCAGTTTTCTGGTTGGCGGTAATCAGATAACAATATCAAGTACAGACGTATAAGTAACTATTATTGCCGTGCGCGTGTATTTGGTATCAACGTCGGTGTACTGATGTAAAAAAGCAGGTTTTCTTCATAGGGCTTGAGACCTAGCTTCACGTGAAGGTTTTCTTTTTTTGGTATCACCTATACACGACGAGTTGCCCCAAAGAGAAAAAAAAATTTTAGAAATTGAATAATTTTGATTAAAGGAAAAAAACTTGTTAAGAGGTGTATCTGTGTATACTTTTCAACATCTAACAAAATCAATCAAAAATGGTATGTGAATACTTCTTGCACACAGGTTAGAGTCAGTTTCAAGTCCAGTTAAAAGAACCAGAATGTAGATCATGAATTCTGGATCGTGATACCCCCCCTCCCAGTTATCATCTTAGAAGCAAGTGGATTGTTCAACATAATAGTCATTAAAGAATATCATGAAATTCAAGAAATATCAACTGGAGCAGCACATAGCATGCGCATATTATCTAAGAGATACCAATTATTCATTTGATGAATGTAGATTCAATCATTTCAACCCAAAACCATATTTCACTTGAGACCAAGAACTGTGACTTATGATTTATATCAAGCCCTTCCACCCCTTCAACAAAAGTGATAAGTAACTGAATTACTAACGTATACCCATAATGATCATCTAGGCCGGTGTCAAAGCTTACGAACTCCGTACTAAATCTAAGGAACAATTAGAATCCCAATTGGTTGACTTGAAGAAAGAGTTGGCTTCATTGAAGGTTCAAAAATTGACCAAGCCATCATTGCCAAAGATCCACACTGTCAGAAAAGATATTGCTAGAGTCTTGACCATCATCAACTTGCAACAAAGAGACAGTGTCAGAGCTTTCTACGCTGGTAAGAAATATATTCCAAAGGACTTGAGAGCCAAGAAGACAAGAGCTATCAGAAGAAGATTAACCAAATTTGAAGCTACTCAAATCACCGAAAAGCAAAGAAAACAACAAATCACTTTCCCTCAAAGAAAATTTGCTATTAAGGCTTAAGTAATTTTTTTGAAGGTTTTCAGGATTGAAAAGTTTTAGTTTGTTGGAGAAGATAAAGGATGTTGCTGGTAAAAGTAGTTTCCATTTGTATGGAACATTAAAATTGTTCACGAGTAGATTAGTTTTAATGTTCTTTTAATATGATTACACTGTAAAGAATTCATGATATTCCTGTAGATGATGTTACCATGCTTAAAATCCATACAAATGAACTCAAATAAGCTAGCTAGTTAGCATCCATATATAATAATTATATATAAAAAGAAAAAAGAAGAAGAAACGGAAACTCTATCAAATGCAAAACTGTATATATAAAATTTATTCCATCTTGGCATCACCATCCAGGTCTTGCCTTGACAGCTTTCTCGATTGTTTGTACTGCTCAATCTTCTGTTTCAACTCCTTGTCTGGAACAACATCCTCAAATCTTAAAGGCATCCTATTGAATGGATCCGTTGGATCGTTTAACAAATGTGCCCTAATAGTGGATCTATCAATACTAACTTTTGAAGTTGGCAATATCACTGGATCTTCCATCACAGTATACATCAATGGATCCAAAAATTCATCAGGTACATCACCCAACTCCAATTCCTCCACTTCATCTTGTTGCTTTCTCAGTGAGGCCTCTTCACTAAACTTGATCAATTTTTGCAAGAAATCATCAGTGGCATCAAACGATTTGTGTTTCGATAAGATCTTGGCCAGCTTTTGAAAATATATAGGATCAAATGATCTTTCATCCTTGGCCACAGCATCGACAAAATCTGATTGTTCCGATAGATTGACGTAAATCTTACACAACATTAACAACAAGCCTGATGGATCAAATTCAAACTGATCAGGGTTTTTCACTTTCAATTCACGGCATCTAGGACCAACCAATGCAACGAGATTATAGTTCAACATACTTGCTAATCTCTCAACTATCTCAGATATTGTGAACGAGGCGGGGGTCTCCTCTGTAAACTTCCCGAATAATGCCATTGTCTTGTTACTCAACCTGACCAAAGATTTAGCCTGGTTTTCCAGCTGAGATAACTTCTTATTAATCTCTTCATCTGTTCCTTCCATATTACTTGGTGACCCTTTAGCCCTATTGTCTAGCTCAATCTGGCAGCTATGAACCTCCTGCAACTGTGTCAAAGATTCATCTAACAAGTAAGTCGCATCGTTCAATATTCTTGCGACAAATCTAACAAAGAATTTCAAATTTTTGGAAACCTGTTGCTTTAACTGTTCTCGATACATTTTCTCTGTCCATAGCTTTTCTAAAATGTAGGAGATATTATATCTGATATTGAACTTATCATAAAACTGAGATGAGGCACCAGTTTTTTCACATTGAACATAAAAATCTAGCAAAGATATAAGTATGTTGGCTTTCACCAAGTCATCATCTTTGAAAATATTCATCATAAAACCTTCTTCTCCACTTTGGTAATCCATCGCCCCAGTGTATAGGACTTCGACAATACGGCCTTTCAAATGGGGGTTACCAAGAAGTTCTGAGCATCTCAACAAAGTAACGGCGAACTCGACAAATGTTCGTAGCTTGGTATTTTTTTCAAGCATCAATGGGTTATAGTTGTATCGGACAATGTAACTCGAGTAATTGATCAATCCTTCGATGAACATTTCGGGATAATATTTAAAAGGTTTAGGGGCCATTTCACGTAAGTAATCGAGATTGTCCAAGCTGTCAGCATTGATATCAATTAAGGGTAATTTTAATGGTTCAAAAGGGTATGCATGATGAGGGTCAATCACTCTCATGAAAAACACAGAAGCACCTACAACAAACTCGAAAACCTCTGCTTGGAAGGGTTTATTGAGAAAGAACATTGATATGCCATTCTTTTTAGCTTTGGAAGTATGGATAATCTGTCTTATTTTATCCAATTGGCCTTTAACGAAAGCATTCAGTGGCATGGTGGATACCATTTGCTTCAATTTAGAAAGTTGCTGTTCATAGTAAGTGATGTCTCTTTTGAGTCGGCTTTCCTCCAATAATATACCTCCAATACCATAATTCATATAGGTCAAGGCAATATAAAAGCAATCGCTTATGAAGTTTGCGTGTTTTTGATCTTGTAGATTCGATTTGAAAATTTCCTCACTCTCTTGAATAGTGGCGTTTAATCGTGTTTCTTCGTTAAAATCAAGAGCATGAGTTTTACTTAAGTAGTTGACATCGATCTTGTCTATCTTCTTGTAGGTACCATCAGCCAAGAAAGGCTGACACAATTTGATCATAACCATTGAAATGTTTCCCATAAAAGAATGTGATGAAAGCTCTTTTAAGTCAGCGTGTTCACCTCTTCTTAAATGGTTTTTGTTGACAACAACTGCAAAGAAGTTCAACAATTCTCTTCTAGTTACTTCGCTCGACCTTACCAACTTGTCGGTTATATGAAATAATCTATCAATCCATGTTTTATGTTCCTGCTGTAGTGACTCGTTTGTGTTGAATATTTGTGTTTTTGTTTGATTTGGAGAGTAATTATAACAACAAGCCGTCTCCAATAAAGGAGATACTCTGTAAAATGGTCCCAATAACGATTTCAATTCCAATTCGTTAGCTTTGGTGATGTCCTGGTAATTGAACCAACCATCAACTGTTGTAATTATTGAAGCTACTTCTTTCTCACTCACCAAGAGTTGAAATACAGTGAATATTTTAACGTGCTGCTGATCTGTGGAGTTTACATCAACCAAAATCAATTTTTGTGACAAATATGGCAATAAAACATTCAAAAACTCCAAGAGTGCATCATTTTCTATTGTCCTTGTCACTATTTGTATTAGAAAATCGTTCAAATCCGAAATGTTATTAATCAAGACTTCAATAGTGTCCCTCAAATCTATGTCATTGATAAACATCTCAGGGGCTTGAAAGCAGATGGACCCATAACTCGATACCAACCTTATAGTTTCGTCTAAAAGGCTGTACTTCTCTCTCAAAAGAGGATCAGTATTCTTCACCAATCTTTTGCACTTGGTAGCTCTTATCCAACAATTTTTCAAGTATGTCAAAGGGACATTGTTCAGGACATTTGATTTTTCCAATCCCACCTCTGTTAATAACTCTAATATACACAGATCGACATTGGATTCCGATAATAGTTTTGTGTCTTGCTCCTCACTAGTAGAACTAAGATAAACAAGTGATTTGTTTTGATTTGATGGGTTCAAAGTCAATTCCAATATAGACTCCAATGTTGAGTTTGCCCAGTTGGCAAACAAGTTTTCCTTCTCCAGTGGGTCGAGAGCAACTGTCGGCAGAGGCCTTTTGGTTGGCGGCTCTGAAAGTAAAGAAGAATCCGAAGTAGCACTTGCCGAGATTTTATTCGACGTTGATGTGGATGGCGGTACCAGGGGTGTATTTGGAGATGAGTCTACTCTGGAAGCCTTATGATTGGCCTCAGAATTGCCACCAGACAACTTTGCTAGTCGCTTTTCTCTAATTTGATCCATTGAGGACATGTCAGGTTGACGTATGGGCTTATAATAGAAGCTAGCAGTTGATAATCAACGGATGATTATGGCAAGGCTCTATGTATAGATATCAAAACGTTACAATGTAGCTACACACACACACCGCATACAATTCTGAAATCGATCTAAATTCACTCCAGATCTGCCAACATACTGTCCCCTCATCGACGTGTCAGTAAAAGACGTGTACCCAACGTCAAAAATAATCCAAATTAGGAAACTGCCCTGATTGAAAGGACCGATTTTAATTTGTCTGTTACGCTCAGTAGTCGGTTCTTGTGCTGTGTATGTATGTGGTGTTTATGGGTGTGTCTCGAATGAAAAAAAAAATGTATTTAACATCCGGAACCTATTTGTACTCCACATAACCTAACATAACTTGTGATAAGTTCTTTTCTGGTAGAATTTTTGATTCAAGTCATATAGATATACAAAAATCTTACACCAAGAATGGTAAGTCATAGGCTTTCAATGTTGCTCTCTTGATATTGAGGCTTTGTTAATAAAGTCAAATATTTTTGAGGAGTACTCAATCGGAATAAAACGCGATTTTATGTATCATTGACATTATATTTGACATACTAACTTTTTAATTATTAGACCACCTCAGAGTCTCCAAAGATAACGGAAACACCCTCAGAGTTTCAAGAAGAGACAGTGGCAAAGTTCCCAGTACTAGGTTCTTCGTCTGCAACTGCTGAAGAAAAAGAACTGAATGTTGAGTTGGAGAAGGGAGCTGATGATGCTTCGTCTGACAATACTCTGTCTTCTGAAATAAATCTCGAAGAACTTTGTGACGATTATGAGATTACTCCAATCTTGTACAAGGCTTTATTCAATGGGAACCCAAAGGATAGATTTTTCATCTTGAGGCTCGAGAGAGACTTGAGGAATTTTATACATTCCGAGACAGTTTCGTGGAGACTTCAGCCTTTGAACTCATACTACAGATTGTTGGTTCATCAAATCGCTACATACTACACAATGGGTCATATACTTCTCAAGGATGGTGCCTCGATGGTGATATTCAAGGAAAATACCAGTATTGTCAATGGTAATAATATTCAAAGACCTGACTCTGGTGATGTCAATTCCAAATTGAGTAAAATGAAATTGAGTGATATACCAAATGATTTATTCAAAGATGTTGAGATCAGTAATGATATAAGTGATGATTTCTTGGTGAAAAATGGTTTATATCAAAATAATAACCCGCATCAACAACAACAGCATTTGCAGCAGCAATATCGTCAATTGAATAATCACAATATTCGTCAAAATTATATTCCAGCTAACGGAAGACCTGTTAAATATTACAACAATAACTACAACAACAATTTCAATAACCCAGTCAGTTCGACCAACACTAGCAAACCTTTCAAATTGATCAAGAGAAGAGATGATTCGCTGCTGCAAAATTCTACATCCGCGCAGTCCGATTCCAATTCCGAGTCAAATGCTAACCCTGAGCTGTCTGATACTTCATTAGAGGACCAGCGATTGTCGAAAGAAGAGTTGTACAATAAAACAAGACAGGAGATATTCGAAAGTGGTGAAGACGAAGAAGAGGAGGAGGAGAGTGAAGATGAAGACGATGTAGATATAATCACAAGCTCAGAGTCTCAGGTGCCATCAGGTTTAGCACCAAGGTATAACAAAGATCAATATCACAGGAAGACGCCATTCAGGTATTACCCAAATAAGTTTGTGCAACAACAACAGCAACAACAACATGCAGCTTACCCGCCTGCGGGTCAAATGTATGCCTCGTATGGGTATTATGCCCCAAATGAAGATGACATTTCCAACCCACAGTTGTTGCAACAACATCTGCAACAGCTATCATTACCACCTCAACTGCAACAGCCATCTCCACATCCACCACAGTATCAGATAATATACGCAAGTGGGCCAGGAGCTCCGCAAGCTTACTACTATCCTATTCCTCTGTACGGAAACAACAGAAGAGGTGGATATGGATACAACAAAAGAGGTGCTTACAATGCTCAAGGAGTGAACAGAAGATACTACAATAGCAACAGCAACAACAATCACCAGAATTATAACAATAATTTCAATAGTAGTAATGGAAATAGCACCAATTACAGCAGTAGTACAACTGGAAGTAGTGGAGGCGCTGAAACGAATTGAAAGAAAACCGTGCTGAGAAAGAAAGAATAATGCCATAGGAGAAGAAAAAGAGACAGAGAATTAGTTATGATTGAACGTTAGCTTTATAATGAAGTTGCTTGAAAAGAAAAACTCGAATAAGGATGAACATTAAATAAGACCTGAATGAAATATTTTGTTTGTTCTGTTTTCGAATACCTAAGAAAGATTTAGTAATAACAACAATGTGGTTATTTCTTTTCCATCTCGTGTTATAAGAGGATTCTTTGATGTAAAACTTTTAAAACGGGAAAGTTAAAGTTTAATATGTATATATATGGAGCTAATGAAAAACTTGAAAGGGTTTCATGTTCAGTAGAGTGGGAGAATTGTTGGAAATTACATCTATTTGGTTATCTGGAATGTCCAAGGAACTGTCAAATGGACATTTTTATCATCATCAACAAATTTGGAAACGGCACTATACGAACCTCTTGCCAACATCCCACTTGGAGCCTCGTTTTCAGGTAGGTGAACTTCATAGAACTGGTTATCGACTGTATTTGGAGCATATGACCCACATGACTCTTCGATCTTATCCACTGTAATACCAGCTTTCTTCACAGCTTGCAAGTATTTCAACCCTGTAACTAATTCGCGTTGGATCTTGAACTTGATCTTCAATGAGTAGATTGATTTTTCCTTGATCTTGAACGAGATCTTTTGATCTTTCAATTGTTTGTCGTTGAAAGAGTTTGCCAAGTCAACGACAATGGGCCTATCGCCATCGATCAATAGTGTCATTGATAATATAACAACTTTTCTAGAATCCCTAGGGTCAACTGGTAACAAGTTGGCTGTAGATATACCTAACGATGCCTTCCATTTGGCCAATGATTCGTCCTCGGCGTCAAGCCTGGCGTACTCATCTAAAGTTTTCTTTTCCCCAACCTTGTAGCCAGTTTGGTCTTCTGGCATCAAATCGTCGAATTCATCTCTGAAGTTTGACATCGTTTAACGAGAGTGTGTGTATTATTAGGCTGAGTAGTTAACGTGTCGGTGATGATGAAATGGCTTATTTTCTTGACGTGGTTCTTTTTTTAATTTTTTCTCCTCATAAGTGACAAAGAGGGATCGATCTCCTTTTTCTTTTCTTTTCCAATTTATAACTTTTAAGGGGTGTGAGTAGTTCGGTGGGCACTTCCTATACATAAGACACTTTTTATGATTTTGTGGTGCAGCAAAACCTCTGTCTTGTTAATGTTATCTAAGGTCGGAGCAAAATTAATCTATAGTTGAGAAGTCGATATCTCAATTCTTTTAAACAAACAAAAGGGAAATGTGAATTATCATTCATTCACTTTTTCCATACATCTCAGCAAACCCGTCCACATGAAGATTGTATGACGTGTTTTTAAAGGTCAATCTGCAATTTCCTTACTTTCAGTGTAGCGCAAGTGGCATCCTCGAGTGAAAACTGTGGTAAAAGACCTCCTAAATTTGAGTTTGCAGAATAACGATGCTGTTCACTACTTGATTTCAACTTCAGCCCCTATGAACAAGTTCGGTGCCTGTGAAAAGTAGCGCAATTCGCGTCAGCTATTTATGATGATTGTTAGACGCTTCAAACTCTGTTGATCATGTGATTTCTCCACACCCTGCCGTAATGATCATATAACTTGTCCAATACCTACAAACCGAAGCTGTGAGCGTCGAATAAATTGACGGTAGTGTTGTTTCGTCTTCCTTTACCAAAATTTCCTCACAGCGTCCTTTGTTCTTTTTTTTCTTTGCAATTGCAGCATGTCTCAAATTTTAGTCTTACAGCAAAGGCTACAATCTCATCCTTTGATGATTATTCTTTAGTGCTCACTATATATGGTAGCAACTGAATCTCTTAGATTTTTACCCGCAATAGCTGATACTGGACTTTTCTCAGGTTTCTAAGTCAATCGGTAGAACTTTTTATTTGGAAGTATGACTCACTCATAAGCCCAAATGGTTCGACTTTACTTCTGAACCTACTCCCGCTCAAGGATCACTAAATAAGGTAATCAATAAAATTGGATGACATCGTATTACTTAGCTAAGCATGTATAATATGTGTGATGGTATCTTTTGGTTGATATGTGGTTTAATCGGGATGCAATATTCTGTTCAGTTTTAAGAATATAGCAGTGAAGCGCTCTCACTTGTTGCGCCTTCTTGGTCTATTCAATTATTCTTCTTGTGAGTGAATTTCGTACATTTCCCAAATTGTCTGATGTTCAGGGTTTTTTGACTCTGTTTTTTTTTTTTCGCTTTTCGTTTGCTAGTCTTTGTTTTATGTGAATGATAGGAAACTTTTTTGATCTTCGGGATTAAAGTTTACAGGGATGCCTTCATAGATGAAACCTATCAACTGTCATGAGACCCGACTTTTGATCTTGGTAGTTTTCAAAGAGCAGTTAGTGCAGATAGATGTGAGAGGTTTCCTATGGTAGGGCCTGAATTAGACCCTCTGTTTCATAAACAATGAACGTCTTGTGCATGTGTCACGATATCAAATGGCAAGCTTTAATGAAAGACAACCATGCCACCAATCAAAAAAGAAAACTAATTTGAATGACCGGATTCCGCCTCACTTTTTGAGCAGCCGGATCGGAAAAATCATGAGGTGCATGATTTATTTATTGTTGGGTCCGCCGTAAGTAAGATTTTGTAAAAGAGAAAAAGTCATAGAAAAAGACCCGCGTTAGCTGATACTTGGGATATTCACAAGAGAATTGTGATAGGTAGATGATTTCACACCCGTATGTATGTATGTATTCCAGTGAAAGACTCATACCATGATTCCCATTTCAACGATCGAATTTGATTTGATTATTCGCTCACACGTATTAAAAAAAATTTTGACGGCAATTAAAAGTTTTAACATTTACATCATGAGCTGATTTCCGTGCGCACGCTTAATTTATTTTATCCTTGTTAACGAAACCCCTTAAGTACTACATGTGTCTGCTTTTCCCTCTCTCATCATTTACCGTATTGCGATAATTCAATTTGGTTGATTTCAACTCGTGATGATTCATTGATTGATTTATGTTGTAAAAAATAAAGTTTGCACTCGGGTAGCAGATTCTCCGGTAAGGATCCATCTTGCGATACCAATACCCTTAGATTATATAAAGACTGCTTCAAATCCAGTAGTTGTTGCCTTTATTCTTTTGTTTCAGTATAGATCAAACATAATAAACAATTACAATAGATATGATCAAAGCAGCAATTAGAAAAGCTTCATTGATTGAAAAAGCAGCTGTCAAGGGCTCAAGTGAACAACAATCGGAACTCGGTTTTACTCACTTCAAGAGAATTGCCTTGAATACAACTGAAAACTCATACCCTGCTTCCCACTCAGATATTTCAGATGAGCCTTATATGACCCCCACTTTCATTAACAACAAAATGTTGTTATCCAAATCAGAAACCTGGTATGATATCTTTGACCCAGTCACCAACAACGTTGTCGGTAAAGTCCCAGAGACCACAGCTGAAGAATTTGAGATGGCAGTTGTCGCAGCTGAGGCTGCATTCCAGAAATGGAAAAAAGTTTCAGTTATCAAGAGACAAGCTGTAGCTTTCAAATTTGTCGAATTATTGAAGAAAAACCAGGAAAGAATAGCCAGGATGATTGTCTTGGAAGAAGGAAAAGTCATTTCGGACGCAAGAGCAGATGTTTTAAGGGGTTATCAAGTTGCAGAGCTGGCTTGTGCATACCCAACTGAGATGATGGGTCAACAGCAAGAAGTCTCTACCGATATGGATACTTTGATGATCAGAGAGCCTATCGGAATCATTGGCTCTATTTGTCCTTTCAATTTTCCAGCAATGATTGCTTTATGGACCCTCCCATTGGTTATCGTCACGGGTAATACCACAATCATGAAACCATCTGAAGTATGTCCTGGAGCCACTATGATCATTGGTCAGCTTGCCGCTGAAGCTGGATGCCCTCCAGGTGTCATTAACTTGGTTCATGGTAAGATCCCTATTAGTAACAAGCTTGTGGAAGATCCAAGAATACCAGCAATCACTTTTGTTGGTGGTAATGAAGCTGGTAAAATCATTTACACCAAGGCAACTGCATTGGGTAAGAGATGTCAGGCCAATTTGGGAGCCAAGAACCATATGGTGGTTTTGCCAGATGCTAACAAACAACAGTTTTTGAAAGGTGTTATGGCAGGAGCATTCGGAGGATGTGGTCAGAGATGTGTCTCCACTGATATATTGTTTTGTGTCGGTGAGACTAAGGAGTGGATCCCAGATATCGTTGCCAAGCTGCAATCACTAAAGACTGATTCTGGATTCTATGAGGATTCCGATCTTGGACCTCTAGTTACACCACAGTCAAAACAGAGAGTCGAGAGAATCATCAAGGAATCTGTTGCTAAAGGTGCAGAATTATTATTGGATGGTAGAGGTTATACCCCAGAAGACTATCCACATGGAAATTTCATAGCTCCAACTATAATGAAAAATATTGGCTATGGTATGCCATGTGTGGACGAAGAGATGTTTGCTCCAGTTTTGGCTATCTGGTGTGTCGATACAATGGAAGATGCCATTGATATCATCAACCTGAACAGATTCGGAAATGGTGTTTCGATGTTCACCTCGTCAGGTGTTGCCGCTAAGAAGTTCCAAAAGACAGTTGATATTGGACAGATCGGTATCAATGTCCCAGTTCCAGTTCCTTTACCAATGTTTGGTTTCACCGGTACTAAGGGCTCTATTTTGGGTGATTTGAACTTTTATGGAAAGACTGGGTTATTATTTATGACGAAGGCCAAAACTATCACTTCCTTCTGGAGAGAATGATAGTTATTGACCATTCGAATTTGGGTTTCAATAATTTGTGTTTTCGTTTCAAATCTTTATAGAATATACCTATATAAATGATAGTGAGTTTCAGCCAATATAACATGTGATGATGATATTTTGCCAAAGTTAAAAGCACACTGATTGATCTCTATGTATTTCAGAATAAAAATTAAACAAGAAATTCTCAACATCATACGAGCCTGGAACATAAAAACCGCCCAAAGCAACATCAACCATATAGGAAATCTCCGATCTTGTACATGATTTTAAAAAATTTATTCTTATTTTCCAATCCTGGATGTAACAGCAGCCACCTGATGTAATCGTCCTCTTCTTCATCAATTTCTGCCTTACCGCTCATAATATCTGCCTCCAACGCTGACTTCAGCTTAGTTCTTTTGAATAATTTCCAGAAAATGTAAACGCAAAAAGAGAAAACTGGAGCAAAATAACTTGTAAATAGATTGGAAACCGAGAATTGACCTGGGAAGAAAATCCAGAACCCATTGAAAAAAGTTATAACAACAACTAGAAAAAATCCAAAGTAAGAACAATAAGGCTGAAGCTTGAATGGCGCTGTATAATATAACTCACTCCATTCGTGTCCCTGTGCTTTGAATGCTCTTCTGAACTGGAAGTAACAGATAAACATGTAAATGTAGGTACACAAAAGTCCAGTAGTGGCAAGATTGATGAACCAATTGAAAACATTTGAACTCTTTTGAGATACTGTCATAAATGAAAGGCAACCAATCAAAGATACAGCGATGACTGAGGCTATCGGAGACCCATTTGGAAGACACTTCATGAATATTCTTGGCAGATATCCACCCAAAGCCAAAGAGTACAAGGTTCTTGAAGCAGTGAAGACAAATCCAACACCACATGAGTAAGCGGAAGTCATGACCACTGCATTGACCAAGGAAGATATACCCTTGACCCCAACACTGTTGACACCAATGACCCATGGACTTGCACCCAGACCTGATTTTCCCAGAGCTATAGCCAGTAATAATTGCGGGTTAATGGACGAACACAAAGTGTTCATGAAGAAAATACCACCGATGTAGAAAAGGTAGATTCTAATGTAAGCCCTTTTACCACAAATCCCTAATAATCTTCTTGGCTCTTTGCATTCCCCCGCGATCATTGCGATAAGGTCCGGCCCACCACAAGCGAAAGCTGCATAGATCAAAACGTTCCAGAATCCCAAGAATTTTCCAGTTGAACCTTCGACTAAATACTCTCTGAATAGTCCACCTTCTTTCCAATGTTGAAATCCGTAAGCGTTGTGTTGTGGGTTACCACCACACATTGAGATCAAACCAAAAAACATCAAACCAACTATGAGTAATACTTTCAATATTGCTGAATAATATTCTGTCTCACCGTACAACTTGTTCGGGAGACAACTAATCAATATAGCGGTTCCAAGCGACAAAGCTATCCATGCGCCTGGGTTGGTAGTATCGTCCCAGTACGAAATAACACCTGCCACTGCAACAAACTCCACGCACACAAACATGGACGCCGTGTAAAAATAAGTCCACCCAGCAGCCATTGCCAAGGCATCATCTATGAATCTACCACAAAAATGAAAAATAGACCCTCTGATTGGTAGCCAGGAACACATCTCGGTGATACATTGCATTAAGGGCCACATGACGAATACAGAATAGATGACGAAACCTAAGAATAAGGACAAACTACCACTGGTAGTCAATGGGGATGAGAGCCCAACAAACAACCCGGTTCCAATACTCTGACCAATGGCAAGTAAACTTATATGTCTTGAATTCAATCCTCTCTTCGTGTAGCCAAATTTCTCCTTGTAGTCTTCAAGACCTTCAGTGTGAAGTAATTCACCTTTGTACAAACCTCTTTCATAATCACTCACCTCCTCGGTGTATATCTCCAGCAGTGAACCCTTATCAGTGATGGAAGCCATGACGATCTAAATGTGTCAATATGTCAAATCGAATGCACAAAGTCTTTTGACTCTGTTTTTATTGTAAAACAACTGATGAGACTGGGTCCATAATCTTTATAATACTCATTTTTGGCCATAGCGATATTTTACTTATTTCGACTATTTCGAATGATATCGAAGATCTCAAGAGATTATGCTATCTTGGGACCAAATGTGTTACCCTTTCTTATCAATAATTTTGCTCTTATCGGAAAAGTCAAGCCACAGCCGGCGCAACAACAAGCAACATCAAGCTAATATGTTCCACTTGGCACCGATATCCGCTAAGAGGAATGAATTGTAGTGGGCAATATGTTGCATTTGGTAAATTTCCAGCGCAAAAGCAGCAGAAACACTTTTCTCTTGTTGTATCCAGCCCTTTCAATACTGTCACGCAATCTACGTGGCATTTTCTTATCAGTGACTGATTTTTCTTATTATAATACGTGGTCCCTTTCTCCAGGTTCTTTCTCGAATTGAGAGATAAGCTTCTCCTACTGAAGGTCAACTTGGCTTTATGCTCATTAAGTGTCGTTTCATGTTAATGCTAGCATCTGATGAAGATGATAGTTGAAGCACACAAATTTTGATACCAAGTTCACCTCCAATTACGTTGTAATCGAAAATGGTGTTTTTATGCGACTCGGTAAAAATACTTTTTTGGATGGGCAAGTCTGAGCCCCAACCTTAATTATATTCCTTCTGATAAGATTGCAATGGACAACCAGTCAGTCTTTTGCTATTGAGGTTTTTGGTCACCTGGAACCTTAATCACTTAGATGAATTATTGTTCATATACACAAAACCCTTGAGATAATCATTATTTTTAATCCTTGTATGGTACCCATTTGGATCAAAATTCAGCATAGCACTGATATAAAGGAAAAGAATTGAAATAGGTTCCCTAAAGTCACATGGTTGCATTGGGCCAGTTTTAAACTAGACTTGGATTTGATATAAAGCATCTTTCCTAATTTTTATTTAATCGACTTTATTCGACTATATATGGTAATATTTATCTATCTTTACGTTATGTCCCAAAGCTCTTGGAAATTTATTTGATACATTCCCTGAAGCTTGCAATTAAGGTTCGAGCCATAAGCCAGGCTCAGATATCTTCCATGGAAATAAACCCTAGCTTGTGTTGTTAGTATATTCGGGTCAGATAAAACCTCGTTAGCAATATTAATTACTAGAGTATCTCATGATATAATCTGAGCACATTATCGCTTTGTGTTCCATTTTCGGAAATTAAAACAGCCCTAAATTTCCCAAAATAGAAACACTATCAGAATATGTATACCAAAAAATCAAGATTTTCAACAAAAGTCCGTGATAGTTTAGTGGCTAGAATCCCCGCTTGTCGCGCGGGGGACCAGGGTTCAATTCCCTGTCGCGGAGTTTTTTTTTGCATTATTTATGGTAAGAATCACATTTCAAGGCAACCGCCAGGTGGATCTGGTGTATTGTTCGTTTACAAGAATTTTCCACTAAACAACAAACTTTACATTATTTATACAAGCATTTACCGTCTTTTTCAGCAGGATCTGGTCCCTCTGGTGAAGGATGTCATAAACCAAATCACCTTTTACTTCATTCGATAAGCAAGCATTGCAGTGAAGCAATAATCTTCGGAATGATTTTTTTCGGGTTTCTTTGATGAAAGATTTTTTTTTTTTACAAGTAGAAAGAGTTTATTGTTAAGTATGTATCTATAAACGAATTTGGTAGAACATCTTAACCTCTCAAGCTCAACCGGCCCGATTGATTGTTGCCTTTATTTCCACCCCGCATTCTCAATTTGAGAGGTGGAAAGGACTGCACTTTTCGGTTGGCAGATCTAATGAATTTAATCATCTGTCAATGCAGGAAAAAGTTGAAGGATAAAAATGAAAAAAGGGGTGCAAGGCAGTTAGTATTGGCTGAGATGGCTTGGAGAAAAAAGGGAAGTGAGGATGAAACAAGATATGAAAAGAAATGGTGAGAGGGAAAAGAAAAAGTAGGGAGAGAAATAAATATGAGCAAGAAAAGCGCGAAGAAGATTTTTCAGACAAAGTTGTATCAGATATTTTTGCCTGCTTCAATATCAGTGCAGAGAAATGAATTCAATATTCTTATATTTGTTTGGATGATGGTTGGAAAGAGTAGTGGCCTTTCCACAATTTTGAAAAATGGACGAGCTTTCTTTGAGAGCAGAGTACTGAGGAAAATCAAATAAGGGATGGAGCGACTCCTCACAAGTGGCTATTTGTTCACTAACATCAAAAGAAAGGAACAATTTCCTTCAAATTGATAAAGCTAAATTCGGCTTTCCTGACACAAACAATATGATCTGAACTTATGTTAATTATTCTATATATGGGGATTAATTTTATCGCTTTCAAGGATTCATCTGAGGCAAATTTGCTTGAATGCTTATGGAAAAACCTAAATTTTCGTAGACCTTCAATAATCATCCAACTTCGAACTCTAAATTCTGGCGACAGCTTCATGATCTTTATACCTGTTAGCTCTAGTCAGATGTCCCAGTGAGTCCGTTTTTGATTTAGCGCTAATCACCGATATACCGGCGCTTCTTAAAATATAATTGATTAGCTTAATAGTTGACATCTGCATGAGATACTTCCTTGACTACTGGCACTTTAAAGTTGATGTTTGCAATTGACCAATGTTGTCATTAGACAAAAGTTCACAAGGGCTTACCATGTCATTGTCGGAGAGACGTATGAGCTAAGTGAACCGCGTGAGGTCATTTATCGAACTCAATATTCAAAACACAGTAGCATACAAAAAGTCGGGGAACGAATATCAAACATGAACCCGAAGATTTAGCCTGTCATACACTCCAAAAGTTTTGATGTTGAAAATTGACATAGAAAGTGACATATAATGTTACCTATGTAATTACCGCTGTGGGCTTGTCTCGTCTTAAAGGTATCTTTCTTTGCGTTTTTCAAGGAGCAAAAGAAATTACATAGCAACAAAGTGTTAAAAGGACAAAGAATATTCAGTCATATCCTTTTTGAGTTCGAAAACATTGGAAGAGAAACTCAGTTTAATTTTCCTTAGAAGCAGAAGTTATGTAAGTACAACCACGAAAAGTGCTTCTCTAGGGTTGTATTAGCGTTTGATTTCATGTATGAAATCTTGCCTACTTATCACGCAAGTTCTTCTCAGTCCCTCTTAGAAGAAATCCTGGGGAAAGGACTAGAGAGTTGTTGATGAAGGTTTAGATACCAGTTCAATCTGATCATTTGTGATGACGGGTGGGAATAGTGCTACTTTTAGAGTTCTATTTCAGTTAGCCCCAAGTACCCAAATAAAAAGAACGATGATGAACTACAGGGCATACTTTCTTCGTTAGAAATGACTTCCCACAAGATTATGAAAAAAGAGGAGCGATGATGTAGTGAGATCCTTTAAGTTAATGAAAACGCGTAAATGATTTTTTTTGTTTTTAGTCACACCAAAAAAAATCACAAATAGAGAGGGCATAAGACGTGAGATAGAATCATACCAAACTTTGGCAATATTACGAACTGATGGAAACCCAAAAGCCAATACTGCTACCGGTACAGCTACAACCGGCCAACTTACGTCCAATAGCATATCGTATTCTCTCCAAAAAGCATGGGCTAAATATTCAAACAGATTCACTCAAAATCTTGGCTGACTACATAGGCCTCACTTTTGGAACAAATTGGAAAAGTTCTAAAGCTCAACAGTTCTTGGATGATTTGGGCAGTCTTTGGAAGGAACAGGGCCGCAACTTGTTTCTTGATCCTCAAGGCGTGAATTCTGTTATCAAGGAGTTGCATGCTGTGAATCAAAATCATTTACCACTGACGAGCCAACACCACCACCCTCTGAAACAATTAGAGTTGAGTGATATAGTGAAAACCGTAATTGACAAACAAGACATTGATATATATCATGATGAGAAACCAGAGGAAGCGCTAAACTTGAAGGCTTCTGAGAATCAAAATTTGCATTGGCATGATTTTTTTAAAGTGATATTACCAAAGAATCAACCACATTATAGATTTGACCCTATCAAAAAAGTATACGAGAAGGAATCTTCAAGTTTAGAAAACTTTCACATTGCATCCACAAACTCAAAACTTTCAATTTACAAGATAAGATATGCTATTATACAACTGCGACTCTCCAGAAATACCAATTTCCAGCAACCAACTTTTTCGTCCCTAAACTCATTAACTGGATCAATATCTAGCACGGCTGTGACAATTACCTCGATCAAAAATTTGTTGGGTAGGCATGGTCAGCGATTTGTTCTTTTCGGCTTGCTCACAAAGAATGAGTCAGGAAATTATAGCTTGGAAGATGAATCTGACAAGATTGAGTTGGAATTGTCTCAATGTATCCCATCCGAGGGCTCATACTATTGTCCTGGATTTTTTGTGATGGTGGAAGGAATATACTCAAACAGTAACAAGTTTTATTGTTCTACAATGGGTCATCCTCCCCTGGAGAGGAGAGAAGTCACGTTAGATGCCTACGGGTTTATAGATTTCATGGGTGTGCATTCGTCGACGAACAAGACAAACAAAGATTTGGTATCATCCATCAATGGAGTCACAAGAATAGATAGAGCATTAAAGAGAAACTTGCAGCTATTGGAGAAAGAATTACACAATCACAAGATGATCATTTTAGGGCAAGATTGCAACTTGGGTGATCTAAAACAACTTGAAGCTTTAAAAAAGTTGTTCAATAAGATCACAACTGACTTGGAGACGGATGGTGATTTACCAGTTTGCCTCATATTTCATGGTTCATTTACCGATAAACCGTTCGTTGCATCTCAATATAATTCAGCCACTGTCTCAGCTGCATCGTCATCCACTCAATACAAACAATCTTTCGATTTTTTGGCATCACTATTGGAAAAATACCCATTGATGTGTTCCAAAGTCACCATGATTTTTGTCCCAGGTGACAATGATCCATGGAGTTCGATCTACAACAAGGGTTCCTCGGTAATGTGGCCACAAAGTCCAATACCGAAGCTTTTCACCAATAGATTAAAAAGATTGGTCAGGGATTGTCATTTCGTATCCAATCCTACCAAGTTGAGTTACTTAAACCAAGAGATTGTCATAATGAGGGATGACATGAATTCGAGATTGAAAAGAAATTCGGTACAGTTTGCCAATAACGCTGGCAGCAGTAGAAATGGCAAGGTTGTCAATGAAGAAAATGCCGATTTAAACATCGACTCCATTGTACGTGAGGTACCGGTGCCAACAAATATTTTGGAGGCAAGAAAGCTAGTTAAAACTATGTTGGACCAAGGTCATTTATCACCATTTCTGTCTAACAAGAGATCCATCATATGGGATAAAGATCATTTCTTGACCTTATCCCCATTGCCAACGATGATCATATTGAATGATTCAACCATCAATAAGTTCGATGTCACGTACGAGGGTTGTCATGTTATAAGTCCTGGTCCTATGATGACGAGAAACCAACTCAATTACGTCGAGTATTGGCCAAGTACCATGAAAGCGGTGTTCAAACAGGTGTGAATTGTTCTGTATTCAGTTGTTGTGGTGGTGCTCGGCTATCTCCTAAAGTTTACAAATTTTTCCTTACTAAATTTTTTTTTTTTTCCTCGATTAGATAGAAGATAGCATACATAGATACCCTTTCGATAGTGAAGCAATTCTACATCATCATATTTCATTAAGGATGACATATATATTACCTCCAGTGTCACTGTTCAGCACATTGAGTATAAAAGATCAAACAGATTTATTGAATCACCTCTTCGAGCCATGTCCCACCTTGACATCAACGGTTTTACCCCAACTTTCAAATCGTGAACACAAATCGTATCAAGAGCTAATTGAATCGGTGAGAGAAATTCTTCTAGGTTTATTAAAGCCTGATCTGAATGATGAAATCATAAACAAGATAATTTCGGCGCATCCAAGACTAGGTCCTTCAAAAGACAAACTTTCGAGTCATTCGAGCAACGAGCAAAAGACATTGTCGTCAACGACACCACAAGAACTGGCGAAATTGGTGAAATTGAATGAATTGTATGAGTTATTTTTTCCAGGGTTGAGGTTCGTTGTATTTGTAAATGGTAGAAGCAGAGAAGCCATAATGAATATAATGTTGGATAGGATCAAGAGAAATAATTTAGAGCTGGAGAAGCAGGAAAGTTTTAATGCCATGTGTGATATTGCCCTTGATAGAGCTAAGAAGCTCGGAGGCAAATTGTAGTAGAAAGAATATTGAGAAAACAGTAAATTTCATTTTGATTGATGGTAGGATAATATTTGAGCTTTAAACTTGAGACAGTTTTGTTTTATAGAAATGAAAGTACTGGGTCGTAAATTACAGAATGATTTTCAAATTAACAACGAGATAGAATCGATCGCATTAAGGAACAACTGGAAAAACGACAATATTAACTAGAAACAACAATGGACATCGGTGGGAGATAGATATAGCAGAGTGAATATGAATAATAAGAAAGAAAAAAATGATGAAACTCAAATCAGATCAAATCAAACCATAACTAACCAATCGCAAAATAACTTAGCACTAGTAACTCACAAAAAGTAATCTGGGGTCTTTCTTGTAACCGTTGGTTCACCAGGTCTTACACTTGGATCATAAGTTAAAAACTCTCTATCCATGTTTTCGTTAACTTCCATGATAGCAGCTTGATTACCACATCTATAACAGTAATTTGGGGCACTGAATATGGTAACAACTTGTTCTTGATGGGACCACGAATAACCATCCATAACCAATTGATGTGCTCTAGCAATCAATTGCAAATCGTTGAGATGGTTAAATTGCTCACTGATATCTTGTCCAAACGTGAAACCGGCACCTCTTGGAGATATACCCCATCCACCTCTATCGTCGGGGTCAGACCATAACAAATCACACATCGGACCTTCATGCGGAACTTCTTGAATTCTGTTCAATTCACGAACTTGGTCAATGGTTTCAATCATTGGTGATAAACCTCCATGAAGACAAAAAATCTTGTTGTCAACCAAAGCTGTGATCGGGAAATAGTCAAATAGATCGGTGAACAATTTCCATACAGTGGCAGAGCCATATTTTCTTAAACATTCGTCATAAAATCCATAGACTTGAGTGATTTGTCTAGACTCGTGATTTCCTCTCAATATTGTTATTCTTTTTGGATATCTGATCTTCATTGCCACCAAGTAACTCACAGTTTCCACTGAGTAATATCCTCTGTCGACGTAATCGCCCATGAATAAATAGTTCGTATCTGGACAGGGTCCACCAATTTTAAATAATTCCATCAAATCATGGAATTGCCCATGAACATCACCACATATGGTGACTGGGACGTTAACAGGTTGGACATTGTCTTCTTGTTTCAAGACATCTATAGCCATTTTACACAACTCCTT
Organism: Nakazawaea populi; assembly: GCA_030557235.1. Lineage (NCBI taxonomy): Eukaryota > Fungi > Ascomycota > Pichiomycetes > Alaninales > Pachysolenaceae > Nakazawaea > Nakazawaea populi. The sequence continues at coordinate 71,487 of JAKTVN010000013.1, forward strand.
CACTTGTTCTTCGCTCAATGGCTTGCATTGGCTCAAACTCTCTATCCAAGCATCTAGCTGAGATACACTTGATGTTGTCAACCCCAGTGATTGCGGTTGTTGTGGTGGTTGTTGTTGTTGTTGCTTAGATATGGCAGATTGATTATTTGTGAAAAAAGATGATTGGATTTCTGATTGAGGATCCTCAACGGCATCCTCCATTTGAATATCTGTATCTATATCCATGTTGCATGTATAAAAAGATCTATTTTAGATGGTGTACAAAATGAATTGAATGAAATGCGAATTGGATATACTATCAAACCGATTGTTTTTCGTGATTTTTGGTCAATATTTGCTGTTGGTTCCTTCGTTCGTTTGTGTGATGAATTTTGATTCAAATGATTTAGGACAATGGGATTAATGGACAAGGTCACTTGTCTTGCGTATAATTGACAAATAAATTACAGTTTGATGTACGAAGAACACGGTTGTGTAAGATGAGATATGATTTAATATCGACGCTCTCCTGAGTCCAATTTTTTTTGCGGTGTGCCTCTGTTCTCTATTTTTGGGTGAGTGTGCTTTTTTTTCCACTTTTATTTTTGTGATTTGAATTTTTTTTATTTTTTAACTCTTTGGCTGCTAATTGCTTAAGTGGAGAGATTGTTTGATGTATTCCGAAAATTGCAGGATTAGGAGAAGCCCTTAACATATATGTCCTCATTCCAAATCCATACTAATCTTTTCATCTTTGATTAATCTAAGCCTTGATCTTTTGTAGTGTTGGCCTGCTAATGATTATATATGTATACATATATATGTGAGTGTCTGAAATAGCTTGATTGTGTTATTATACACTACAATTTATAACCAGCTATATTGGTGAATTTGGAACTACTTTTTCCAATATTATATTTGAATATAATTACAAGTAGAGACCTAAGAAAGCTGTGACCTTTTGTTGTTTTATTGATTTCAATGTCATAGTACATCATATATATGCAAGGGCGCTATCATAAGGGGTGTACGATACTCTGTCTACTTTTAAGATATCAAACATTCTAATTTCAATATCCAAAACTCCTTAGTTATTGTCTATCGTTGTGTGGTTCATCCCTGTTTTTATCTGTTTGGGTCAAAGATGCTACCTAAAACTGAGAGAACTATGAAACGGCTGCCATCATCAGCTAGATCTAATATGAGTGTTCATACGGAAACTATATTTGAAACACCAGAGGAAGAACCAGAGCTTCATGTGAATCACAGTAGGGTGAATCCAGACATGGTACCACATCTGCCCGAATTGCCGCCGCCAATGGCAAAACTAAAATCAATGGGATCATCCTCAAATGTAAGCCAACAGAAGCCATTGGTATTAGTGGAAGAAGTGATAAATGATACTGAGGAACCAAAGGATGATCCTCACGCAGAGAATTCTGGAGACTTCTATTCAGCTGACAGCGGTGGCAGCGCTAGCGTTCCATCAGAGGATCATAAAAATATGCCAACTGAGAACTTGCACAATAAATTAAACAAATGCGATAATGAGCGAGAAAGTTTAAGAAGTGGATGTCGGGATTTGGAGAGCCTTCTTGGAAAACCGCCACTTTCACCATCATCACTCTCATCGTCAACTTCTGAGGAAAGTCTCTTAGCAAGTATAGAGCTTCGATTGGACCCAGTTGACGAATTAAATTTACTTAGTGTAGAGGAGTCAGATGCTGATAGTACCCATGTGCCACCAAACCCAAGGGGGGTATATGATTACAAGCAAGCTTATCCTCCGAGGGGTTCTATCCGGTCTCAGGTCTCACGCTTACAATCAACTAGAATTCACCCCATCAATGGATTAACTGAAGTGATGGAAGAGAGGTTATTAAGATATAGACCTTCTGCTTCACCTACTAATAACGAATCCCTGTTGATCGGAGAGCATCCATTACAGAAGAAGCAGCTATCTGCAGCACCGCCGATACAACGGCCATCACCTATTAATGTCAGCGCAACTGATAACGCTACTGATGAGCGTCAGCAAACCTTTTGTAACAAAAAGCAAATTAAGCAGTACGCTACTACTTCTGATGGTGAGATAGTTTCCAATGGCAACAGACAGCTCACCGCCACTGAGCGGTTACTGTTATCGATTACTGAGGGTAACATGCGTCAGTCAGCTTTTGTGGCTGACATATCATTACCAGTGAGTAATCCAGTTGTCAGTTCAAGTTCCCGACCAAGTTCTCAGCGAGATGATGGAGGAATTGTGTTGCGTCCGCAGAGAGCTGACGAGCTGAAGTTAGAGGCATCCATGAGTAGAAATGCCGAGAGGAGATCTTCCTCTTTGTCTTCGTCTTCCGGATCTCAAAAGAAAAATCCTCCAGTGATGGCGAACTTTACCAACGATATGCCCCTTCCACCGCTTACTGGATTTGTAGGTACTAAACACCCAAAGGTATCCAAAATATCACAAGAACAAAACTTGCTGATTCCTCCTGGAATTTCATTTAGTGATAGTTCAGGGGTATTTTCGAATGAATCGTTACATCCAAGAGACGAACAAACATTACAAGATAACAAAAATGAAGATGATGTGATCTATGCTCAGAAATTTACAGGTGAGAGCTCATCGAGGGCACTTGAAGAGTCGCCACCAATTGATAGTATCACAGCTCCATATGCACAAGAATCGGTAAACGATGGGGAGTCTAATAGTTCACAGCGACTGCCGCCAACATCATTGAACACCTCTGAGTTGTTGAGAGGAATTGAAGAAAGTAGACAGACTGAGAGCGGCAATAACTTGAACTTGTTGCTTCCACAGGGAATTGAAGCAAGTGTCAGTAACTCTCTCTTCGGTAATGGCGCTACATCAAAAACATTACTGAGTAAAAAAAAAGGTGTTAGAGAGCTGGAACCAGAATCTACGTATATGAGGAGATATGTGGTTGATGGACATCAACGAAGTCCCATTGTTTTGGAAGGGCAACCTCGTACAACGAGTGCTGAATTGTTACAAAATGATGACTTTAGAAAGTTAAATCAAGGATGTGGAGATAGAGAAGAGACTGACGATAATTGGTTGGTCACATGGTGCAATACCGCTGGAGGTTTCTTCAGCAATTGCTGAGCCCAAAATACTACTGATTCCTTTTGTGATATGATTATTGTAAAGTTGCAAAACTTTTCTTTAAATAATTGTTTTTTTATATATAAACTGATATTGACTAAACGATGATTCAACAAGAATGTGCTTGATTCGATGAAAGCTAGTAAAAGATGTGAAAAGAGTAACAGAATACGGGTGGCTCGAATGAATGACGACTGTGAATTAAAGGTTGATTTGCTTTCAATTGAAGTGGACTTACCTTTCTCTTGTCAGCTTTTTTTTATTTTTTATTATGAGGCTTGTTATTCAGGTTAACAGAGCATCATCGATAAAACTGTTCAACTTAATCAGTACTCTCTGAAAATCTCTCTTGAATGGTAGAGTACAATTTTTCAAACTCCTTAACACCTTCATCTTCACCCCTTGAAGGTTCAAAGAACTTGGCTGAAGAGACAGAGTGCTTGACATCACCAGTCAGTTCTGACAATTTTGACCAAACAGCACCATTGCTGACTGCCTTTTGAGCTTCATCGTAGTAGCCAACGAAGGATTTCATCATGGAGTGGGTCTTCCAGATTGGGCAGAAGGCATCATAGGTAGAATAACCATTTTGTTGCAAGAAATCTTCCTTGATCAAAGCAGCAACATCCAAAGTAATTTTATCGGCATCTGATAAAGCAGATTTACCGACTAATTGAACAACTTGCTCCAATTCCTCAGCATTTGACAAAATTTCTCTCATCTTGTTTCTCAAAGGAGCAAAATCTGGATAATTGTTATCGTAATATTTGTTCAATACAGTTGTGTACTTGGAATAAGAAACAGATGTGTTAATGGATGGGAAATGTTTTCTTTGAGCCAATTTCTTATCCAAACCCCAAAAGACTTGAGTGATACCCAAAGTTGCAGTAGTGACTGGATCTGAGAAATCACCACCAGCTGGGGACACAGCAGCAACAATGGAAACGGAACCAACTCTATCTGGAGAACCCAAAGCAGTGGCTTTACCAGCTCTCTCATAGAAAGAAGCCAATTTAGCACCCAAATAAGCAGGGAAACCTTGATCAGCAGGCATTTCACCCAAACGACCAGAAATTTCTCTCAAGGCTTCGGCCCATCTAGATGAAGAGTCAGCAATCATGGAAACATCTTTACCTTGATCTCTGAAGTATTCAGCCAATGTAATACCAGTGTAGATGGAAGCTTCTCTTGCAGCCACAGGCATATTTGATGTGTTGGCAACTAATGTTGTACGCTTCATGATTGGTTCTTTCTTCCCACTCATTTCAGTATAAAGCTCTGGGAACTCCATCAATACTTCAGCCATTTCATTTCCTCTTTCTCCGCAACCAACATAAATGATGACGTCTGAATTTGAGTATTTAGACAATGACTGTGAGATGACAGTTTTACCACAACCAAAAGCACCTGGGATACAAGTTGTACCTCCTTGAACACAAGGGAAAAGGGCATCCAAAACCCTCTGACCAGTCAAAAGTGGGTAATCAGCAGTTAATTTTTCAGCAACAGGTCTTGGTACTCTGACTGGCCATGTATGCATCATAGAATAACCAGTTTTTTTACCAGCAAATTCAACTTCTAAGATTTTTTCATCCACTGTGTATGAACCTGGTTCAGCAATATACGTTATGGTACCTCTAGCTCTTGGAGGTAACAAAATTTTGTGATCTTCTAAAAGAGAGTTTTCGAAAACTGAGCCATAGATATCACCACCTGAAATATGATCACCAACTTTCAACGAAGCTGGTTTAAAATCATATTTGACTTCTCTTGATAAAGCTGGGGCATCAATACCTCTTGGAATATAGATAGATTGGGAAATCTCTCTGATAGATTTCAACGGACGTTGAATACCATCGTAAATAGTTTCCATTAAACCTGGACCCAATTCTACACTTAAGGGTTTACCTGTTCTCATAACCGGGTCACCAACGGTGACACCTGCGGTTTCTTCGTAGACTTGAATTGTAGCCTTATCGTTATCGATTCTGATGACTTCACCAACCAAATTTTGATGTCCCACTTTAACCAATTCGTACATGGCACAACCAATCATATTCTCTGCAACAACAACAGGACCTGAAACTGAGTAAATCTGGCCATATTCATTCTCAGTTGCATCTAATGAAAGACGGTTTATTTCTTTACGGGCATTTTCAATTGCACCTGCCATTTTCGCTCGATTTATATATCTCTATAATGCAAAACAAGTGTTCAATGGATGGTAGTTCAAATGGATGCAACAAGGAGATATGGGTTGCAAAGCGTTGGCCTGTCTTTCTTTTTGCATCCGCTCTCTTTTTTCGGTTGAGAGTTTCTCCCAAAGAGGCAATATTGACACGGGCCTTGAAGTGGCGAAGAAAAAATAGAAGAATTGGCAGATCAAGCGAGCAATGGATGATTTAATGATTAGGTGATACAAAGGGATGACAAGCAACACAAAAACGCTTTCGATACCATCTGTAGCTGACAGTAGGCATTGGCATAGATTACAATTACATTCAGTCCCACGCTGTTATAACACAAGGAAATAAATCTTCATATTAAAAAAGAAAAAAAATCATTTTTATATACGGACATTTAATATAACTTTCGACACTAATGTGATAACGCGAACGTTAAGACAAAAGAGAGAAAAGGTATACGAAAGGTGAAAAGAACATAGATCATGGATAAAACCAATAGATCAAGCCAAATTGTAACGAGCAAATGGGATATCTAAATCTCATAAACAGCTCCAATTCAAGCCTTGCAACCACAAGCAAAGGGTACATCAGCACTGTTTGGCCAACTTAAGAACATTGAAGAGATTGCTCTCATCAACATACAACCCTCGTCAAAATAATGAATCAACAACAGTGACAACCTACTAAACAACCAAATCATCAATAAACCACCTTTTGTGAAAGTTCCAAAAAATGAGTCAATTCAATTCTTAAGATTTAATAGACTGAGAACATAAGAGACAATATGAAGAGAAAGTTACCGTGGTGAACAACGCTAAAAAAATGGATCAGACTTCAAAGAAATGGACGTCATTTTGCCAATTGCAATTGAGCTCAATCAAGTTTTAACAGTCCGCTTATTTGGATCTAGCTCTAACCTTCCGTCTCTTTCTCTTTAATCTTCTAACTCTCTTCTTTCTCCACTTATTTCTCATTATGGGATATTTATGGATATGATGCTGAAGAAAAAGTAAGAGAAGAATGAAAAGGATCACAGCTCGAAAAAAAAAAATTTATATTTTTGCTGAAATGATCATCCACTGCTGTCAATTTCCTCCTCCGGTTTTACAAATCCCATATAGAATCAATACCGTGTCAATAAGAACCGTGACCACGAATTACCCAATACGGGATAAATATACATTAACGAACGACTATTTACTTCAGCACTCACTCACAACTCACTCGACCTAGTGATTGACTAAGTAATTGAAGTATCTGGATTGAAGAATAGGCATACGAAGAAAATCACATAAAACTTTGTGTACTCATCATCACTTTACTTATTGCTAAAATCAGCGATCACAACATTTAATTCAGTAGCTCTTGAGCAATTCAAACCTAGTAGAAGGATGTACCCACACACCTAATGAGAATGCGGCTACTTAATAGAGTAAAGTGATTCTAACAACCCCACCAATGGATAATGCATGGTAAACACCGAAGTTACTTTAATTATCCCACCTCTGCTCAAATGAGCTGTGACAGTAAATGACCCCATCATAAAGAGATGAGTCCAGGTCGATATTGAGAGAGAGCCCTATATATCTCTCATTGATACACATCTTTCAGATGTTTGATGAAACTGGGGTTGTCAGAACTGAACTCTGTCACAATCTTCACAATCTTCACTACCATTGACGGCCTCCTATATAATTCTCTATTCATTTACTTCTCAAACCCTAATGCAAAAATACCTGTTTTGAAGGCTACACTTGGTCATACGGATGGTTTCAAAAACAACCTCTTCTTATCCTTTCTTAAAGGATGTGTGGAAGAAATTTTCATTTATAGGGTTCAATGCCTTTTTAATCAAAAATGACGAGCAAAAGAGAATATTAAATTAAATCTATCTGAATTTTTGAACTGAACTATGTACAACACATGCACTCTTTAACACTTTCACTATCTACTTTTTGTTAAGTCTTGCCCTCTCCTGTTTCAATGCTGATTTTAACTCATCAGAGAGATCATCGCAATGGAAACTAGAACAAATCTTATCGATAAGATCATCTCCCAAGATGATCTTCTCTTCCGCTGCTGCTATCGATACTGAATCGCTCTTTATCAACAACAGCTCTAAATTGGCCAATACCTCTGCATCCTTTGTGGTCTTGTACAACTGCAATGTATGATGATCCAACTTAGCATACTCCAAATGGTTGTCCTGCAACAAATATCCCAAATGCTTGGCACCATTCATGGCTACAAAATGACAGTACGCTCTGTAGCAGAGATAGAAACCGGGAATGTTGGGAACTACTGGTAAAATAATAAAGGGCACTGTAAATGGTAACGCAAATATTGACCACCAAAATTTCTTAAAATGATTCTTGTAACCATTTGTAGAATAGAAAGTGAGCTGTTGTATTATCGATTGTTCAGTAGTTATTGAAGAAGGGTAATAGATTGGGATCCTTATCAAATCGTTCGCGATATCCTTCATGTTGTTGGCGATAATGTCTTTTTGTCTAATTAAAGCCTTATCGTTTTGGTTGATGATGATTGCCTCATGTTTTTGTTCAGTGCCATCCCGTTTCAACTCTCTAACTATTGAATTCGCCGATGGTATCGATTTCAATGCACCTTCATCCCAAGGTATTGTAGCCAACACACGTCTCAATCCAGCCACAATTTTAACATTGACTCTAGATTTTGAACTTTCAAACTTGATCCAAGTGTCAGTGGCCTTCTTGATCAGTTTATCTAGGATATTCTGTTGGCCTGGGTCAAGGGAAGAGTTGTTGTGTTTACAATAAATGAATGATTTCCTCGATGTAATTGGGATAGCAATGAGTCTTATTGGAATTTTGTCAAAGTCCACACTGGACTGGTATCGCCTGTGGATTCGAATGAAGGGGCTTTGCCTCAAAACAACACCAGTTGATAACCTCTGAGACATGGTTTTGAATGATACCAGTGCTAGTATGTGTCGTATAGTTTCGTTATATATATTGCCACGCTCGAAGAGTTCAAGTGAAATTCTTTTTTTTTGATTTTCACTATCTGATTCTGACAGGGGATGAAGAAGATGGCGGCGCTGACGATTGCTTATGATATGTTGATGAAGTATAGCGAGTGCTATTTGTGTAGTGAGACTTATAACAAGGGGTTATAAATGTCGAGGGTATAGATGGCTTTCAATATTATGGCGATGTTCTCATCGTCATCTGTTTGCTCCATCGATCGATCGATGGCAACTGAAAAAAAGAAAACAAAAATTGACAGCGCCAAACGCAAGGAAGAAGATGAAGAGGATGAACAAAAAGGATTGAGTCCGATAATACACACAATTCCACGACAAAGAACATAAGCTTTTACTTATGACCTTGATTCAACAAAATCAAGCACGATAGGATCAGTCATTTCTAAACAGTAGTTATGGTGACAACTAGTGTCGCAAAAGCAATTGAATTGCATGTGTTCGACCTACACAAATGTAAATTTGAAACAGTTATATTGCCTACATTCAACTCTCTCCCCAAATTTCAGTCAATGGGGAGTCAGTTCTCACGCTCAATCGTCTGTTACAAAGCCAGTAGTCATTATTGTAAACTCTTTGCTTCTATGTTTCTCACTTCTCTTTATCATCTCTGCGTAGACTGGAGAAGATTAAAAAAAAAAACAGAATATCATAATTTCATAAGACAACAATAACAAATATAGAGAAGCAACCACATGATTCATAGCCCCATGTCAATACCATGAACATCACAACGAAGAAATCAACCAGCTTCTCCCCTACTACCACTACAGCAACCACTAATGGTAACAGCAGTGGTAATGGCGGTGGCAATAGCGCTCCGCCTGTACAATCATCGAGCCCTCCGTTGCTCGAAGAACTCATACATCCACAATATAGGTTAGAGATGAGACCTGTACCTCCTTATGCTTTAGAGAGATTGGCGAGAGCCTACCATGGTGATGTTAGCGCTCACAAACGGCAGCAAGATCTGCAGCAAGATGATGGAGTTGGCTCGAACGATCCATTCTTGAGAGCTATTGATCACAATTGGAATGAATTCTTAAGAACAGTGGAAGCCACACCCGCTTATGCTAATGACATGGTCGAGAATAATCATTATAAGACCAATGACAGTAATGAGACGTTATCTTGGAATGATGTGCAAGCCAATCTAGATGGTAAATGGGGTGGTGATGAGAGGTTAAGACTGACTTTTAACAGCGATACTCCAAATTTGTCGCCTTATGACAATTACAGAAACGAAAAACCAGAGACATGGTTCAAATTCTGGAAAGGTGATAACGGTGGAGGTGATTCAGATGGGACTAATGTTCAACAACACAGGACAAAAGCTGGTTATTGGATGTCTACAGAGAATAGAGGTGATTTGAAAACCACTATCAAGAGGCTCTTATTAAACAACCCCTATATTCCGTTATTTTTCAGAATACTTGAAATTGTATTCTCAGCGGCTGCACTAGGATTAGCCACTAGGATTTTTGTCTTATCGAATCGTCAATCAAGTGTGGGGCAACAACCTAGCACAATTATGGCCATCTGCGTGCAATCTGTGGCTATTGTTTATCTTTTATTTATTGCTCGAGACGAATTCGGTGGAAGGCCATTGGGACTTAGAGATCCGTTGCTGAAGATGAGGTTGATATTGCTCGATTTGTTGTTCATCATATTCTCCTCGGCAAACCTTTCGTTGGCGTTTAATACTTTATTCGATGATCGATGGGTATGTGTAAATCTGGTGAGGGACACTACGCGGCACGTCATTGTAGTGCCGATTTGTCATCAGCAGAAAGGTTTGGCTGCGTTTTTATTTGTCATGTTGTGCATGTGGGTGGTGACGTTCACCATCAGTATCTTGAGAGTGGTGGAGAAAGTATCGACACCAGTACTAAGTGTTCACAAATAATGAGAAGAAACTTTTTTAATGACACTACGATGAGCTTAAATTCCAAAGGAACATATACCAGTTTAATTAGTTTCGAGAATAAGACGATTTTAATGACCTTTTTGCTTTTTAACCAGATAAAAGACCGTTTATGTAATATGATAAAAAATGAGTACTTGCAGTTTACTCAATAGCCAAACCCTTCTCAACTTTCAAAAAAAAAAAAAGATCAAAAAAATGTTTATAGTGAAAGTGAGTTTATTAACTGTTTCAAGGGTGACATACACAATATTTATACCTATATTGAATTGCAACGGCATTGTTCAGTTAATTTCCTGGACATCATACATATTGCAGCGGTATAGTTCTTTTCTTTCCAACATTCATATTTCCAAAATCAGTTAGTGAACTAGTCAACATCCATACTGCAATTTGCCTCTTGCTGATTGGGAAAACCACCCTTCCATATATTTGATGTCCGATTCGTCCTTACCAAGAGCAGAAGATCTCTCTGCAACTTGGGCGTTTGTCGAGCCTGGGCTTGGTTCTATATTGGGAGAAGATGTCAGTCCCTCAATGTACATGAATGTGTACACCGCAATATACGACTACTGCATTACTAAATCAAGATCGCCACATCAAGGCGATTCGCAATACAATCATAATGATCATAATAATCTCAACAACAATTCTACATCCGTGAATAATAATGCCATAGGAGGCCCAGCCTCCTTATTAGTGGGTGGGGAGATCTATACCAAGTTGAATAACTATTTGGAGAATTATGTCAAGGGTTTGAAAAAGAACGATAACGAGTCGTTTTTGAGCTTTTATGTGAGAAGTTGGAAGAGATACACAATCGGAGCTGGGTATTTGAACAACATTTTCGACTACATGAATAGATATTGGGTGCAAAAGGAGCGTAGCGATGGAAGACGTGATATCTATGATGTTAACACTCTATGTTTGTTGAAATGGAAGGAGGAAATGTTTGAAAAGAATTTGCCCATTTTGATCTCTGAAATCCTCGCTGAGATTGAGTCTCAAAGGATGAGCAGAAACGATAACAATTCCAATTTGCCGTTGGCGATTAAATCCTTTGTTCATCTAGGATTCGATAGTAATGACTTGAGAAAGACCAATTTAACGGTATACATGTCAGCATTTGAAACACCATTTTTAGATGTCACTAGAGATTTTTACACAAAGGAAAGTGAAGAATTCTTGGCAAACAATAACGTTATTGACTATATGATTAGAGCAGAGGCTAGAATCAAGGAAGAGACTTCAAGAGCCAATCTCGTACTCGATGATCACACAAAGAAGCCCTTAGCCGACGTCTTGAATGAGGTTCTCATCGATGCCCATTGCAAAGCCATGTACGATCTGTTTCCGCAACTTTTGGATCAGTTCCAATTGCAAGATATTCAGAGAATGTATTCACTTTTGCAAAGGGTACCTCCTACATTGGATCCACTTTTAATCAAGTTTGAAGAATACGTCAAGCAACAAGGATTAACAGCAATACAGGAGTTGAAGGCGAAGACCGTAGCAGAACAAGCAGAGTCAAACTCAAAGAGTAGTCTGGTTGACCCTAAGCTGTATGTGAAAACGGTATTGCTGGTTTATAGAAGATTCGAACACGTTGTAGTGGAGTCCTTTAAGAAAAACAGCTTGTTTGTCAAATCATTGGACAATGCATCGAGGAGCTTCATCAACAAGAATGCCATTCTGACCCCAACACCAAAGTCACAATCGAAAACCCCTGAATTATTGGCTAGATATAGTGATGCATTATTGAAAAAGAAAAGTAAAGATGCTGATTCTACCACTGCTGATATGTCCATTGATGACTTGATGACTGTTTTCAAATTCATCGAAGATAAAGACTCGTTTGAAACCCATTACCGAAGATTACTTGCAAGAAGATTGATTTTCAATACCGCAGGATCTAATGGTGAAGAAGAACTTGTAATCCAGAAGTTGAACCAGGAGAACAGTATGGAGTATACATCCAAGATGACGAAGATGTTTCAAGATATGCAAGCCTCGCAAGAGTTGCGTACCATGTTCAAGGACTTGGTGGTTGAAGATGGTGACAAGGATATCGTGCCCGACTTTACTGTGTATGTGTTAGCGGAGACCATGTGGCCATTCCCTGCATGGAAACAACCATTCACGTTACCAAAGGAGTTGTTACCAACACAGGAGAAATTCGAGAAGTTGTATAATGAAAAACATTCAGGAAGACAGTTGAAGTGGATATGGAACCATTGTCGTGGTGAGGTCAAGGCCAATCTATCAAAACCTGGAAAACCACCATTCATCTTGAGTATGACAGTGTTCCAAATGCTGATTATTTTGCCCTTTAATGACAGAGATACTTATAGTTTCGAAGAGTTGTTGGAGATCACAGATTTGACACCAGAGTATTTGGAGGGATCATTGGCGCCATTGACGAAGTTCAAGCTTTTGAACCAGTCTCCACCAGGTAGCGAGAATGCTGGTAAGCCATCCACAAAGTATACAGTTGTGTCAGAGTACAGGTCCAAAAAAATCAAGGTGAAAATGGACCATCCATTGAAGATTGAGTCGAAGCAAGAGTCGAGCGATACTCAGCGTGAAATCGACGAGGATAGAAAGAATTTTTTGCAAGCCTGCATCGTAAGGATCATGAAAGCAAGAAAACAGTTGAAACATAGCTCGCTTATCACTGAGGTAATCCAGCAGTCTCATACAAGGTTCAACCCAACCGTTGGAGATATCAAGAGATGCATCGATTCTTTGATTGAAAAAGAGTACTTGAATCGTATCGATGGCGATGGTTACGAATATTTGGCATGATTCTCTTTCTTCCATGTTTAACTTGTTAATTCTAACTCTTTCTTTTCTAGTATGTAACGACTACGGCTAATTGATGCAAAACTTTTCTTTAATTGCCTATGAGCGAAAAAGGCGCTATTTTAACTCGAACAGTCTCAACTAGAGTTCACATTTTGAATCACAAAAGATTCAGTTCAATTCAAATCTATATGAGGGTATCAGTTCTTCTTCTCATGACGGTACACCTTCGTAGTCCTTCTCGTTAAACTCGTTAACCAACTTTTTCCAATGTCTCCTATTTTGTTGAATCGGTGTCCGATCAAGCTTCAACGAAATGATCAACAAAATCAATATAAACAGTACAACGGCGGCTGGGGTTATCATCCCAACAAAGAGTTTCTTCGTCACAAGAGCTCGATACGGACACGAAGCATAAGGCCCGCCACTTACCCAGCATCCCTCCACTGTGATACTATTCATATCGATCCACACTGGTGTTGTAACACCAGCCAGTTCAATCACTTTTCTCATCGCAACATTCTCCAAAGCGTTCTTGGGCACCCCAGGGTGAAAACCGTCGGGACAATTGGCATCGAAATAAGTTTGTTGATCTCGTGTTAATCTCCAATCAAAATTCGATGTCTTATTTTGACAAGCGACAAACCGTTTGTTGTAACAGTTGTCAACGACCCAACCTGTTTGGTAATATACAGCACATCTGTCTGCAACTTGACGTTTATTTGCATTTGTTAAATTGGCTTGCGTGTTGGCGATCGGTGAGCCAGAGTCCGGTTGCCCTCCCATCCAAGACCACAACGATTCCACTGACCGTGAAACTACCATGGATTCGATTTCAGTACTAATGATAGCAGAATATCCTTCCAGCAAATATCCCTTAACATCCTTGATGTTACTTGAAGCATTAGAACTGATGTCGATTACCATTCTAAAATTCTCATCAACCAACTTGTTTAAATTAGACGACTGCGGTCCAGTTGTGGACTGCAATTCAAGACTATCTACTGTGCTGATATTGATATTTTGACCATTCACAAAGACACCGCTCCCATCGATCTTGTTTAAATTTCCATACGACGAATTTGTTGTCAAGTTATTCGATAGGACAATGGGCACCACTCTTTTGTAACTTTTATATAGAAAGTGATCCAATGTTGGAAACTCGTCTTTATTCACTACTCCAGATTCAACCTCCTCTCGCAAATCTTTTGGTGTATATAGGTTGGATAAACTCGCTGTTAAAGCGTTGGAAATTGTATTGTTCGACTGACTGACATTATATTTAAAGTTGGACTGTATCGATTTGACGTTAAGGAAAATCTCCAAAATGTTGACGCCTAGTTCTTGGTTGGTTTGCCTCAAGTAATTACTCACGGAGTCAAAAACTGTGGTCATATTGAGTCCAAGCTCGCATTCATAGCGGCCTAAGCGTTGTACTTTATCGTAGCTTGAAACATTTGGCATCAATGCAGCCGGGCATAATTGCCAATTTTGCCAGTTTTCGTTCCAATATATGTCCATCACTAAAACATTGGCCCCTTTATCTAAGTAGCTTACCATGGTATCCAAGGTCGAAATCTTATAACCTTGAGAGTCCCATAGCACTCTGTTCAAATTAACTCCAGTGAAGGTCAACTGATCAATGGTCTGGTTTACAGTGACATCTCTTTGTGTCCTCCGCGCCACTTGTAATGTATCAGTGGGATCTGATAGTGCACAGAAGCATACACTCCACCAAAAGGCGAGAGCTATGAATGTAAGTATCATCTGATACCTGGGTATTTGTAAATATTTGCAACCTGATGATTTAACCTGTTTAGCGATGTTTTGTTTTAGTAATTAATTGTTTTTTTTCGTCATATACACAAAAGAGACATGTCATAAATCTATTAGACGATGACAATGAATGAACAACAGAAATTGGTGATCACTACTATAGACTCCATTCTGTTATATCCCGTTTTTGTGGTACTGCTGATATATGCATTTAGTATTGTTGTTGCCCATGTCAATTACGAGTACATCGATGAAATATTTCATGTAACGCAATGTCAAAAGTATTGCAATCACATATTCAACGAATGGAACCCCAAGATAACAACTCCACCCGGTTTATATTACATGGGATACCTGTATGCTCAGTTCATAAAGTTATTTGATCCTATCAATTCTTGTGGATTGTCCCAATTGAGATCGTTGAACTATTTGGGTGGAGTGTGGATACTTCCGATGGTGTTGAAGTTGACTGATTACCCAGCTTTCCAATTTCCCATCACGAACTTGATCTCGTTCCCATTGTTGGCTGTTTATTACTGCCTTTTTTATACAGATGTCTGGTCAACAATTTTGGTTTTGTTTTCGTTGATAGCAGGGATGAATGACAGATATAACATTTCAGCCTTGTTAGGGTTGTTCTCAATCGCCTTCAGACAAACAAACGTTGTATGGAATGCTTTCATAATGGCATCAATACTTGATTCTAAGATCCGTAAAGATTATTCAGGTTCCCTTTTTCCAGACGTGCAATTGTTCATCAAATCGCTAATACAGAACTGGAAAGCTCTGCTACCATTTTTGATCAATCTGCTTTCTTTCGTACTCTTCATTGTCAAGAACAGAGGAATCACATTTGGAGATAAGGAAAATCATGTTCCAGGGATCCATATGGCTCAAATTTTTTATTGTTCAACATTCATGTGTGCGTTCAGCGTTCCTATTTGGTTCTCTTTAGCCTTTTTCAGATCGTATCTCAAGTGGAATTTTGGCAGTCCCCTCCGAGCTCTTAGATTTTTCGTCTTGTGTGCCTTCATCAGTTTTGTAATCGATCGGTATACCATCGTTCACCCGTTTTTACTTGCCGACAACAGGCATTATATCTTTTACATTTGGAAAAGAATCATTGACCGATCAAGCTATTCGAGATACATGTTGACTCCAATATACCATTTCAGCATTTACACTGTTTTCAAATTGACAAACTCTTCAGCAAGCTCCAGAATTGAAAAATACTCATTGAGTACAATATCAGCACTTGCCTTGCTCTGTTGTACCTGTATCACAATAATTCCCTCTCCATTATTCGAACCTAGGTATTACATCATCCCCTACTTACTTTGGAGGCTCAACGTGCACCCTGTTGCAGATCCCGTACTACCAACCGAGTTTTTGATCAATTATAATGAGCTATTGAGATTGGCTGGTGAATTCGTTTATTTCAACATTATCAATGGTGTTGTATTTTACGTCTTTATAAATTACACTTTTGAGTGGCCCAACGAGCCGGGATTGATTCAAAGGATAATTTGGTGATTTCTTTATATCGTACGTTTTATCATTTATTTACAGAGAAGGAAATGAATCTATAGTATCATAAAATGTCATAACAAGACCTCGTCTAAATCTTCTGGTTTATTGATCAGATTAGCTTTGTCATCATGAACTGCGGCAACTGGTGTTATCACTTCTTTTGTGATTTCGGCAGTTGCTGCTCCCTCTTCTTGAATTTCCAGCTCATCTGTTTTGAAGCTATTTGTGCCAACTTTATTTTCAGGAAAGACTTCAACTTCGCTCACTAATGGTGACCTAGTATCGATTAAATCCGGTGTCTTCGGAAGGGGTTTAACTTTTTTCAATTCCGGTTTTTCTTTCAGAAGTGCAGTTTGGTATCGCTTGATGCTTCTCTCTGTTAAGACAGTCAAATACTCCCTATCTTTCTTGGTTGAATAGTCGTTGAAAATTACTTCGCCCCCGTTGATAACCATATTATCATCATCTCCTTCTATTCTCCAATTCATCGATTCCAAATCGTTGGCAAAAATCAATAGGAAGTCTCCCCAATTTGGTGCCACCACATACTTGGTGTCAAAGTCTCTACCAAAAATAATCACTTGCCCCCATTTGCCCTTGGGACCGGGAGCCAAATCGACTCCAACATGATTACCTGAATTATCAGTGAGCAACGGTATCCAGCCGGGATTTGCATATGAGGGTGTCACAGCATTTGGGGGCACCGAAAACTGTTTAGCAACTTCTGCCTTATAAGTCCTAGTGGGACTACTTTTTAAACCCTTAACACTTTGTTGCTCCTGCAGCTTCAAATTATTAAGTTTGGAAGCTTGAGTGAGATTGCTAGTGCTAGCATGGACCAACTCAGGTTGAGACATATTTCCTATCTTAGACATCATAACCTTTCGTGCTTCTTCATTCTGTAATCTCTCACTAACTTTTCTCCACCTGTTCGTCATCTTGACCACTGAGTCTAGATCCATTAACTCCAAACCGAATATGAAACCGATCGAGTAATCAGGCTGAATTTCCTGACCATCGTGAATAAGCATTGATTCCACCACACACTGGGGTAATGATAACTTCAAATCTCGTTGTGCCAGTGCTAGGTCCCTTCTTGTACATGGGGCAGAAAGTGACTCGTACAAGTCAGGATGATTCTTGGAGGCCCACATGTGCATATGCTTCCAGGCCAATGCAACCTCCTGAACACCCTCGACATTGCTCAAGCCTTGATTTGAAGATTCATGGAAATTGTCAGTTGAGCTTATGACCTCTTCGGGGTAATCGGTGAGTGCTGCATTGATGTATGCTGAAGAGCCATTCGTTAGCCTTGTCTGGAATGGAGTCTCAGCCTTCTTTTGGTTTGAATCATAGCCTGCGTACTGATCATCCGTGCTGAGATTATACACAATATTATTCCAAGCATTTTTGAACTTCTTCATATTCATCTCCTGCTTGAGTTGTAGCCGTTATCAGTCAAAAACCTCTCTTCTCTTCCGCTTCCTCTTCTTTGTTTCTTTCAAAAATATCAACGGGAACAGGGGCTGTGTATGATTTCAGGAGGAAATTTTTTTAATTTTTTGTGTTCCGTATTAGGCAGTTTGTCAACAGACACAATTTAAATAAAAGAAAAATCATAAGCAGGGAAGTATGGAATGCAACAGTTTATTTCATCTAGAAGCATTACATATCGTCAGTAACTTCTATTTCACCAGACGCCTTTGTCTTATTCTTTGTTAGTCATTGGATCATTTCGAAGAATTTATATCCATTTCCATCTCACAATTTTAACGCCCTTTCTGTTGATTAAACAAATCTGACAACCAGATGAATACGGCAACAGGCGAGACTGCACCATTGCATCAAGGCTCTTCAAACAACGAGAAATTGCACAAAAAGTTGTTTTCTCAAAAGTTGCAAAAGTGAGTTGATCAATCCATCTGGACCTGCTTGCCAGCTATTGCTTTACTAACACGTTCTTTTCATCTTTAGCTCATCACAACCAAAATTTGCTTCTCCTACAGACAACATCTTATCGCCATGTTCACAAAAGTTGAACGCCCACAAGTCAAAGCTATTTGATAGGTGAGTCTAACGAAGTTCCCGTTTGATTGCTTCTAAGAGTCGCACACATACTAACATCGAATATACAAACAGATCGAAGCCAACAAAGTTGAACTTTTCTGAGTGACTTTCCCCATCAACACTCCCTCATATTTTGTCTGAACCACGCGCTAAAGCAACCAGGATATCATTTTAAAAAAAAGAATAACAACAGAACGCAACAAGACGCTGAGTTTTTGGGCTAGTGTAGAAGGAAATTCAGAAGGTTATAACCTGACAAATATTTTGTTTATAGCTTCTACAATTCACAAGAACAAAGAATCATCAATACCCCATTCAATAACAACTGTTTATCAGTTGAGACGGAGAACATAGCCTTCTCCAATTTATGCTAGTAGCATCATTAGATAAAGCTTTGTGAAGCCGAGTTATTGATCCTATTTCTCATGCTCCATGAGACTAATCATTCTATGATAAAGTGCTTATCATTGAACTTCATCTTGCAGCTGTCTTTTGAATAAATTTCAAAAGCTCTCTCCAGCCATCCCTTGATTTGAAGAGTTATTGGGCCTCTTAAACTCTCCCCATTTGCCAAAAGATGGTAGAAGATGTAAACAGGGTCTTATATCCACTCTACTGGGCCCTCAAATGAACGCGAGCAATAAGCCCGCGTTCTATAGTCTATTTGAACTGTGTATGAAAAAGGAGTAACCAAAACATGTTTTTATTGAAGAAGAAAATTACAATGGCACCTACTTCAACGACACCAGAAATCATGATTTCTCTATGGCATAGCATCTGAACTTATGCGATCTAAATTAATATAAAAATCTAGCTATCGCCACTTCAAAATTAATGGTAGAAGAATATATTTGTAATAAAAATGGGCTATTTACAAAGTTTGTGAATTTTTTCGTCTTCAAAAACAGTCCTTAACTACGAGAGTCAGAGACTGTATTCAACAACAAAGCCTCATTATCTAAAACGACACGATTTGGGGACAGGGCTAATATTTGAGCAATCTCCTTGGCGGTATCTAATCTTTTCAATTCGACATAATCTTTTGATTTCTTAATGGCCTCACCGATCAACTGGGCAGATTGAGCTTCACCCTGAGCCTTAACAACCATACTTTGTTTTTCTTGCCTTGCTTTGTCAACGACGAAAGCTGCTCTTTGGGCATCTTGCTGAGCAATTTGTTTAGCCTCAACAGCCGTGGAAAATTCTGGAGAGAAGGTCATAACCGTGATTGAAACATCATCCAATAAGATATTGAATCTTGATGCCCTACGGACCAAATTTTCTCTTACTAATTTTGAAACTTTTTCTCTTTGAGTGATCAATTGGGAAGCATTGAACTGAGCAACGACAGACTTCAAAACTTCATTCACGATGGAAGGCAAGACTCTTTCATCGTAGTCTTGTCCCAAAGTTCTATAGATGTTTGGCAATGCAGCAATATCCGGTTTTGACAACACTCTGCATGTGATACTGACCATTTGTAAATCCTTTGTACCTGTCAAAGAAGCAACATTTCTAGGTTTGGCTCTAATGTCATAAATGACCGGTGTTTGAAACCACGGAATGGCAAAATGTGTTCCTTCTTGATATATAGTTGGTTGTACACCACCTAATCTTGAGTATATGATGGCTCTTTGACCACCATCGACGTTGAACAATGAAGCATTCAACAGTAACGCTGACCCACCAAGTAACAAAATTCCAGCACCACCTGCAAGCATACCAAGCGGATTTTTTGGACCCTTTGGACCTCCTTTCTGAATCCTCTGTTGCAATTCCTTTGCGAATTTCTCCCAGTTCTGATTATTTCTGTTCATGATCGTAAGTCAATGTTCAAATGTAAGCAGTGGCAACACTTTCTGTATTGTGTTTTTTTGTCATTTTTTTCCCCCTCCCAATTTTTTTTTCTTTCTTTCTGGAGAGCCCTCAAATCTAAAAAATGATCCTCTACAGATAGATAGATAGATAGACCTGGTCTTAAAATAATAACATAAGGATATTAACAGACTGAACTATGACTGAAAGTAACAAATTTGAAATACATGAAGCAGCAAGAAATGGGGAGAGACTTATAGTACAGGGACTTCTAGCAGAGAATCCGAAATTAGTTTTTGTGACAGACGATGATGGCAGGTCTCCTTTGCATTGGGCAGTCTCTTCTCAGAAGGGTGATATAGTGGATCTCCTTTTGAACCCTTCTGCAGTGAAGAGTGATTTAACGTCCGGAATTGAACCTAGTGCAACCCAATTGAAACAACCGAAGAAAATTGAGGTTGATATTGACGATTTGATCGATGACGCTGGGTGGTCGCCACTTCACATTGCCGTTTCGGTAGGCAACTATAGTATTACCAAGAAGCTTCTAGAGCATGATCCAAAACCGGATGTAGATTTGAGAACGTCTACTGGATTAACCTTGTTGCATTTGGCCACATCTAAGAAACATGCCGAGATAGTGGAGATGCTAATTAAGGAATATCACGAGTCAGCGAGGATAAAGGACAAAAGAGGGCAATACCCACTTCATCGGGCAGCCGCTGTGGGTTCGACATCAATTCTAGAGATTTTGATCAAAGAAGGGAAGTCACCGTTAAATCCAAAGGACAGTTCTGGTTGGACTCCTATGCATCATGCTTTGGCTGAGGGAAATGGAGATGCGGCAGTGCTATTGGTGAAGCTAGGTGCTGATCCTGCGGTGGAAGACGGTGAAGGATTCACACCTTTAAAAGTTTCTGTAGATGACAAGGTTGCAAAGTATTTCCAAGAGACTTGTTCAAAGGAATTGGGTGTCACTGTTGAATGACGACAAAACAACCAATATGCACCTATTGAAATCAAATGGTTGACAATCGTGTAATATATTAATTTCTGTGTAAATCTGAGTAACTTTTGAAATGTTTCGCTCTTTCATACCAGTTGATGGTTTAACAACACTTCTAAAGGTGATTTATGCTAATTCTTACCTTTGAGGATTTTTACATTAGATTGAATTGAGAAGTCCCAAAGTATCCTCACTCCTTTCAAGTTTCGAGCTGACTTGCTGGGAGACTGTTTGCTACTAGGGTCTATTGAAGTGGAGACACAAGAGATAAGCAGACCGTTTGAGACTTTACTGGTTTTATTTCTATTTGATTGTTGGCTATTTAAATTTAAGATGTCTGTTGACACAACAATCGGTATTTCCGAGGCTTAAAAAACTAGAGCGGCTTTCGAACAATAACTGGTCCAGGTTATCAGAAATTCCAGCACCAGAGATAAGGTGGCGGTTGACGAAGATAGCCGAATAAGAACTTTTTGCCTTATAAGGGAAAGTACGTACAACTCGTGAGCCCGTCACAAACTGACGCGTCTTTTACACTGTGGAGATTTCCCAATTTGGAAGTGCATTCCCACCATGCAACAATTGTTGTTGGGCAAAATCGATGTCTATTGGGAAAACGTCTCGCAGGAATTAGTGAACTGGAGACAATATGAAAAAGAAAGTAGTATGTACCATGAGAATTGAGCGACATTGTTGACTAACAGCTTTTTTAAAATCACTTTGGTAACAAACATTTTTATTCTATTAGTTTTGCTTTAGGGTTAAAATTGTGAAAGCCGATATTTAACAAAACCATGAAAGCCAAAACTGTGAAAGCTTATGTACATTCCGAGAAGAGGCCCCGAGTATCATGAAATCACACAGACATGCCCTTACTTGGGCTGTTGCTGAACAGAATGGTTCATACTAAGTAGAGTTATATTATATATTTTTTTATGACCTTTTTTTGTGGCCTCTCTCAAATTTCTCCTTGAACAAAAAAATTTCGTCAGCACGCACCTAATTAAGTTGTATCGAATCCCTTGCAGGTTTCTTGTTCAGCCTGTAACGCCTGCATAAAATCACCTCAAACAAGCCACTCATAGTTTGGTCACTTTGACCAGTCATTAGCGGAATAATCTACAAATGAAAAATTTTCCCTCTTGGTAATAAGAATTCGCTTCTAAATACATGCAAGTTCATGAGAAAATCTGCTTAAAAAGCTTTCATGGGCTCAAACATAAAAGATTCCAATAATTGCTTATCAAGAGGTTGCTGAAAAGAACCCTCAAGATAACGCCTGCAGATCCTTGAGTATCATAAGTAAAATAATGTATATAATGATTACTGTTTCCACCAGGCAACTGGAGCAACAACTTCTTCACATGCCTAATACCTTGGATACCCATAACAACCAGACCGACTAATTAAACTGTTCAAAATTTTAAAATTATGTTTGGATACATGTTACTACAAGAACAGGCAAGAGTACAGACAATAAGGAGTAAGCAAAATCTGCTAAAACTGAAAGATGATACTTTGTTAAATCAACCACCCACACCAATGGCACAACTGAACTCCAAAGGTAATCGATCAAAACCAAATTGCGGGAACTACTCACCTGTCCAAGACAATAATATGAAGAAATTACAGTCCATGTCTGATATTCCAAATAGAACGGGGAAGCCGGCTTATCAGTGCTTCAGGAATGAAGAAGCGAACCCATTCACAGACCTTTTCACTGAAAAGGAAATGAAGTTGTTGATGGAGTCTTGGTCTGGTAATGTCCGACCAAGCGATCCCTTTGATACAGTTGGCGAATCCCACAAAAACATCTCAGAGGCCTGCTATTCCAGAGATTTTTGGACGCGATGCTCAGTCGAGGTTCTGTTGACCAACAATAAATTAGGCGATGCCGAGCTATTTATAAATTTCTTCTCAAAGAGCTTTGCTGAAACAGTGGCACATTGTATAAACAATTTGAATGGTTTAACAGTTGTGAGTGATGACCTTCGAGTGATACGAAAATATGTGAAGAAAACCCCGGATCTCAACTTTCATGTATTGATAATATCCATAATTGCAACCTTGATTGATAATTTTGCCGATGGTTTCACTAAAGACATGCAATCGAGCTGGATAAAGTTTTTAACCGTTTTGAAGAAAGCCATTGAATCACCTGCTTCTGCTATGCCATTGAATAAGTTGCTGGCAACGTCTCCAGAAAGACTCAGTGACAACAGCTCAATTTTTTCCACATTGACTGCGACCTCCTCACGATCAACTAATGCAACCACCCCTTCGCCAACGTTTGAAGTTGTTCCGAAATTCTTCTCTAGCAGTACTACAAATTCACCGTTCAATCCAGAAACAGTATCATTACGCAAAGATTTGCCAAAAGAAGGTCGAACTCCAAAAAAGAATCTGGCTCTGAATTCATCAAAATCATCACTATATAAGACAAAGGCGTCATCGTTGGTAAATATAAAGTCTGAAGAATCAAAGCAGAGATCCTCACTGTTAGAGAGTCAGAAACTGAAGGCGGTACACGTTTCAAAGCCAACTTCAGTTCATTCTCCAAATCCGGATGAAAAACTGAAAGAGATTTCTCGCGAAGGTAGTGAGGAAAAGAGTAAGTCAAATTCCGTTATCCTGGAGTTCAAAAAACACTTTTCATTGAAGAGATCAAACACAACAAAGTCCCCCAGGAGAAATTACCATCAGTCAGTTAGGATCCACTGCTAATTTTAGCCCTCGCATATGGACCATTTAGGAGAGGTGTTCGGCATTTTTCAAGGTTTAAGCTTATGTACCACATGAAATAAATGGAACAACTTTAACTACTAGAAACAATTAATGTAGATATCTACTTAGCTATCTTTTAAGTACAAGTCTTTCCTCACTGTGCTGATCTTTCTGTTTTTTGAAGTTAAAAGGGGATACTGGGTTTTGCCCTTGTCGTCCTCAACATCGCCGAACGTGCGTTTGGTTGGTTTGGATATATTCAAGTTATTGAACAGACCTAGATCCGGTTGAGAGAATTCGATAATGGGATCGCTTTCAACCGGAATTTCAGCATTATCAGACCGTGTTAACCATTGAGTTGGAGCAACACTTTCATCACACCAGATGCTCAAAGTCTCACTGAAGTAAAAATTTTTTCTTTCTTGAACAACAACGGTGTAGTCTTCGTCTGTATTCCTTCTATACCGGCTCGTAGTAGGTGTGAAGCTGAGGCCAATTTGGCCCAAGGAAATCTCATCTGCCCCATCATAAATACCCGGTTTATCAATGTTGATATAATCAGATCCGATGATAAATCCATTCTGAACACCCTTTCCTGCACCGCTCACCTTTTGAATTGGTCTTTCGCAGAATTTAAGAATCCCATCGTGTGTCAATACTGTTACTGCCTTGCATATAAGATTGACATTATGCACTAGATTTTCGTCGTATCCCAGGTCCCGTATGAGAGATGTAACCGATTCGGGAATATCTGTTTTCTGAATAATCCTATAAACTTTTCTCACGTTCATCATGATAGCCAATTCAGAGTGTAAAACTTTACTATCTGCCTTTGCTCTACAAGTAAAACACATAAAGTTTTTAGGAACATTTTTGTAATTCAACTCATATCCATAGCAACTGATATGTTTGTTCTTGTGACACCCTGGACAATGAAGTTTTCTGAACTCTATGGTATCCAAGGGGCGGTAAGAACCACATTCACATTCATAATCATCCAATTGGATATCCGTTGTGTATTCATGTCTTCTCTCATTTTCTTGCTCATTTACAGCTTGAGTCTCCATCAATGAAGAAACCCTGCTTTTTTGATTTTCGAGAAACAGTTTTAGATCAGTGGTTACTTGACTTTCATTTCTGTCATCTGGGGCTTTGATGAAATGTAACCTTGGTTTGTAGAGAGTATTGACTCTAGACGGAATCTCCAAAGAAAGATCTGGGTCACAAAGATCAAAAGGATCAATCATGACTACATCATGGTCATCCTCAGAATCATTGCTCGAGTTTATCATCTTAAAACCAAGTTGTTGATAAGGTGTTTTCAAATCATCTGTTTTCAACCCCTCCAGGATATCGAGTCTATCCAGTTTTATCATTGGTTGACTATCTCCTGAGATATCCTTGAACAATTCAGAGGGTTGATAGTCAAGAGGACAAGTTTCGTTAAACAATAACCTGATGCTCAAGTTTCTCGAAGATGGCAAAGCTGGTAATGACTGTGTCAAAATTATCAACTTTCTCATCAATTGCTGAATAGCTTTTCTCGTCTCCAACAAAGTACAAGAATCACTGCTAACTCCCTTCAGGTTGGGAGTTCCATTTTTAATTCTCATACAAACTTCATCGTCTACGTAACTAAATGAAAAAGTGTATGACTCCAAGAGTTCCAAGGGTTTTGACTCATCCACATAGATTGCGAATGACAATGCCTTCAAATATCTCTGAGAAATCAGTGGAAATACCCCTTTATCCAACCAATCTAACAAGGAGTCAACTTTGTCTGATTTACCTCTTGACAAAGTTTTAACCTTAATGGAATTCGAGGTATTAAGTGGCTCATGATCCCCTTCTGTGTTTTTAGTCAGGTAGTATCGTCTGTCATTGTAACAACTTTCATCGAATAAACCCCTTAAATAAGTTATGCAGCCAAAGGACATTACAAGGGTAGTATTGACCAATTTTTGGGACTGTTTCAAGCTGATAGCCGCTTGAGTCGGCTTTGTTAACGAAGCTGTAGTGGTTGACATTGAATAGTAAGAGTAAGAAAACAAGTGTTAAATGTGTTCTGTTTGTAATTCCAATACTTCTTTGTTATCATATGATCTATGATTATATATATGATCAGGGGAAATCTTTTTTTTGTGTTGTTGACACATTTTTAATCACATGTCAAATTTGAAAAGAATTTGGCAGATCAATCAATCAATCAATTATGACAGAGCAAAAAAAAGCAAAATGTCACAGAAGAATATAAATACATCTCGCCATACCAATAACCAATTACAGAATCTTTACTATTACCATAGGAGATGTCAGACACCAATTCTATGATGATGGAAACCTCATCATCCTTACTGGATACTTCTGCTTCTTCCGAGTTTGGATCCAATTTGCACACAAATTCAGTCACAAACAATTCATATAATTATCCATCTACAGCTGCATCAATAGCTTCATCAGATGCAGATTATCAACATGATATCACCAATTCATACCTGACTTTGCCAATGTCTCGTCCGTTGTCTAGAGCTTCTACAACGTCCTGTATGTCAGTGACTCTGTTCAAAGATGGAATCGAGGGTAAAAGAGTTCATCGTAATGCAATTCCTACATATCCA
Source organism: Nakazawaea populi (assembly GCA_030557235.1). NCBI lineage: Eukaryota > Fungi > Ascomycota > Pichiomycetes > Alaninales > Pachysolenaceae > Nakazawaea > Nakazawaea populi. The sequence goes on from JAKTVN010000013.1 coordinate 98,063, forward strand.
TACAATTTGATGGCATCGATGAGTGAAAGCAGACATTTGAAATCACCTCTTGTACAACAAGAACTATCCTCTGCAAGTGGTGACGATATCTCTTCAAAGTTGTCAGAGATCGGGGTAGATGAGACTGATAAAAGAAATCTTAATGTTCCATCAGGTCCACCGGTTTCGTTAAATGAAAAGATGAAATTGTTGAAAACTGGTCAGGTTCAACTGAATCCAAATATGAATCCCAATGGTCCCTCAATAGGACCCGTTGTATTTGATAATATTGAAGAAAGTGAAGGTTCTATGACCGATTACGCTAGATTTCAAAAGCAAGCAGCAAGGGATGACGCTCATGATTGATGAATCTTGATGAAATTGAGTCTCTATTGAGATTATGCATTATTTGTTTACAATTCATGTTTCGCTAGCTATATTTTTGCTTTTCAATATTATGAGAATGATGTTATGAAATCGAATGGGGCCCTTATGTTTTATGAGCTAATTATTGGATGTTTTACCTTTTACTTGAGCTATATTAGAAGTCTTTTGAATATTTACTTGTTTGTTTTATATGAATTATTATTGCCATATTATTTTAATATTGCCCTAATGATCCTTGAACTATCTACATATTTTGAAACTATATGTCTAATCATTCAGTTTCTGCTTCAGCATCCCTCAACAGCATCTCGGCATCAACGACATAATCTCCATTTGCGTTCTTTTTCAAAAAACCTTGTGATTTCAAGTTCTCAAACATGTCTTGTGGGATCCAACCCCTGGTAGCAATAAATGGAGTACTGGAGATTTCTGATTGATATGCTTCGATATTTTTGAAATGAGCATCTATCTCTTCCTCGGTATATTTGATAGGAAACTCAGCTTCCACTAAACCATTTTCTAAATATGAGTTCCAAAATTCTTGTAGATTGACAATGGCACTTTCAATATAAAGGTAGTCCTTATCATTTTTGTTCTCCAAGGCAGCGATATAAGGAGTTCTCAATAACTTGACCAGTGGAGAAATAGCACCCAATAAATCCTTCCGACGCTCATTCAAAGTATATTCCCACATGAATTGATTTCTAGTCCTGTTATACATGAACTCATACTGTTGTTTCTCCAAATCATCTAAAGTTTCATAGTTTTCAACATCTTCTTTCAAGTTGTAAACTTTAGGGCCTTCATAGGAAATGAATTGTGGATAACCTTGTAAAATGAATGGCTTGATTGAAGCGCTCTCAAAATCTAACAAATATGGTGTTTCTCCATCCTTCAAGATAACATTCATTGGATCTAAATCAGGATGGTATAATCGGTTTGCCCATAACTTGTCACTATGTGGTAATTTATCCGATTTGGTATTGAACAATACTGGAGCTAATTTCAGAAGATCTTCGTAAACTTTCATAGCATGCTTCAACTCATCTATATTCTCAACAATGGATGAAGAGTCCGACTCGGCTAAAGAAAGTCTTCTCTTGTAGTTTTCCAATTCAATGGCACTGATAGACTTGATAATATCCAATGGTCTCTCAAAAGGTCCGGTGATCTTTTTGTAATCACTTGCCTTCAAGTACTTTTTACCTCTGAAGTAAGTTCTTTCGGTAAGAGGGCCGATTCTCCAACGGTTGACAAGGGCTTCGTTCGTTTCACCATCATATGGGAGTGTTTTCCTCAAGTCCGGCTCAACGTCGTCATAAAAATATAATGAACCACTAAGATTAAATTCTGTTTCGAGAAGTTGTGACTGGAAATCTGCAATTGGATCAAGAACTTTCTTTATCAACCCCTTCGAGTCAGGTGTGGTGAAATCACTGACCAAAGGATTCCACTGTTTCATCAATAAGGAACCTTCAATGTACTCCATCAATGTGAATGGGGTCTTCAACAAGTTGTTCGAATCTACACCATACGCATAAATTTTTGGAACATTCATGCCAAGTTTTAGGGAGGCGAAGTCCATGGTGGCAACTTCACTTTTGATCTTTACCGATTTGAAGAGATCACTCTCTAAAGGATATGGTATTCTCAACACAAATGATTTATCAGTTGTTGTATCCAACTTGTAGATTCTATGATGTTTACCCTCGTGAATACTGGACATTTGCTTGACGTGAATTTTGTCATTTGGGTTCACAACTCCAACTGATTTCAAGTCAATATTATGTGGCAATAAAGTAACGCCGTTACTCAATGTCTTTGGAGGCACAATTTTGGTCTCTTTCAAATCTTCTGATGTAAGTTTACTCGTCTCTTTCGATTGTTTGACAAAATCATCTAACAACTGGTTAACGCCTTCTATTGAAAAAGAGGTATATCTTTTAGCCTTTTCCTGCTTGTCATTTGTCATCCAGGAACCCCAACTGTATTTGAAGAAAGCATCACGTTGAGGATCTTTCCCATCAGATAGCTTAGTGTACACTACTTGAGGATCTTGCTTTTGTGCGGAAGTGGATTGAATTCTGATCAACTGCTTTGAAGCAATATTTGCAAATCTGAATTGTTTGACAGAGATGACTCTGTGTCTGTTGACAGCTCTCAACATTGTGTTCACTTGCTTGAGTATAGCTTAACTTTTCAGTAAATGAGATGTGATGGCATTTTTTTCACTTTTTTTTTCGAATGCATAATACGATAGAAAGGGACAGGATTACATGAGCGATATAGTAGCGATGGGTCAACAAAACAATAAAACCAGTATCGTTCAGGCGAGGAAGAGTGTACTTGACCAAACTTGTCAATAGCTATGTTCTGTTTCCAATTGAACCTCCTTTCAGCTGGAAAAATGCAAGAAAATTGGGAGAAGGCGTACTGTAACCATTCTGCATAATTCCTATATTCATGCTCAAAGGTGAATTTGTGTTTAAAGTTATCTGCATTACGGATCGTTCTCGTCGCTACATATGTATCAATCTACTAGTGTCGCGACTAGATCGTATCGTTTATAATCCTCAGTATTTTTTATATTTATTATTTTTTGTAAGATACACACAAAGAACGTGAAAGAAAAAGCAAAACAACCAATAATAGATAGAAGGAAGAAAACTGTTTCGAAGATGGCAATTGTAATTTAGTGACAGTGGCAAGGTAGTGATGACGATAATGATGTGATGATATACTCATAGAAACTTTATTTCTTCATTCTAATAAATTAATTGAATTACCAAGCTTTAACTTCCTCTGTGGCAGCTTCAGCCCAATCACCTGAAGTACCTTGAGCACTCCAATCAGCCTGAGCTGGTTCAGCTGACCATTCATTTTCATCAGCAGCTGGAGCTTCAGTCTCTTCATCAGCAACTTCTTCCTCAGCAGTGACTTCAACTTCTTCTGGATCTCTGTAGAAATATAAATCTGGCATGATTGACCAAGCCTCAGTTCTGTCTGGCAAGACACCTCTTAATCTTAAGACTTCTCTGGCCAACAAGTACCAAATCAAACCAATTGAGTGTTTACCCTTGTTGTTAACTGGGATAGCAACATCAACAAATTCAGATGGGGAATCCATATCGGTCAAAGCGATAACTGGAATGTTAACGTATGATGATTCTTTGATGGCTTGGAAATCAGTTCTTGGGTCAGTGACAATAACTAATCTTGGCTCCTTGAATGAACGGGTGATGTAGTTAGTGAATGAACCTGGGGTGAATCTACCAGCAATAGCGGTAGCACCAGTGTGTGAAGCAAACTTCAAGACAGCTCTTTGACCAAAAGTTCTTGAAGAAACGGCAACAACATCTTGAGAGTTTGGAATAGCAGCAATAATTCTAGCAGCTAAAACAATTTTCTCCCAAGTCTTACCAATGTTAATGATGTTAACACCATCCGGTCTTGTCTTGTAAACGTATGGTTCGTTGTGGACCTATAAATTTGTAATTTAGTTAGTAAACTGTTAATCTATGGATTTGCAATCAAAATTAAACCACTTGTGATCATTTCAATCCCGTCACACACAACAAGCAGTTGAAGTTGTCTCCAGTAATATTGATTCGGTGTCATAAATGAAATCCTTGTTCTATAGACTTTTTTCAATTGATGATCCCAGCATATGATTCTCAAGGTTGTTTCCATTGTGAGATATGGTAGTATGATTATTTAAGTGATAGTGGCTCATTGTTTATGTTGGAAGGAGCCCTCTGAAATAGTATACACTGATGAATAAAGATGAAGAAGGATGACGGAATTGATATGATAATAATATGGTATGGTTTCGATCATCGGAGGGACATGAATGAGTACATACTTGGACGTTCTTTGAACCTAAGTGAACGTTAGCAGCTAATAATAACTTAGCGTCTTCTGGAGTAAGATCAAATGAAGCTGGTAATGACATGGTGTATCTTGTGTTGTCTTGTCTTTGATGGTAGAATTCAGCTAATCCTTTGGAGTGTTTTTGTAACTTTTTTTTTTCTCTTTGCACAAATTTTTTGTCTTTGGCAATTTTTCACACTCATTCACTCACTTACTCAATTTACTCACACTTAATTGGAGAAAGATCGTGGAACATTGAATAATAGTCCGTATATGGACAAATTGAGTAACGATGCACATCAGTGTTTTGTTCGCAACTGCGCAGTAATTTTTGTAAATTGATAAATAACCAGTCACACTCTCAACTCATTAGGGTAGTTATCAAAAGCCCCCATTAGATCGTGCACTCACACACAAACAGCCCCAATACCTTTGTGAAGAATACATCGTCACACCATTGATGGAATAGATAAATTTGATTTATAGATTTGTTGTTGTTTTTGTTATTAGCTTTAGTGCGTTTAAATAATGTCAAATCAAGTCGCGTTTGGGTTTCAGATTTCCTGTACACTCTAGGGAATAAATGATCATACTTACATACATACACACATACATCATTGATTGATTGATCTAATAGCGTACACTTGCCCAACCACGAAGTTTGCTGATGTACATTCCAGCTGATGTCTTAACTTCTAGAGAAATTCCTGGTCAGTTAGCGCTGAGCTCGATATCGTCTCATGTGACAAATTGGTGGCCGCATTGGGAAGATACCAAGACACCAGAGTACACCCAACTCAAAAATCATTTGTCTTTGAAGTACGGCTCAATCACCTTATTGTTCACAATGTGTGTGGTGGTGTTGCTCCCACTCTATGACTACTTTTACGATCGTTACTTTTATTCTAACTTCAACAAAGTTATCAGTTATCTACGGTTACCAACTCTCGGCAGAATCAATTTCATCATTTTGAACGTAACACTGATCAAGACAATTGTTTTTTGGATAGTAGTGCTATCCTACCTATCCTTCTGTGAGACACAGCGAGATTGGGTCCTAATAGCGAAAAGGTTGGGAAGAGTGCCTGCTGCTTGTTTGCCCACTATTTTGATTTTGTCATTGAGGCCATCTCCACTTCCGAACATTCTCTATTTGTCATTATTACCGATACATAAATGGCTAAGCAGATTGATTGTGATCCAAGGAGCTCTTCATACTCTTATTTATTTAGCATACTTCAACCATGCAGGTACGTGGTTTAAAATTTACAAGGTTACAAACATATACGGAATCATACTCATGCTAGCATCCATCGTCTTATCAATCACTTCTTTACCCCTGATAAGAAGATTGAATTACAAAGTCTTCTATATTAATCATTATCTCTTATCATGGGCCATTGTTTTGCTCACATTTTTACACGCTAAACCAGGACTTCCATATATCACTGCATTAAATTTGCTGATTTTGTCATATCAAATTTTCTATCGTTTAAGAAGAACAAAAAAGACCAAAGTTGATATCATTGACATCTCCACGAGCTTGTCAATAGTGTTGATTCCAAATACAGCATTGTCATTCAAGACTGGTATCCCTGGCTGTCACATACGTATATCTGAGTTGTTCGATAACAAATGGCTTGATTGGTGGAATAGATTTTGCATTCCTTTACAACATCCATATACTTTGACCACTTTACCTTCTGATGGTGTGCAAAAATTAATTGTGAAGAACTCTCATTTCAAAATTCAGAAAGGTAAAAAATATTACATTACTGGCCCATTTTTACCCTTTGTGCGTTTCTTGAGTCCAAGAAATAAGCATAACGCGAAATCTTTATCATTCAAAATTAGATGTAAGAGGTGTTTGATCATAGTTGGCGGATCTCTGATTTCATTTGCGTTGCCAATAATGAGAGTTTTGAACTATAATGGGTGTTCTGTAAAGATCGTTTGGGTTGTGAGAGACATCGAAGATTTGAAAATCTTAAACTACTTTTCAAACTCAATAATAAATGATGACAGCATTGAAATTTATGTCACTGGAAACTATTCCGAAGAAAGCAAAAATGCCTTCATTAATTCGATATCCGAATTTGACAATAAAAGGAAAAATAAAATCTTACAAAATCAGGAGAACTTGTTGAATGGCTTTTATCAATCGAGCAGCAGCAAAAGCGCCAGCGATGTACCACTCAATACGGAGCCTCAAAAATCCTATGGCTCGATAGAAGCGTCCAATCGCTTTGAACAAGGAATTCTGAAGATGGAGAGGCATGGTTCGGAATCATCTTTATCCCGTAAATCATCAATCGTGGGTATTCTCTTTGGTAATGAGAATGATGAAGACGAGTTAGAAAATGTTGATGTGGATTTGAATAGTTGTGATTATGGCATCCAACCTAGTCGATCAATCAGCTCCAATACATTGGACGAGCATGAAATATCCGCAGGTATTGATGATTCGGGAGATTCGGGAGAACTGGATTTCTCTGTTGGGTCTACTAGCCACCCTTCCTCCAAGATCAAAGAATATAGTTCTTTGATCAAGTTGAATTTGGGCGTGTCAGTAAAATTTGGCAGACCTAAATTGGGTGGTACTCACTACAATTGGTGCATCAATCAAGCTTGTATTGGCCCCGTATTTGACATTTCAAGGGGAGAAAGCATTTGTTGTAAAGATGTTCCGAATCAGGTTGATGAATCAAAAGCCTCTTCCGATGGCAATAGAGCCAGGGTGTTACTGAACTTTAAGAAGAGTAACGGACAGTCTATTGGTGATGATGATTCGGATGCATTGTACTTAAATGAACATTTTATAAAAAACAAGCAGAAGAATAAGGGGAAGATCAACGATGATGTCTGGGTTATCGGAGCTGGACCTGCAGGATTAGTGAATAACGTGCGTTTATGGGCTAACGATTGCGGATTCCATTTTCATGCTGAAAGTTTTAGTGTATAGTGTTATATTTATCATTCTTTCAGTTCCAGTATGTTTATTATCACGACAAGCTTAAAATAGAGTACACAAAAAATCATAAAATTACTCAATAACAATTGATATCAACACATCCAAAACTGCACATCTCTCGCTCTCATTAATTTGCTTTTAAACAATCCATCTGTTTCTACTTGCTCAAGTACGATCCGTCTGCTCTCCTCACAGTTCCTTTGCTTGTTTGTTCGGACCTCTCCAGTGTCATCAGCCCCCTGCTATAAGATAAGGAAGAATCGTATAAGCTCGTTTCAATTCTTCTCAGACCAGAGATAGTTAGTCCATTTCTAGCCTGATCTGGTCATTTTAGCCTGTTTCCGCGCTGGCATTGTCTAATGTCTAGCATCTCACCCAATCCCTTGTCATCATGGAGCAATTCAAGACAAAATCAGCGAAGGATTGATTTTTCCAGTCTGGATAGGGTGATTGATCGGTTTATCCCAAGAGCGGCATCTCGACAGAACTTCAAAGCAGCCTCTACTGAATCGAGCATCACTGCAACTAATCTGCGGTCTCTTTTGAGGCACAATGATAGCTCACATTGGGGGATGATTGACCATGCCATTGAAGAGATTCTGCCAGAAGAGGGGATTACTTTAAATTTGATAAACGAGCATATTCAAGCAAGGCCTACACCATCGATATTTTTGGGAGCAAGATCAGAATTCTCTGAACATCAGGTTGAGCAAGCTGAGCATTTTGTGCTGTCACAGAGAACTCCATTACCGCCTGCGCCCCTCCCTTTAAGAAAATACCGAAGTGCTATGGCAGAAGCATTGGGAATCAGTATAGATGTATCGCGGATTCTCAACTATTCCAAGGCACTGTCTTCCAAAAACGAGGACGCTTTGAGGAGGCTAGTTGATGATTTGGACTTCAAAGATCGTATCGGTTCAAGCAAAACGGAGGGACAAAGAAAGAAACCAGTAGCAATGAAGTTATTCCCCTCTAAATTGTTGGTTGCACCCCGACTTAGGGATGATTTCTATTGTAATTTGGTTTCATGGTCACCAACGACTGATACTGTAATCGTTGCTCTTGGCATGGCTGCCTACATTCACTGTGATCAGGTTCCACGTCCAACGTCACTAAAACCATTTTCGGAGTCGTCACTTACCAGCATTGCTTTCTCAAGCAATGGATTGATAGCAGTTGGCGATCAAAATGGCACTCTTGGAATATATCAGGAGCGAAGCCAGCCTTGTATGAGTACTATTAGTGGTCCAAGCTGCATATATTGCATCTGCTGGCTGCCTGACAACAAGGGTCTCTTCACAGGTACAGAAAATGGCATGATCTCTTACTACGAGTTGAAAATATTCGAGAGTCGCCTTGACTTGATAAGAGTTTGGACAATCAACCACCATTCTGATCAGATTTGCGGTAAAGTTGACCCTTTTAGTGATTGTGTACTTTTCAATCTTTAACACCATACTAACAGCAAGGCTATACAGGAATATCAATCTCCAATGATACCAATCAGCTTGCCGTCGGAAGTAACGATAACAACTGTTCTATATGGAATATCACAGACAAAAAAACTCCATTTTTACAATTTGTGTTACCACATCAAGCAGCAGTCAAAGCTATTGCATATTGCCCTTGGTCCACAGCTTTGCTAGCCACTGGTGGGGGTAATAAAGACCGAAATATCAGATTTTGGCATTGTAACACTGGTACGCTATTGGATTCTTTGAACACCAAGGGTCAAGTTACATCGTTGATCTGGTCTTCTACTCAAAAGCAGATTATGGCAACATTCGGATTCCCTAATGCTTCGGATCCATCGTTACTTTGTGTCTACAACTATCCTAAGTTAGAAACGTTGATCAAAGTTCCAGCTTCAGTCAATTTGAGGGCTTTGTCAGCTGTAGCATCGCCCAATGGCAGTTGTGTATGTGTCGCTGCAAATGATGAAACGTTGAGGTTTTATGAGCTATGGCGCCATGAAGATAACGTTTTGAGCGCAGAACTGCAAGGGGAGGGCATTTTTGGGAGCGAATTGTTGGAGTTAAGCGAGGAGGTAATCATAGCTCCAGATAACTTGAGATGATATCTGAAATATTTATAGTGCCTCCAAGCCATCAAGCTATGAATATTGAAGAGAGATGTTTGTAAAATGAATCTTCTATATACAATTTTTTTTTTTTTTTGCTCTGAAAGATGTGTAGCGAACAAAATAGACCCAGAACAGGACACCGAGGATTAATCAATGGCTTCTAGATGTCTTGCAACATATTTTACCCCGATGACATAGCGTACTGGGGGAATGATAGGAAATATGTGATAGGACATAAGGACAATGAAGGTGATTTTGTCGTCATTGCAGTAGTGCCCTCAGATTTCACCACCACGACCACTACCATGATAAGTGAAGGTAACGATGACTTTCTCATCGAAGTGGATGACATCAAATTATACGTCATTGGTACTGTCAATTTCATCGAGACGAGCAAGTTCCATTTCGAGTTTGAGCCGGGTGTTGCATATCCCAATGTGACAATGGTACGACGCGAATTAGATCCTGAGATTGATTTACATAAACAAGAAGAGATGTTGATCAATTTGATTGTTTTCAAATCGCCTAATTCGCTGCACATGGAATTCTACTCGTTGAGGTCGATCTTGATAGGACGATTGCCCTTGAGTGACGAAGAAGAGCGTTTGTCCACTAAAATGGAGTATCATTTGAATTCGAGCGATGGCTTATTTGTAAGCCAACGAAACAAGAATTTTCCACGTATGTTATTTGTGATCAACTCAATTGATTATTTGAGGTATAAACTGTTGAAATTGAACAATGTGGTGGTGCCCGAGGTCAAAACAACTCATTTTGATGGTTCAATTGGAAAATTTATCTCCACCAGTTTCCAAGCAATGGTTTCATTTTTGATTCTTATGTGTCAAATGATATCAAAGATTTTGAATTTCGAATTTCTCCCACATCTGAAGCTCACCAGTGTTTCCAGTATGTTCTACCAGTTGGACACTAGATTATCCTTGATACGCCGGATCCCGGAGCAATTGAGCCAGGTGAAACAAAAAACGGCCTCGTTGCAAATGACCCCCTCGTTACCCAATTACAAAGCGTCCTTGCTGTACGTCACGTTGTACAACTTGATATATGTTATCATCATAGACTTATTATTAGGAAACTTGCTACGTGGCTTTGTTGAGCAAAATATTGAGGTTATTGGAGAACATTTGTACCACATCACTTTTGACGTGTTGCATGATGATTTGAAAACCCTTATTACTTGGTTGATGAATAATCCTGGTGGCTTCAAGTTGAATCCCGAATTATCAAGTTTCATCGGTCAATTGTACTTGTGGGCTTTGGATTTCTGGTACCTGCAAGTCATGGACAAATTGGTACATTTGCGATTATCGATTTTAGCACTAGCTGTGTTGCACATGAGTGAAGTACTAGGCGCTACTTTAATATTATCAGGTGTATGTGATGTGATTGGATTGTTACAGATGCACGTAGCAAGTTTTAACTTGTCTATGACAAAGATTTTCAATTGGCAAGTGAACATTTTGAAGTCATTGTTTGCATTGTTTTATGGGAAAAAATATAATGTATTAAGAAATAGAATTGATAGTCAGAGCTATGGATTCGATCAATTGTTGTTAGGGATCATCATTTTTACGGTGTTGATTTATCTTTTGCCAACGATATTGGCATTTTATATCTCTTTCAAGATCTTGCATTTGAGTCTTTTCTTTTTGTCATTCACATTACAAATGGTGATCTTATTCTTGAACAAGCTACCTATATTCATCATCTTGTTGAGTTTGAAAAATCCAAAGAGGTTATCTGATGGAATTCACCTACAATTACTCCCGAGATCTGGCAGGTCCAATGAGAATCAAATCGTGATAAAGATGAACTTGAAATCATTGTCGTTGTTCAAGTTGTTACGATACTATTGGGGATTAATGAACATGAATGAGGAGTTATTTTCGGTACCAAAGGTTTTGATGAGAATTTTAGGTGGTGAGCCTATCTGCACAGTAGATTACGAGCTGATTTATAGAAATTTTAGGGATGTATAGGATCAATATGTATTTTAATCACCTTGTGCCTTATCGCTTTTTTACAAAGAAAGAGAACGCAAAAAAAAATACCATTTGATATATACGCGTCTGTATCATCAGCACACATACACTCTATTTGAATCAAAGAAAAAAACTACTAGAGGTGAAACAATGGCTGTGCCCTTCCCCAATCTAGATCCATATAAAGAGTTGTCGGTTGAAATTACGGCATCACCTTCAGATATCAAGAGACTGTACTACAAGTTATGCTTAAAATATCATCCTGACAAATTATCAGCAGATGACAAACAAGATGAGCAAGTGATGCAGAGGTTCCACAAGATCCAGTTCTCTTATGATGTGTTATCCGATATCAACAGGAGGAAAAGATATGATCAAACCGGGTCATTGGAGGATTCTTCTTTTGAAGTTGATGCCGATTTCAATTGGAAGGACTACTTTGACGGTATCAAAATGGAGGAGATCACCCCAGACAAGATCGAGCTGGATAAGTTACAATACCAAGGTAGTGTCGAAGAAGAAGAGGACTTGCAGGAGATGTACAATTATTACGATGGAGACTTTCTCAAATTGTTTGAGAGTATTCCACATAGTGAACTTGTGGAAGACGAGCAGCGATTTCTCGACAAGATTGAGTCCTGGATTAAAGAAGGTGATTTGAAAGCGACACCATCATTTAAAAAGTATTTGAAGAATAGGGATAAGTTGAAACTGAGGGAATTGAAAAAGTTGGCAAAGGAACTGAAGGAGCTGGAAGAGTTGAGTGAGATGTTGCAATTGAAAAAGAAGAAGCAACCGCAAAGCATGGATGAATTGAGCATGATGATACAAAATAGAGGACAGAAAAGGCTGCTGGAGTCCGAAGCTTTCTTTGATATGCTTAAACTGAAGTATGGAGGTGGCACTAAAAAGACTAAGAATGAAAAGGTAAAGAGGAAGAAGAAGAAGCAGCAGTAGTGAGTGATTCATGTTTAAAAATAAAAAAGAAGTGTTTATTTTTCTATATGTAGTAAAAATCTCCACATTTTTTCTTTTATTGCGCATTTGAAATCGATGGTAGGAGAAGGCCGAAATTTGATGAAATTGGTGGAATGGAATCTCTTGTTTGAATTTTCGTTATTTACTATAACGCTCTTTGTGTGATATATACTATACTAATCTAGTCTATCTTACTAATAACTTATCGGATAGTAAAAAATGTCTTCACTGCTGGAACAACAACAGAGGAAGTTGGTCATGATCCCAGGTCCTATCGAATTTTCGGACCTGGTATTGACTGCTATGTCGACGAAATCGCAACTGCACACCTCGCCAGAGTTTGTCAAGGTTTTCCAAGATGTTTTGATCAAGACGAGAAAAGTATTCAAGTCGAAACCTGAGTCTGGATCGCAAGCCATAGTTATATCCGGTTCGGGTACTTTAGGTTGGGATATCGCAGGAAGCAACTTGTTGACATCAGAAGACGATGCCGTGTTAGTTTTATCGACTGGATTTTTCAGTGATTCGTTTCTGGAATGTTTACAATGTTACACCAACAACGTTGATGTCATTAAGGCAAAGCTTGGTGGTGTGCCTGATTTGCAAGAAGTTGAGAAACTGTTACAAAGCAAACAGTACAAATTGATTACTATTACACAGGTTGACACTTCTACTGCTGTACTTGCTGATGTAGCCAAGATTGCTGCTTTGGTGAAAAAAGTATCACCAGACACGTTGATCGTTGTTGATGGTGTATGTTCTATTGGAGTTGAGCAATTGGAGCTTGATAAATGGGGGCTTGACTATGTGTTGACTGCTTCACAAAAGCTGTTGGGTGTTCCAAGTGGATTATCCATCTCGATTATCTCTCTGAGAGCACTTGATGTTGTCAAATCGAACAAGCGTAAATTGAATTTTTATGCCAGTTTGAAAAAATGGTTACCAATCATGCAACTGTATGAACAAGGCTCTGGTGCTTATTTCGCCACACCTGCCGTACAATTGGTGCATGCTTTGAATACTTCGTTGGATGAAATCTTTTCTCAATCGTTAGATGACAGATTTTCACAAAATCATAAGGTTTCAAGTGAATTTAAAGACAAGTTGCAAAACCAGTTGGGTTTAAAATTAGTCTCATTGGAACCGGCTTCAAGTGCCAATGGGTTGACCGCTGTATATTTTCCAGAGTCAATCAATGGACCTGAATTGTTGGCTAAGATTTCAAGTAAAGGAATCAATTTAGCTGGTGGTATCCACAAGGATATCAAGACAAAATATTTTAGAATCGGTCACATGGGTGTTAGTGCATTGCAAAAACATTCAAGTGATGGTAAGACAGATGTCGATTTGACATTTGATGTCATCAAGGAGTCATTGAAAGAGTTGGGATACAATCCTTTAACACAATAAAGGTTTGGGTCTATTAGCTCTCATTCTTTGGCAACTCTCTACACATCGAGCGTCTCCAAATCTAAATTATAGATCAATTATGGCGATGTGTTGTACATGGTTTTGTGTTTGTGTGTGTTTTATAAGTTTTCCAATTATGGATTTCTTCTCGAGTATTTTCTTGAGTGTTTTCTTGATGTTTGTTTGCTATAGATACCATGATGCAGATGAAAGTGAAGAGCAAGAGCTATTAGACGTGTGGTATTTATATCTATTTAAAGTTTGATACATAAAAATTTCAATATATATGAAAAATGAAAAGTATTTTGAATAATCATTTGTCCGTTCGATAATGTTTGTTAATCTTGTAAAAAAAGAATAAAATTTATGCTTCATCATATGCTTAAATGAGACCAAAATGACCCACTTTTAAGGTTATTTGATTTTCATGAGTTTCAAAATCAGTTTGGTTACCCACGCATCGGACTTGTGAGACATTACAGAATCCATGCAGCAAACCCTTACCTTCTATTGTTTGATTTGTTGAAAATAGTGAAAAGAGTTGAGTTATCGGAATGAAGTACCAGCTTAGAAAACTACAAATACACAGAATAATTAAGTTGACTAATTCGCTGTGAGGGCTTAAATAATATTGTACATCTCAGACTAAACGGTCAATAGTTAGTTCTCTCCCCTTTTTTTTGGAATGTTTCTTTTTTGTAGCTACGAAATGATATAGGAAGCCATGGGAGAGTTTTTGGTAGAATTCCACTATAAATTGTCGAAGAGATTGATCTCTGTAGGTATACATATAACAAAATCAATTAGTTGGCAGGCGCTCAAAGTTGAGATAGATATGCTTTTATCATTTTTTTTTTTTTCACAATACAAGGTGTTAAGTCCAGCTAAGCCTTCCCGCCATTAAGTGACTCGAAAATTGTGCCGTATGCAATGGGCATGGAGGGATGGGACAAATGAGTGATCAAAGTGAAAGACCTTTTCTATTATATAATAATCAAAGTGATTCCAAAACATTTGCAGACACACGTGTATATGCATATATTTATTGATGCTCTAAACACCAATTTTATTATAGAATTTAACTTTACAACAACAACAACAACAACAACATTAACAACAATTAAAGGGTCTATTATTTAGCTAAAGTAAAAGGGTTTTTTTTTTTTTTTTTTTTCGCGCCCACAACAAAAAAGAAAAATTTTACCTTTAGTCAATTTGTTTGGGGGTGATTACATCATTGTGCTTGAACCACAACAAAGAGATCTACTTATAAACAAAATATCATATATATATATATATATATATATATTCGACAACATCAACTAACAATAATATTAATAATAACGACAACAGTATCAAAGACACTCGATATACTCTCTTGTTATACACCATGAGATTCATCACTTCATCAATATCATCACCACCTCTCATCCTCATTTTGGCCTTGACCCAATTTTCATCTTTCACATCTGCTGCATCTGAAGATTTCGGCTTACTTACCATCCTCAGTGGTTCACCTCTTCAAAACACAGGTGTCACTTTCAACTCTGACCGTTTACTTCTCGGCGGTCAATCTCGCTCATTTTTCGAAGGCACTGTTCAAGATGATGGCTCTTTGAAAATGAAAAATGGTAAATGGGTTAATGTGGACCCAGATGGAACCGTTGAAGTCACTGAGAGTAAAGGTGTAACCGGGTTCAGTATCACCGATGATGGTTTACATTTCCAAGATAGTCCATTTTATGCTTGTCCATTGCCTGGAGATGGTAGCAGTTACACTTTAAGACTGCTGCTGGTGGCTCCAATGTGTAATCCTGGGTATGCTCCAAGATTGAGACCTATTAGCACCTCGGGTCAACCTATTCCTAATTTCCCAGCTGAAGATAGTAGTAGTGGATCTTCATCATCCCCCTCTTCTTCGCTGCTGTTACTGCTGTCAGAATCATCATCATCATCATCGTTGTTGCTGTCATCGTCTTCATCAAGTGCATTGTCTTCTTCTTCTTCTTCTCCATCATCATCTGCTCGTGAGCTGGAAGAAAGTGTATCATCAATCACAAGTTCTTCATTACTGCCATCATCCTCAGTTGATAGTGGATCATCATCAGTAGTAGGCTCCAGTTCACTTAGTACGAGCACGGGCAGTGCAAATTCTTCATCATCATCTGCTCTGTCATCATCAACACTGAGTGGAGGTGCTTCAACTACAGTACCAAACTTCTTCTTAATAGTATTGGCTGCTTTATTGTTCTAGATAATTTGATTTTTGATACTAAAAATCCCTGTCGTTCCGTTGACCCATATACCCTTTTATCATTTGTGACGATAATGCTGCCAAAAAATTAGTTGTTCTTTTATCTTTTACATATACAAATATCGATGTATGTCGAATCCATTTTAGATTATTATCTTTTAGTGATTTACATATAATGCTTAAAATTGTCATAGAGTATTATACCTTTTAATGATTTACGTATATAGATATGGATGTACATCGAATTCGAGTTGTTTGAATTGATCGAACTAACCACCGAATATCTGAAAAATATTTTTGAAACTTTGCGTTTTTAATTTCTGAGGAATATATATATGTTAGAATTATAATGTGACATATATCACATTAATAAAGCTTACTTATGATATGGCACTAGTATTTATGGGAAGCAAAAACAGAGCAAATTAGGTGTGAATAGATTGAAAGTATTAATGAATGGAAGATTATTCGTTGAAGAAAAACAAATACTTAAACGGACAATGGGAATTCACCAGCCCATGCAGAAATTTCTTCTTTCATGCTACTCAATTCATCTGAACCTTCAGCAACTTTTGCTTTGAAATCTTTTAATCTGTTTGCATCAGCAGGTAATTCAGATTGAACTTTCTTTGCATATTTGATAGCCTGATCAATATAGTTGACAATTTTGGTGAAATCTTCTTCACTTGCACCTCTTGTAGTCATAGCTGGGGCACCAATTCTGACACCACCTGGTACTAATGCACTCTTATCACCTGGGATCGAATTTTTATTGACGGCAATGTTCATATTTTCACAAACAGTTTCAATTCTGGCACCATCGATACCTTTATCCTTCAATGACAATAAAACCATATGAGAATCGGTACCATCAGATACCAATTTATAACCCAAGGTTTTAAATTGGGATTCCATAGCCTTGGCATTTTTCAATACTTGTTCTTGGTATTGTTTGAATTCAGGTGTTGAAGCCTGTTTCAAAGCAGTACACAAGGCAGCAATGGTATGGTTATGTGGACCACCTTGATGACCTGGGAACACGGAGAAATTGATTGGATTTTCTAAATCGTAATAAATCTCCTTACCGGTTTTAGGATTAATTGATCTAATACCCTTTCTGAAAAAGATCATGGCACCTCTTGGACCTCTTAAAGATTTATGTGTTGTTGTAGTGACGATATCGGCATATTGGAATGGAGTTGGAATGACACCAGCAGCGACTAAACCTGAAATATGAGCCATATCAACAACCAAATAAGCACCAACTTTATCGGCAATTTCTCTCATTCTTTTATAATCAATCAATCTACAATAAGCCGAGGTACCAGCAACCAAGACTTTTGGTCTGAATAAGATAGCAGTTTGTTCCAACATGTCATAATCAATGATACCAGTTTCTAAGTTGACTCTATATGGCATGGTTTCAAAATAGGTACTAACAGCAGAGATCTTTCTAGTATCAGTTTGATAACCATGAGATAAATGACCTCCATGTGGTAAATCTAAACCCATTAATCTGTCATGAGGCCTCATGATGGCTTGATAAACTTGCAAATTTGCTGGAGATCCAGACAAAGTTTGCACATTAACACCCCATTTATCATTATCCAAATGGAATGCATTTAAAGCTCTGTTTTGACACAAAGTCTCCATTCTATCAATGTGTTGGTTACCACCGTAGTAACGAGCACCAGGGTAACCTTCAGAATATTTGTTACTCATTGGGGTTCCTAAGGCATCAAAGACAGCAGTTGAGGTGAAGTTTTCTGAAGCAATAAGAACAATGGAATGCTTTTGTCTATCAATTTCATCCTTGATGATGTTGCTGACTTCAGGGTCAGTTTCTTGTAAATGGCCTTCAACCATTTGTTTGTGGGATTCTGAAAGTGCGTAAGAAGGCATGTTGATGTTTGATTATAATATTTGACGAATCACAGGGTGTTTATAAATTATGAGACGATGTTGTTCAAAATGAATGAGTGTTTGGATGTGGAGTTGTATTTATGTAATTTCTCCGTTTAAGTGAAATTTTTTTTTTTTTTTTTTTTTTTGGAATATTATTTTTCTTTCTCATCTAATTTTGATTTTGATTTTTATACATAAAGAGTAGAAACTAAAACGAGTCATTTTTTTTTAAAATAATGATTCTTAGCAGTTTTAATAGGAGTGTCTGAGAGAGAAAGAGAGAGTCATTCTGTCATCTTCTGATATTTCTTTATCATTCGATTATCCATTATCCCATATCTCAAGAAGTCATTGTCATCAAACAGATGAGGTATAAGCGGTTATTGAATTCGAGCTTTCCCAATAACCTCACTCATATAGGCCATGTGGAATGGTAGTAGTCATCCCAGATCTCTCCATCTATGCCCGCCCCCTTTTTTTTAAACTTCCCCCAAGGTATGCATCTATATCAGTTTGTGCCCTTACTCTCATGATCTGACTCTGGCTCATCTCAAGTATTTATGACTCTGGCTCATCCATACCTTTTAGACACGACCAAAAGCTTGATACTGTTTGTGGATGGATCCACCTATTGAACTTCTTACAGCGTCACCTTTCGAATCATTGATTATCATTATCTCAATAATGTCTCACATATATCGAAAGGCAACGACTGCCATAGAGAAACTAAGCAACTTACCGGTAAATTATGAAAGCTCACTTAAAATTTCAGGATATATAAGTGACGCCCGCCATGAATCCTTTTTCTTAATTGAACTTCGAGATGTTGTGATTTTACCAAGGCAAATCAAAGCAGTTTTGCTACTGGAATAGTTAATAAGGCAATTCTTTAAGAGAATTAACTATTGCAGCATGTTGGTTCTATATTTTGAGTTTATCTGACCCGATATTATATTAGCCTTCTCTTGAACAATCTTGTTAAATTAAGGACGAATCCAATTCAAGCCATGTTATGAATCACTTCAAAAATTAAGTAATCTGGTAAAATCAATTTTATCATATTTCCGCAGTTTGTTCGAAGCACCTGATTAAATATTTGTAAGTTAATGAAAGCATTTAAATGTTGAGAACGAAAAACACAGTTGATTGTCTCTCTATAAACGAATATTTACTGTAAACCAAATATCTGTGCTCTAATATGATTCATTTAACAGTTCCTACTATATTTGAAAGTATTACAACACTCTTTAGTGTCAAAACTAGCTTTGTCATCTTTTCATAGTAACCGGCACCAATTTCATCATTACTAGCCCACAACTTAGAAACATTTTTTGCCAGTCCCAAATTTTGAAAGATATAGATTGCAAAGAAAAAAAACCCCATATTTTCATTTATTTTATACATCCCCTGCAGCCTTTACTGTATGGGGCTCAAGGTAATATTTTATATCTAACTGTTCAGATAAAGTATCAGTTGATCAAGTATCAATCAACTTTCCTATTAGTTGACAGCAGCTTGGAACCACCAGTCAGTTTCTTTTTCAGAATTTGAATCATTTTGCTGAACCAAAAGATGTTCAAACAATCCAACATGAAATTCAATGGGATAACGGTAAATGGCATGAAGAGATACGTCAATTGGCCACGAACTTCCAAGAATTGGGTAATCACCAAATACACTGCGTATAACCCCCAAACAATTCTTACCGAAAAGAAAGTGGCCATCAACAATAATCCATTGACCACAACAAATTTCTGATTGACAAATCCTTCAGGTAATCTTGAACAGAACCAATTGATGTTGACAAATGGGGTTGATAGTTCAAAGATCAAGAATCCAGCTATCCAAGGTTGACAATAGATATATGTGGTTAAAAAAACGTACAATGCTGCAAAAGCATGCATGAAGAAGCCAAAACCAAACATGCTATAATACTGGACACAAATGATGAAATCCCAAATGAAATAACCAACAGTTACAGAGCCGACAAACGCTGCATAATCACTTTTACCCAAGATTGGATTTTCTGTGAAATTAGGATGAGAAAACATTGGAATGACGAGCAAAATCGATATTATTGATTGCACCATCGATACAACGTGTATATCGAAATTAGTTTTCACTTTTGTATTCGTATTTTTGGAGTAAGCATCACCAAATATCAGCTTGTTGATTATCGGTGATAAGATGTTAAATAATATTTGATAAAACAAGAATGAAAATGCAATCTCGTGCCAATGAGCCACCAAGTCATTGCTAGGCGATTCTGGGAATGGCCTGTACTTCAAAAAGATGTCATTGTCTATTGTCAGGTTGCCAAATATCATTGTCAAACTTTCTTCTCAAAAGAAATATTGTTATATATATATTTCGGGCTTATTTTTTCGTTAATTATTCCAGTTTTTTTTCCCCTTAGACGTGAGCTGCTGAGCTTTGGTTAATAAATTGCTGGAGCAGATCAAATAGGATAAGTTATGATGAGGAGAGTTGGATTTGTGTTTAGTATAGTTGTGTTATTCACACCAAACATTAATGTTATTGTTTTTATGTTACTTACACCCGATCATCAAACAATAATATGTGGCTCCGGCATCAAAAACAAGAAAAAAAAAAGTTGGGTATTTTTATAAGAATTGAGTAGTGGTGCACTATTGATAACACTATTCTTCTCTAAGAACAGTAAGTAGTAAGCCAAATTCAGACCTGAAAGAATCAATGCCGGATTTAGTGATTCTTCTTGATGAATGAAAAGCTGAGATAATAATTTGTTGTTCAAAAACCTGAGATCTCCTTGAAATTTCGGGATTTCCAAGGACATACTCTTCTTTTATCAGCGTATGACCCCACTGAAAATTCGGTGCTTTGTCAACTCATGTCTCAGCTTATGAAATAATCATTGATAAATTGTCAAGACAACTATCTTCCTAGTCTTCGTCACTCGAGCTCCTTAAGCATTCAATTTTCGTTGCAACACAATTAATTTATTTAGCATTTATCAATGTACAACAACACATGATTCATTTGAAATGCACAAAATCTTCAGCTACATTAGGCGGTTTCAAACAAAGGCTACCTGAAGTTAAAGCAATATTCACCTTGCCGTACAAAACGTTTTTCTCTTTTCTACTGACCAGTACACACAAAAGTAATCTGCCTATAGATTCAGTGGGTCAATTTGGGGTCTGGCATGTAGATTCGTCCATTCAGCACATATCTTCTACATATATATATATTTTTTAGAACGGAAGTGTAGAGAGCTTGGTTGGATACCGTCACGATATTTACAGACGGGTAAAAAGCCAAGCTGATCGAGGTATGTCAAGACAATCAAGCTGAATTGAAGTACACGTGAAGACGTCTCTATGGGATCTTACATCAGATCGATATCATCTCACCGGGCTATCAAGTTTTTCAGGCATATCCATAGATTTGCATTGTTGAAAGACCAACCAGACCAGATCAATTCAATAGAGTAGCTCGTCAAATTTTCTGTTTTTTTTGTCGATGTAGAATACAGTAGAGATTTTATAATGGAACCGCTACAGAATTGAATCTTGATTATCATAACTTCTTAAAAAAAGAGCCTGTAACCAATGACAAGAAGCTCAAATAATATTTTTTTGATTGATTTCTTCTAATTTGTATTAATAACGAATAAATGAGATGTGTCGTTGTTGTTGTTGTTGTTTTCGGAAAGTAAGTGTTTGAGTTGGGGGAAAATAAATATGATGATGATGATGATGATGATAACTATGTGGATACCACTACCATCTATGGATTCAAGTTACCTGGGAATTTACCAGAAGCTAAGTATAATTAAAATTGTTAGTAAATTAATGTTGGAAACCAAGATGTGACTGAATTGAATTGTAGATACATACCTCTTTGATCATCCCATGTTTCAATCCACATCGCAGGACACAATGAGTTGTATGTCTTCCAGAAAACTTTACATGGAGCAAAGTCCTCACCTTTAGCATTAATACATTTGTGGTAGTCTAAGTATGCTGAGTAACAGTGCTTGGTTTGGTTTTGTTGTGGGAATCTGGCATCGAAACCGACAGTTTTCAATTCAAAGTTTTCTTGAGACATTTTGGTATTTTATAATTGATGATTATATATTGTCAATGTGGTTGGTGTTGATAATCTTTCTTTTGAGCCCATAAAAAAACTTGTGATTATTTTTCTTTTCAAACAAACTAACAAAGGGTGAAGGAAGTCGTGTAATATTTGTAGTAAAAAAGGTTATTAACACACAAAAAATGAAAAAAAACCACTTTTTTGCGTCTTCTGATTGGCTATACCTTAATAGACTGCTCTATAAGGAAATTACCCAATAATGACATAATTGATTAGAACATACACGATTAAATACAACAAAACGCTAACAAAAGAGCAGATGCGAAGGTGATGAGAAGAGGAGAAGAGAGTATTTGAAAAAAGGACTTGATGCCACAAGCTTGTAAGTATAGATGATTTATGTGTTCCAACCACACACCAAATCAGACTAAGGGACACTGTATGCTGACGTCAAGTATAGTAAGCGCCTTTGCAGCTAAGCAAATGCCTTTAGGATCAGGATCAGATGATGAGGATGATGATGAGCAGATTGTTATCAAATACACTGCGACATCCTCTGACGACGAAGATATAGGAGAAGTGAGAGATGTTGACGGCCTTTCGATGACACCCAATGGCATTGGCACTGGTGTCGCTGCTCCTGGAACACCATTGTTGCAAGATACAACGACCACTACTACCACTACTACTACCACAACCACAACTGTTGTCAACAATAGGTCATCGGGATTGAGACCGATAACTGTTTCGAATTTTAAGCCCACTGATGACAACTTGGTATTCAGTGATGGATTCGTCACTATTGGATTAAAATCTTCAGAACATCTCCTTATAAAAGGCCAATACAGACTATTTGTGCAAAGAGGTTGTCTCCGCATTGATACTGTGCCGTACCATGCAAGTGCGGACCCTATTGAGATCGTAGCTCCATCTTTGATCTCATTACCAGTGTTTTATGCAGACCAGGTCACGGACAGAACTTTAGTCAGTGATGACCGCACTGAGATCAACGATCATCTTTTTTCATCCGATTACAAGACCGTGATTAAACTTGAGAATATGTACAACGGCTTAGAGAATATTGGCCAGGTTTACCCGCCATTGAAAAATATCTTTCCTTATTATGATCAGGACTCTAATGAATTTGCTGCAAGGACAAAAATAGAAAGAGAATTCGTCAATTACAGTTTTGATCTTGTTCTACACGATGAAGGATTAAATTCATCTGTCATTGGAACTTTAATACCTAAAGCTTGGAATAAACTGATAGAAAATATAACGGAGGAAATTCTCAATTACAATAGGGATATGAATAGCAGTACTCAACTGAGGGTAATGGTAATTGGGTCCAAAAATTCTGGGAAATCAACTTTTTTAAAGCAGATTTTGAATCATTTGTTATATAAAACAGATCATTGCATACCGGTGAATGTAATGGATATCGACCCAGGGCAAACAGAGTATTCTTTACCCGACTCTATCTCTATATCAAGCATCACTAAGCCCATTCTTGGTTTTAACATCTCCCCTTTGAAGATGAGTACTGCCGTTGATGACAATAAGAATTTGGTGTCGAAATATATTGGATTTGCTAACCCAAATCGACAACCTCAACGATATGAGAAGCTGTGTTTGGAACTTTGTGATTATTATGAGCAAGAATTGGTGACTAAAAACCAACCATTTTTGATAAACACCCCTGGATGGGTGAAAGGGTATGGGGTTGAATTGCTTAGACAGTTGACGAAAAAACTAAATCCAACTCATTTGCTTTTTTTAAGTCCTGCTAATTCTAATATCGATTTGGAATCTGAATTATTTGAAAATCTAACCTATGAGAAACTCATACCAGTGCAAGGATTTATCAATTCAATCAATATAAAATATTCGGCCGCTCAATCAAGGGTGTTTAAAATTTTGTCATATTTTCATAACATGGAGCTCCAAGGAGTGCCAAAACTGCAATTTGTGGGAAACGTTATATTTGATTTCACACCATTGATTTTATCTCATTCTCCATATATTGTCTCCTACAATGACACGGATTCAATACTGTTCCCAGGAATTTCTCTGACGGGCGTGTTAACATCTGAAAACAACAACATTCAACAAAGTGACTTAGTTGATTGCTTGGAAGCTGTTGTTGTTGGCATCTACAAAATTGATGTGGAGACGTATCAAAATTTGTTATCACAAAAGAAGATCAGTCATTTGGTAAACTACCCAAATTTGATTGATGTGGAAGAGATATCAGAATTGTCGATGAAGTTTTGTGGATTAGCGTTGGTACATTCAGTGGATTTGAAGAAAAAAACAATCAATTTGTACACACCAATCGACATCTCTACATTGTCGAAACAGAGTAATGACGAACTAGTGGTGTTGATCAGAGGTCGGACTGAGATCCCAATCGAAGAGATAGCACCAAGAGAATTTGTACGGTTGCAGCAATCTAGTGAAAACAAAACTACCTTGAAACTCCCTTATGTAACATTTGATAAAAATATAGGTGTTGGAGGTAAGGCTTTTAAAGTGAGGCGAAATGTTATGAGAAGAGGTCATCAGTGATGTTTGCTTTCTTTTTTTTTTTTTGTTTTGTTCTCAACTGTACTATTTAGATTATCAACGAGCAGATTTAGTCTGATGTTGACAATTGATTCAGAGATGTTGCCTCATAAAAAGTTCAATTGACTTGCCAGCCTGACCCGTTAAAGGTATAACAAAAATATCAGTTCAGAAATAAAAAAAAATTTAAAGTTACCTAAAATTCTTTAAATGACAGATGCTCCATCATCATCAGCCAGTGGAGCCTCTGTCTTGGACCAACCCAACCTTTTATTTAATCTCTCATATTTCAGTCTGTCCTTATCGCTAACACTTGGCTTGACACTTGACAACGCATCGATGAAATCGCTCATCATCACTTTGATGTCATCGTCATTGCTTTCGACAACTTCCTCTCCGTTAATATTTTCCACCATCCCTGCAACATTTTCATCACCAGTTGAAATCTCTTTGAAAAAATTACGTTTCAAAGCAATTACTGCCGCTTCTCTTACCAAAGAGCTCAAATCTGCACCAGAGTAATTACGGCATTTTTCATCATGAGCAATCGACTTCAAGTCAACATCAGCACTAACTGGTGTTTTGTTTGTGGCAATACAAGTCTTCAAAATCTCCAATCTCTCGTTGGCATTTGGTAATTGAATGTACAACGTCTTGTCCAATCTTCCTGGTCTCAACATTGCTGGATCGATCATGTCTGGTCTGTTGGTGGCACCAATGACAAATATACCTTTTCTATTAGTAGCTCCATCCAACTCTGTCAACAAAGTATTCACCACTCTGGAAGATGACTCACTCAATGTGGAGTCTCTTCTAGGCACCAAGGCATCCAACTCGTCAAAAAACACAATACAAGGTATTGAAGCCGATGCCCTTTGGAAAACTTGTCTAACAGCCTTTTCCGATTCACCAACATACTTGTTCAACAATTCTGGACCTTTAATTGAAATGAAATTCAGCTTCGATTCATTGGCAACCAGTTTCAGTAACAAGGTCTTACCACAACCTGGTGGCCCCCACATGAGTACACCCGAAGGTGCAGTGATACCAACTTTTTCATAAATTTGTGGTCTCTTGATAGGTTGCACGATGGCCATTTGCAACTCGGTCCTGACCAGTTGCAACAGGCCAACATTACTCCAATTCACATCAGGTACGATAGCGAATCCTTCCCTCATTGCAGTTGGTTGAATTGAAGGTAATGCTTCGAGAAAATCCTCGAATTTGATGTACAATGGGTTCAATTGCTCTTGTGTTAATGGA
Organism: Nakazawaea populi; assembly: GCA_030557235.1. Lineage (NCBI taxonomy): Eukaryota > Fungi > Ascomycota > Pichiomycetes > Alaninales > Pachysolenaceae > Nakazawaea > Nakazawaea populi. Next base: position 123,811 of record JAKTVN010000013.1, read on the forward strand.
TCAGGATGTCTTTGTAAAAATTTTTGTATCGTTGATAAAACATTCAATTCATCAAATGGCAACAGCAGCAGTTGCAGTGGTGAAAATTGATTTGATTTTGTTGTCTCCATCTCAAATAAGTCAATCTCCATTTCATCACCATGCTTGTCATTAGAGATTGCCTCCATCAACTTCAACTCTTCCAGCAGCTCATCATCTCTATCACTGATCTCTTTGAATATTCTCTTTATGGCACACACACCTGCACCAGTGGTCAAACTTTTCAAATCGGCACCAACAAAACCGGGTGTCATCTTGGCCAATTTCATCAATTTTAACTCTCCATCTGTCTTCATTGTCTTTGTTATCGATTTCAAAATGTTGAATCTCGTCTCTTCATTTGGAACATTCACCACTATCTCTCTATCAAATCTACCTGCTCTTCTCAATGCAGGATCTAGTGAATCGGGTCTATTTGTGGCGGCAAGTATTATCACAGGCTTACCGTTCGTTTTGGCAAACGACAACTCATCGATCGATGTGAGTAATTGCAGCACTATTCTTCTTTCCATCTCCCTTTGAGCACCACCATCTCTCTTAGGCGTTATGGCATCAATTTCGTCAAAGAAAATCAAACATGGCGCTAATGATTTGGCCTCTTCAAATATTTCTCGTATTTTCTTCTCCGATTCTCCAGACATACCACTCACCACGGAAGGTGCACTCAAAGATATAAATGGAACTTGCAAAGTCCCCGCTAATGCATTAGCGATTGTTGTCTTACCACACCCAGGCGGTCCACTGAATAATATTCCCCTTGATGGTTCTATATTTAGCGCTGTATAAATCTCGGGATGTTGCATCGGTAATATCACAGTCTTGTTAAGCTCATCTTTCAATTCTTCCATTCCACCTAAATCATCTAAAGTTAAAGTTGGTGCAGATCTGTTCTTCTCGGCCTTATACCTCTTTGAGGAAGACTTTGTAAGATTATTACCATCCTTCAGTCTCTTTCTCGACTTATCCTCATCTCCTCCTGCAATTTCCTCATCTGCTGTGTCACCGCCATTTATATTGTTCTCATTCAGCAGCACGTTCCAAACGTTCACTATACTCTTGTTCATCTTGTTCTCGTTCTTCATCTCCACCAATTCGCCATCGCCGTTCTTTGCAACATCATCAGAAGCTTCTTCACCAAGTATCTCTGTCTTTTTGGCATAGATATCAACACCGTAATGTTTCAATAACTCCTGGTGCTCTTCGTCTTTGATTTCCTTCCAGCTCTTATCAATGGCTTTCTCCAAGATAACCTTCTTTTCACGTTGCAATTTCAATACTTTTGACTGAGCATAGAATAAAATTTCGGAATAACTCAAGTCCTTGGCCAATGCCGTTATCTGAAAGATGGCATTGGGGTCTGATTCATCAACGTCTGGGTTTGAGTCTCTGAGGGCTTTGGTTTTTTCTTCGAGCAAATCGTTGATGAGACTTGATATTGTCTTCTCCAAAGTTGTTGGTACCCCACCGACCTTCTTTAAATGAGGTTTGACCATTGCTACTCTAATGCTGTGATCTTTGCTTACTTGTCAACCTAAATTCAAAAATTTGAATTTTCAATTTTTTTTTAATTTTTCACAATTTTTTTCTTTTCTTCTTTCTGTTAAATGAGAAGAGATAAAGAGATGAGCTTAGATGCTTTGAATGAATATACGAGTAATTGATATGATTTGTTGTAATTTCTTGAATGAACTGGATAAACTCGTCATTACCACTTTCGTGCTTTTGAATTAAAACAGTACAGCAGCAAATATCTCTGCGACACAGGGTCTGCTGGATCCAGATCCATGTGAATAGCCATCATCTCTATCTCCCAAAGGTAACTGAATATCTCTCTACTCCGGTAATTTAAAATTTCTACAGTTCATTTCTCTTGCCTGAACTGCCTAAGCTAGAAACAGACTACCAATGCTTTTATACAACATTACAACAAGCAGTAATTTCATTCTATCGTGAGTATCCAAACAGTTGAGATTGTTGTTTCTGTTGTTGTTACTGCTGAGTTTTGTGTGTGAAGTCAAAAAAAAAAAAAACCCCAAATTTCAAGAGATTAAGATAAGTTGATTGATTGATTGAACAATTGATAGAAGGATAGATAGACATATATACAACATACAAACTAAAATGGGAAACACATCATCCTCACCTAAAGTGACTCCACAGGATAGGGCAATCTTGCAGATGAAAGTACAGCGAGACAACTTGAGCAACACATCGAAGAAGCTCTCGATCATCATTCGTAAGGAGACACAATTTGCTAAAGAGGCCTTATCTCGTGGTGATAAGAGAACGGCATTATTGGCATTGAAAAAGAAAAAATTTCAAGAATCAAGTATCAATAGAATACAAGAACAGCTCTTGACTTTGGAGACGTTGATCAATACTGTTGAATTTAAATTGGTGGAGAAGGATTTCGTTTATGGGTTGAAACAGGGTAATGAAATATTAAAAGTATTGAACAAGGAATTGTCACTAGATAAAGTGGAAAAGATGATGGACACATCGGAAGAGAATGTGCGGTATCAAGAGGAGGTGGATCTGGAATTAAGTAGAAATTTGAATCGTTCTGAAGAAATGGAGATTGATCAGGAATTGCAAAAGTTGATCGATGAGCAACAGCAACTGCAGCATCAGATTGAAGACAAGGTGGAAGAAGGAAATGAAGTAGGTTTAGAGATGCCTGAACTGCCGAATACTGGTATTTTGCCTGACGTGCCAACTCATGAAATTGGAGATCAGCCCAAGAAAAATAAGGTTACCAAGGAAGAACCAATGGAAAATGTGCTACTCGCTGGATAGAGGTTGTATATGTATCAGAAGCTATTTACATAATAAGGATTAAACAATAAAACTAAAGATGATAAAAACATTTTGTCTTTGCATAATTATCAGTTAATCCAACCACTCTAAAAATTCAGGTGTGAAGTAACTGATGATCATCTTAGCACCGGCTCTCAAAAATCCATAATGACTTTCATAAGCAATTGTTTTCAAATCACAAACACCCTTTTCGGCAGCAGCATGTAACATTGCGTATTCACCACTGACATGGTAAACACATAATGGATAATCTGGGTGTAACCTGGAAGCGTCGGCCAAGATATCAAGATAAAAAGTTGATGGTTTTACCATAATCCCATCGGCACCTTCATCGATATCTCTCTTCAAAGCACGACGAGCTAAACCACGGCCACCACTTGGTAATTGGTAACATTTTCTGTCACCAGAAGATGGACTACTCTCTGCCAGGTCTCTAAATGGACCGTATAAATTACCACTGAATTTGGCCAGATATGATAATACAAACACCTTGTGAGCTAATTGAGCATTGATCAACCCCATTTTAATATCGTATATTCTTCCATCCATCATATCACTTGGAGCCACACAATTAGCACCGGCTTTAGCATAATTGACAGCAACGGCAGCGATTCTTCTCACCGATAATTCTCTGTTCAAAGTGCCATCTTCGTACAAAACACCACAATGACCATGGGAAGTATATTCACATAAACAGACATCGCACATGATATATAACTCTGGAAAATGTTGATGCAACAGTTTGATAGCCTTAATGACGGGGCCATCTGGATCATCAGCCAGTGTGCCGACAGGATCCTTGATATTTTCCTTCAAAGGTACACCAAATAATATAACCGATTTCAAACCTTTAGAGACAAGACTGGCAACGTAAGGAATTAATTTGTTGACACCGAATCTCTTGATATTTGGTAAAGAAGGTATGTCCTGTGCCTCATCATCGTTATCTGTGACAAAGAGTGGAAAGATGAACATGTCTTTCGTCAATTGTCTCTCACTTTGCCATTCTCTCAAAAGTGGATGGTTATACCCACCTTGTAGGATAGAAGAGACTCTAGTTGGAAGTTCAGCTAAAAACTCTGCCGTGTGTACCATGATATCTATTTGGGAACGTGAAGATGATAATTTAACTACCCTGATCTCCTCTTCCTGTTCCCTATGATGAGAAACTTATCTGAACAAAAACAAAAAAACAAGATTTGTTCAAGAAAATGTGACTCTTACCGAAATAGGAAGTCATGACCGTATACGACTAAAATTGAAAGGAAACTGGCCTTACGGCATGATCAGCCGCAGATGCAAACATGAAGATGAGCAAATAGCGTGTATGGAAGACAACCCAAGGGGGTTTTCACAACTGAACATTATATAACAAGTTGTTGAGATTTGTCCCCAATTAGAGAGGGCCATCAAGAAACTCAATCAAGTCATAAGAAATGTTGTCATCGCCACAACAAAAATACAGGAAACGAGCATAGTTGGAAAGCAGATAGATAGGTGAAGTCAACATTTCAAGTGTCGGATGATGTATGAAGCAACATTCAATCTCAGCCCATGTGATAGATAATGTATGTATATGATTTCTTGGTTTTTCGTTCGGCCTCATATTCGCATACCCTAGAATCCTCAAATTTCGCAGGAAGGATTTCTCCATCAAGGGTAACGCGGGTATTACCCTGTAGTACTCTATGGTTTTCAATAATAGCATTATATCAAAGGATAACATTCACTCAAAGAACTCTTTCGTAACGTCTGACTAGGTGAAAAGAGGACTTCCCAAATTCTCAAGTGATTTGATCAATGCATATGACCCATTTCTTCCTCCAGCAGAAAAGATAAGGCCAAACAATAGGTGTGCCATTGCAAAGTCATCTACAGCTTATTAGGTGAGGGGCACATTTCACAAATCCTGACTCCAAGAGGGACTTAACCTCCTCGACGCATGTATCGATCAATACTTGAAACTGCTTCTTCCCTTTTTCCCCTACCCCCCTCTTCCCCACTCTCATAGGATATTTAGAAGATCCCCTGCCCAGTACACATCATTAACTTTGAGAAGTGAATCTCTATGATTTGGATTGGACCCAACCATGTTCACGTTTGTTATCCCATTCTTCCAAAAAGTTTGTTCGTCAACGAGGATAATTTGGCTTTTCAGCTGTTCTAAGACCCTAAATGGTTTCTTGATCAGAGATCCTAATTCGATTTAATCTCATTGAATTTTTTATCATTTAACCTCTCTGTGTAAGGCGTTGTGTCTAGCTAAGTTTTCTCTGATGTTCAGCTTTATAGTCGGCTATTCCTGTAGTCATTTGTTTTCAACCATCTTGTCTCGTCTGATGCTCCTCGAGATTTGTATCTCTCCTCCTTCCCAACATTGAAATCATATTCTTATCAAAGCGGTCATGTTTCGTAAGCATTTCTATGGAGAAAGATGAATACCCAGCTAATAATATTCACAGAAGGGGATTATGGGATTGTTATTAGTATTCGTGGATTTTATCAAAATCCCATCCAACGAGATCGATATCGGTCTTTAGCTGCAGAAGCTTGGTCATATTTTGAATGAATGAAACATTTCTTTCAAAGGATTACTAGAAGTGTAGTTTGTTGTTGAGGTTTAGCGATTGATTATGTATAACGGTTTGTACGCCCGTCTTTTTTTACTTGAAAAAAAGAGGTAATAACTGGAGATGAGATGAAACATATTGTGGATAATGTTTCCGAAAACAATACCAAAACAATCAGATGCGATAAGAGCAAAGTATCTCGAACAGAACAAATCATTGGCACAGCATAATTCCGTTTTGATGATGAGATGTTGCAATTTAGAGGATAGAATTTCACAGCTACTAAAGGAAAATGCACTGATCAAGAGCAACAAGTTGATCAGTGAAAAGAGGTTTAATGAAAAGGTAACACACTTGAAAGCCATTATGATTGAGAAGTTTGAGGAAATTTTAGGATACGTGGAAATTATGAAATCTCCGTGTGAACTGTCCAACGCTGGCAGTACTCAGAAGCTGAAGTCGAACGTTAAACCTCCTCTAGAATGCATACCAGAGGAACCTGCACTTGAAAAGGATGATAGTGGTGCACAAATTTTTGACGGAGATGAAAGGATAGGCAGACTTACTGGAAGTATTACTACAACTTACAAGCCAATGGATGGTATTGTGACCCATACGAAGTTGCAAGACGGGGCCCTCGTGGACTCTTTCACAGCTAACGACAGTCCTCAAAATCTGCAATATTCCATAAGTCGATGTCAGAAAATCAAACTTCGCAGAATTCCACAGATGGTTCTTGATTCGAAAACAAAAAGTGAAACTCAAACTGATACCAGCACCACCAGAAATTCCCCAGTGAGATTTTCTGCAGATTTGATCACTGATGATTTCAGTTGCAGCAAGGGAAAGAGAAGAAAAGCAGATTTGGAAATAAAGCAACCATTTCCCAGACACAAGAGGAAGATTATCGGTAAGGATCGCTTGATTGATGTGGATTTGATTGCTGTAAACAAAAAACGGGGCATATCAAAGAAAATATCGACATCCAAAAGAAGAAATATAGGATCGCAAGCTATGAAGGATACTTTATCGAGAACTATTGCCATGGGAAATTTATTGGAACTGCCAACTATGACAGAAAACAAAGAATATGATGGGTCAAAGCTAAACGAGAAGCCAATGATGATGTCACCCTCCGTGGTTGACGAAATAAAGATGATGAGAAAGCCTCTATTTGACAAGACCCAAATTGTTCTGCAACCCTCAAAGGTCACACGAGTGAATCAATTTGAGAGCCCTCTTGCAATGTTTGATTTTTTGGATGAAAAAAGCATTGCTGGGAGAACAATATTCAAAAAGGACTAGGTACAATGCCTTCGATGCCTAATCAATTTGAGCAGTATATGGGCTGGGATCGAATTGAAGGAAAATGTTTTCCTGCTTGGAGCTCATAAGCGGAATGAATAAGACCTGAAAGGACTGCATGCGCTTGGATTGCCCCCGATTGGGAAACTTTGTTGATGTAGCGACCTGTGGTATTGAAGATATATCAAAAAAAGTGAAAAATTGCAAATGAGAAATAAGAAGACAGTGCACAATTGTGCGAATGGAAATGTCTGACTTTTGTGGTTGTTATAATTTGGCCAGATTTTTGCTGCTAATTCCGTTGCTGAACTCCTTGGATGAGAGTTTGATGAATTGATCAAAATCACGAGACCAATCCCAAATTGTCGCCTCTCCACTCTCTTCATTTTAGACTTCAGCGCCAACTTCAATAGCTATTGTAATCAGCAGCCTAATTTGTGTTGTTAATCTGTTTTCGGTTTGTCTGTAAAATTGAAGTGAAGGCTGTTAGTTAACTTTTTTCATAGTAAACGGATGATCAGAAAAATAATTCTTCAGTTCTATGTGATCTATCCCTTATGCCATAAACTACATCAATGCTTATATGGCTGTACAATACTTAATTGAATTAAATCGCCCTATTAATAAATAACTCTCAACAGAAGGTTTTTGAATTGTGTTGCAATGTGATACACATCTAAATCAGCCATTAGATTACAGGTAGTAGTGTGGTAAAAACCCAACCTTCATGAGGCGTCGATGCGCACATGTTGGAGAGCGTGAAAGTTTTTTTGAATTTTTTTTTTTTTTGTTGGATCGTATAGACAGACGTTCAGATAACAGAGTTAACAATATTAGTGAAACATATATTTTTGCCCATTTGAACCATGTCATATCCATTAGTCTGTTTAGGTAACCCATTGTTGGACATCCAAGTCGATGTTGAGCCGGAGTACTTGGCCAAATACTCATTGAAAGCCAACGATGCCATCTTGGTAGAGCCACAGCAAATGCCAATATACGAGGAATGCTTGAACTTACCAGGTGTCAAATTGGTGGCCGGAGGTGCCGCTCAAAACACTGCTAGAGGTGCTCAGTACGTCTTGCCAAAGGAATCCGTTGTTTATTTTGGTTCTGTTGGTAAGGATAAGTACGCTGATAAGTTGAAGGAAGCTTGTTCTTCTGTTGGTTTGAGAACTGAGTACATGGTACAAGATGACATTGCCACTGGTAAATGTGCCGCTTTGATCACCGGTCAAAACAGATCTTTGGTTACTGATTTAGCTGCAGCCAACCATTTCAAGCCATCTCATTTGGAGAAACCAGAAAACTGGAAATTGGTTGAAAATGCCAAATTTTACTACATTGGTGGATTCCATTTTACTGTCTCCCCAGAGGCTATCAACTTGTTAGGTAAACACTCTTCAGAAAACAACAAGACTTTTGTCTTGAACTTCTCTGCTCCATTTATCGCTGAGTTTTTCAAAGACCCATTAGACGCTGCTATGCCATACACCGATTACGTCATTGCCAACGAATCGGAAGCTGAGGCCTACGCTAAATCTCACGATTTGAATACAACTGACTTGAAGGAGATTGCTCAATACATCGTTGCCTTGCCAAAACTGAACTCTAACCCAAGAACAGTCATCTTCACCCATGGTTTAGATCCAACCGTTGTTGTCAACTCGAAGGGCGAGTCAAAAGAGTTTCCAGTTCATCCATTGGAATCTTCTAAAATTACCGACACCAACGGTGCTGGTGATGCTTTTGCTGCTGGTTTCGTTGCCGGTTTGGTTGAAGGAAAAGATTTAGAAACTTCTATCGACATGGGTCAATGGTTGGCCGCTTTGTCCATCCAAGAGGTTGGTCCTTCATTCCCAAGCCCAAAGCAAACTTACGCAAAGGCTTAAGCAGCTTTGACAACAAATGTCATATGTTTCTACCTCGGCGGATTATCATCAGGTCATTGTCCTCGCTCGTCTGTTAGTGCTAATGTGTGCTATTCTGCTATCTCACCTGGTGCAGTTCACAACGGTAACTGTCAGGTGTGATTGGGAAGAATTTGCATTGATCAGATAAGCCGTACATATACATATATCTGTCGACAACTCACACATCTCAAAAAAAGTAATCATTGTATCTATAAAGCGTTTTTTCTATGTTTTTTCTACCAATTCTTAAAACCCACTTCCGTAGTCGTCTTTATCTTTCATCAGAATGGTTTCGTCAACAATAATCAACCCATTTGCTTCTTTGATCCTAAATTGGATCAGGTATAAAAAATTGTACAACAACGACAAATGAGGCACCTCGACTCCATATTTTTGCAGCATTCTAATTGGATTTCCCAAGATTGTCTCCAACTCCATTAATTGGTTCTTTCTCACATCAACCAACATCGACGGTGAGTAGAACAAACCATCACTGATGTTCAACATCAATTCTTCTGTGTTAGCAGGTATCTCATACCCATCCAGCTCGGCTATCTTGTATATCTCCTTGATAGCCGGGCGCATCACAGTCTCTTTACAATTGGCCAACGTAGCTCTTGAAACGTCCAAGCCCACAATAGCGGTACATGTGTTCACCGAGGCGTTGTAACATAATTTCTTCCATCTCGTCAACCGGACATTAGCATCATACGTGATCGAGTTGTGTTTGTTGGAGTACAACTCGACAAACTTGTGAGCTTTAGCTTCGTGATCTAATTTGTCGATACCCTCATGATAGAAACATCCAATACTCAAATTGTCAAATCCTGTTTGTTTCACATACAAATTAGTATTGGTCGAGCCGATTAATGTCACACCGCTCAATACTGGATTGGTGGGAAACTTATCGTATATCTCGTTCTCAAGATCTATCCCATTTTGTGCAAGTATGATGGTGGTGAATCCAGGTGTGATGGCATCCTCGATTATCTTTACCACAGGATGGGGCCCATCAGGTATGTTCTTTGTAGAAACGAACACGAATTCAAAAGGACCGAACTCGCTGGCCTCAGCTATGCTCTTCACTATATGAGATGGTTTCCAACCCTCAAAATTGCCGTAATTGACACTTTCCACCTTATAGCCCTCCGATATGGCTTTTTCGTAGTTTGATCTCACCAAGCAAACGGTCTGAGCAGACTTTGAAATCTCTTCCAAATTCAAGGCTGCGATAAGACCAACTCCTCCCGTACCAACGATCAAAACCTTGGATGGACTAGCAGTCATTGTTGTTCTTTAATCCCTAAAGCTTTGATTATCTAGTATATCGCGGCGTCCCTGGTCTATATGGATAGAGTTCTGGAAAAAAAGTTTTTTTAAAAATATCTGGTCCGATAAGCTGAATAATGCCACTTAGTGCGCGCTTAACAGAACAACCTCCACAGTTACAAAACAAAATATCATATTCATTACCTTTTATGGAGAGAGCAATATACACTTCACAGTTCAATATGTCTTAATAGCCCAGTCTAAACTGTCCTCAACATCAATAAACTCACTAAAGCTCACATCCACCAACTTCTTATCCTGTCCAACAAAAGATGACTTCACATTCATGGTGATATTACAAAAATTAGATGTGTTCAAAATGGCAATCTCGAAATTTAACTTTTTGGAGTCATCTTTAGGAGACTTGATTTGAAATATCACTTTCGAGCTCGGGGTCTTTGTGCATCTTATAAACTTGTCTTTTTCGTACTCCTTTGACGATATATTGAAGTACTTGACAACTCGCACCGATGCATTTTTAGAATCCGCGTCATCGCCTTCTGGATAGTACTTCTCGATCAAAGACTCGCATGTTTTCCTCACGTGCCTGATATAGTGGTTGTGTCTCGAATGGCCTATCAATGGCCTGAGTAACAATGCCGGTTTGTTTATGTCAAACTTCAGCAAGACATGCCTTTGGTCTTGCCTCAAGGGTCTTGGGGTTCTAAACTTTCGTGTGATGTTCTTTCTATGACCCTGTGATAACATCAACCGCAAAAACGACAGGATATAATCTGCCTTAGTTGAATCAAACGTGTTCTGTTCCTGCTCGTCATTCGCGGCCTCTTCTAATGAGACGGATTCAATTTCGATGAACTCATCGTTGATTTCCAGCATTATCTTGTTGTTCACAACTTGCACTTGATAAGGTACTAGTGTTGTAGCCTCCTTGACTAACTCGTGAAATAGTTCTTCTTCGAATAAGTAAAATCTTGCCTTAGCAATTTCGGATCCAATAGAGTTATCATCAATCGATATGGACTCTTCGAAAAATTGTTTCACATTAGATTCACTTATCGTCCTCAACTCATCACCAATCCTTTTCAAAATTTTCACCCTCACAATTTTGTACTTCCTTTCCAAATTGTTATTTCTTATAGGTTCAAATTGAACATCTCCATTGTTAAGATTTTTCTTCAAAACCCCGACACCCTTATCAAAGTAATTGGAACCAGAGTCTCCAAATCCAAACTTTACACCGATATCTTTAGATTGGCCGGTGTTCATCTTTATCAACACCTCATTCGACTTGACAATTTCACATATATTATTCCAGTACTCCTTCTCCTTTAATATCTCCACCGTCAATCTAAGACTTGACTCCTTTAAAATCTTTGAACTGTACTCCAAGCTCTGTAACTTCCAACCTTGTCCAACTTTGGCCTCCCTCTCATATTCCAACTTCCTAGCCTCCTTTTCCTGCTCTTGTATCTCCACTACAGAGGCATTTAGCGAGCCAACAGGCACATGCTGCTTTAAATGCGGTGACATAGAAATCGAACCTGCTGCAGGTCTCACACATGAGATCAATAACGATATGAAATCTAACGACAACGACGACTCATTGAGAGCAGATCTCAATAACGCCAAGATTTCTTGCTTCTCCCTGTTGAACTCCTCTGTTGTCATGTAATCACTTCCTGGAATTACATCATTGCTAGGTGTTGAGATGTTGTTGATGTTATTGTTGTTGTTGTTATTGTTGTTGTTGTTAATACTGAGTGCTAACGCTGTCGCGTCCTTGTTCAGATCTTGTATTTTGGCTTCTTCAATTTCTTCTTGCAAAGATTTCTCAGTCACATTTAAAATAGACCCTCTCTCTGCGATAATCCTGGGTATTATCTCTGCTAGCTTCAATGCCGATCTGATTTTCCATGAATCATTACAGTTGTTAGTATGAAGCTCATCAGTTGGTGTTGGAAAGTAAATTGCAAAAGATTGACCTACTCGTCCTTGACGTAAGGGTCTTTGTGCCCTGCTTCGGCCAATGCCAGATTGACCAACATTTCATTGCTTGAAGACATGTTCAGTGACGATGTCTCTGAAACTTTCTCTACTGCTTTGAGCTCTTTTCTTACTTTGTATGTGATTTTTTTTTTTTTGCATTTTTGCGCGAGAAATAAGATTACAGGGCCAATCGTTTTAGATTAGCTTAGTTCACATTCGACAAAAGAGAGTATAAATATTGCAAGTGTACAGTACAGAGCTATACGATACTGCCTCAAGGCTGTGGCATGGGAATCAATCTTGTTTTTTTTCCAAAGATTTTGCAACTTTTTGAATACCAGCTAATCTCTCGGTGGTGTGGGGATGACTAAGATGATATGCACTGTATAGCCAATCATAGCTTAAAGCACCCAAGTTCTCCTTGTGTAAGGTGATCAAAGCTTCACCCAATTCGTGTGCGTAACCCAATTTGACTGAGTAAGCGTCGGCCTCGTACTCGTATTTTCTGCTCTGAAGATTTGATACAAATCCCATAACAGCATCAAGTGGTTTCAAAATATCGCCGAACAAAATCAAACCAACCAAGATTGGTTGGACATTCACAAAACCGAAAGATGTATACAAGGAGTTGTTTCTCACAAAACCAGCGAACAAGGTAAAGACAGCAAAGAGATGAGCTTGGGAGGAAAGTAATAACTTGGTAGTATGTGACAAAGCCCAGTGACCAATTTCATGACCAAGAACCGCCGTAACTTCAGCAACTGAAGATGTGTTAATCAAAGTATCAAAGATAACAATTTGTTTGGATCCCCATGGCAACCCCAAGAAGTAAGCATTGGAATGACTCGATCTCTTGGAACCATCAATGACATACAATTTGTCTAATGGGAACTTGTTGTCACTGGCCAATTTCTCAATGGCAGTTTTCAATTCACCATCTTCTAAGGGAGTCAATTTGTTGAACAATGGTTGAATGAACTTAGGGTAGATGACAATCATTAGGCATTGGACAACAAAGAAGAAACCTGTGACCCAGATCATAAAAGTGTCACCGTAGTATTGAACGATTTTCAACAATCCAGCAACAACAGGACAACTGAGAATGGTACCGACAGCAAGACTCTTCAATGCATCAGTGAACCATAACATACGAGTAGATTTGTTAAAACCATATTTCTCTTCCAATACAAATGTTTGGTAATAAGAGATTGGCAATGACACAATAGTGGAAAGAACAGAGAAACCTGTCAAGAAGAACAATGATTGGGTAATTTCTCCAGACATAAACTTAGGCAATATATGAGCCAAGTTCCTCATGACCGAACCAGCGGCTCCCCAAATGTAAGGTAACAGGTCGAACTTGATGATGGCCACATTTTGCAACAAGCCATAAAAATCTGAAAAGATACCAAATTTCAACTTGGCAAAGGAATAATCCTGGGACTTTAATGCAGTCTCAGAATCAATTTTGTGATCCAACTCTTTTGGTACCGAGGCATTGTGAGATAAATGATTGACTTGACGTAAGGCCACAATGGTTTCAAAGGCAAAATTGGCCACTTGAAATCCAATTATCAACGTTTTCCAATTGAATCCTGGAATATCCAAGATGGAAGTAACAGACTTGAATCAAGGTATAGTTAGTACTACTAGATGATGAATTGTATTTCCATATATTTATTATCGTGATCACTTACTTGTATTACTGAAGACATTGTTTTGATGTCTATAGTTTTGTTCTTGTTTGTTTGTGGCAATTAAAGAAAACTTGGTTTATTCTTTTTCTCTTTAAATTGACAATTTTGATATTTTAAAGTACTGTATAAGTGCTCGGAACCATTAACACTATAGAATATTATGTTCAATCTTTCTCAAAGAACAACTTTGGTTCTTTCAATTTCTGGATTATTGTAAGCAGCAATTTTGGGATTAACCCAGAAAAAACGGGTTACCTTCTGTGCACCTTTCACTTCTGATTTTCTAACTTCATTGACCGACTTGAAATTTTTTTTCTTAGAATATACAGATATGAAACAAGATTCATTCATGATTCGTTCTCTTCAATATCTTTTGAAAAATCAAAATGAATAATTGAAAAGTTGGTGTATGGTTTCTGTCAAACGTGTAAGAGGTTGAATCAATTCAGTTGAGGCTGACAATGGTGACGTATCTCACGATAGTGCTCGATCATACTACTAGGACCTCTATGAGGATTAAAACAATTTGAATATTATCGTATTCTTCGTATTCTTTTTTTATTTTGCTACATAAAATCCACCAACAACTAACAACATTTGATTCCAAAGGGGAAAACAAATGATAAATTGGATGGAGACCATCCATCTCACTAAAAAAAAAGTTTTCTTTTCTCTCTAAAGTATAAAAATCACGGAAGACTTTCAGGAAAAACTTATCACTAATGATGATAGTTGGATGATAAATGGATATGGATGGTGAAGTTAAGTTAGTAAAATTCATCCATCCGATTAGTTGACTTCAGCAGCCAATTTTTCAGCTTTGGCAACGACATCTTCGATACCACCAACCATATAGAAAGCGTTTTCTGGCAAATGGTCGTATTTACCTTCTAAGACATCTTTGAATGATTTGACGGTTTCTTCCAATCTAACCAATCTACCTGGGATACCGGTGAAAACTTCAGCAACGGTAAATGGTTGAGACAAGAATCTTTGGATCTTACGTGCTCTTTCAACGGTCAACTTATCTTGTTCGGACAATTCATCCATACCTAAAATGGCAATGATATCTTGTAAAGATTTGTAAGCTTGCAAGGTTTCTTGGACACCTGTGGCAACATCATAATGTTCTTGACCGACAACGGAAACATCCAACAATCTTGATCTGGAATCCAATGGATCGACAGCTGGGTAGATACCCAATTCAGAGATACCTCTGGACAAGACAGTGGTAGCATCCAAATGGGCAAAAGTAGTGGCTGGGGCAGGATCAGTCAAATCATCAGCTGGGACGTAAACAGCTTGGACAGAAGTGACGGAACCTTTCTTGGTGGTGGTAATACGTTCTTGTAATTGACCCATATCGGTGGCCAATGTTGGTTGATAACCGACGGCAGATGGGATACGACCCAACAAAGCGGAAACTTCTGAACCAGCTTGGGTGAATCTGAAAATGTTATCAATGAATAACAAGACATCTTGACCTTCAACATCTCTGAAGTATTCAGCAATGGTCAAACCGGTTAAGGCGACACGAGCTCTAGCTCCAGGTGGTTCGTTCATTTGACCAAAGACTAAAGAAACTTTAGATTCACCTTCGAAGTTAATGACACCGGTTTCTTGCATTTCACGGTACAAATCATTACCTTCTCTGGTTCTTTCACCGACACCGGTGAAAACTGAGAAACCACCATGGGCTCTAGCAATGTTGTTAATCAATTCTTGGATGAAAACGGTCTTACCAACACCGGCACCACCGAATAAACCAATCTTACCACCTCTGGCGTATGGGGCCAACAAATCGACAACCTTGATACCGGTTTCTAAGATTTCAGCACTGGTTGATTGTTCAGCAAATGAAGGAGCTTCAGCATGAATTGGGTTTCTTTGTGTAGCTTCAATTGGACCTCTCTCATCAATTGGTTCACCAATAACATTGATGATACGTCCCAAGGTACCACGACCAACTGGGACAGTGATTGGAGAACCAGTGTCAGTAACTGCTTGGCCTCTGACCAAACCATCGGTACCATCCATAGCAATGGTTCTGACAGTGTTTTCACCAACATGTTGGGCAACTTCCAAAACCAACTTGTTACCATCCAACTCAATGGTCAAGGCGTTCAAGATAGCTGGCAAATCACCTTGCTCGAACTTGACATCGACAACGGCACCGACAACACGACTACATTACAATTGATATGTGTTAGTACATTATCTATAGTTTCCAACCAGACATATGTGTGTTGTTGCTTGGTCTCACCAAAAAAGATTTTTTTTGGGTGTTGTTTCTCTTGTTGTTCCATAAGAAAGCGAAAAGGAAAAAAAAAATTTCAACGAATTTGATTTGACGAAATCCAACCCTGAGTTGAAGACAACGAAGGACAACCAAGATAATCGTATTCGCTTCTATATCAATCAAAACCAATCACTTAATTCATCTCATGAACCTCAATTGAAGTTTGAAAAACATTGTGTATTGAAATAATCTCTCGTAAAGAAAAAAAGAAGTCAATAACTGTTTATATCATTTCATGATTCCTTTGAATCAGCCATCAATA
The DNA here is from genome assembly GCA_030557235.1 of Nakazawaea populi. NCBI lineage: Eukaryota > Fungi > Ascomycota > Pichiomycetes > Alaninales > Pachysolenaceae > Nakazawaea > Nakazawaea populi. The sequence continues at coordinate 139,989 of JAKTVN010000013.1, forward strand.
CCTGCCGATCAATTCGATAAGAAATTGATCGATGTTGTTCGACATCTCTCTTTAGGCAATTGTTGCCTGTGATCAATTGGGTGAATACTGATATGATTATACAAGTTTGAAAATCGTTGAAATAAAACAAAACACGTTCTCACATATGAATTGGTTGGTCGGAATTTGGAGTTTATACATACCTAACCTTACCAGCAGATGGAGCAGCGGTGGCCAATCCTCTCTGGAAGACAAAGTTGCGCTTCAGAGCCTTGAAAGCAGCACGTGAAGCACTGTTATATAATCTTGGTAAAACCATGGTGTTTATTCTTTGTGGGATTAAAACTTGGAATTAATGTGAGATTGTTATAATAAATTGAAATGAATAACATCCATTTTCAAAGACGGAAAAAACAAAAAAAAAACTTTTGCGTTCACTGTGGGAAATTTAATGCTCCCCTCGGAATTTCTATATATATAGTACACTACCCCCGGATTTATATAGTTAAGGCGCATATCCGGGGTATAGTCGGGGGTTAAGAGAACAACAGCGCATCCTATTGGGTGGTGGGTATATCTTTCATAATTTCTGTTACCCGGCCTTCTATTCTACTGTACACCAAATAGATACATATATACACCATACACAGAGAGTCAATGATAAAATGGAAGCCAAAACCTTATCGCTACTCAATACCTTCACTCAACTCAAGTCATAGTATCAGTCCATTCTCAGTCTCATACCACTTTATTTCGTTTACACTGTTCCAACTATTCAACCCAGGAAGAGGTGTATAAATAATATATCCGGGGTAACGCTTTTGGGTGTATCATACACGACATATCAAGGGGGGGGGGGGGTATTTTATCGGAGTGAAAAGTGATTTGATTGAAAAAGGAATGAAAATTGGGTACTTCGATTTTTGTTTTGTGTGGTGATTTATATCATTGATTTTTATGATGCATTAATTATTATATACCCTCTGCCACCCTTCTCTCACAATGGCATTCCTTTACTCCAATTACCCTTGGCTCCCGATGACGATGTCGTCGAGCCTTTTGTGCCACTCAGCTTCTTATAACCACTCGAGTAATTTTTACGTCCGCTGCTGCCTCCATTCCTTTGCGACGCCCCTCCACCACCTCCTCTTTGTGATCCTCCTCTTTTACTGTATTTGCCTCTACTGTTATATTTCCTGCTGCCTTGGCTCGCTTTACGTGCTGTTGCTCTCTGTGAAACCGGAGAGCTATGAGTTACTGTATGCAATTCCCTTAACGAGGCAAGTACCGCATTGTCATCCCTCTTGTCCTCAAAATAGGCAGACGTCACCTCGGTAGTAATATTATTATCATCATTATTGATATTGTTGTTGTTGTTGTTGTTCTGTGTAGCATACGCAGAAGATGGCGGTATCTCCAAATTTGAGAAATTGCCTGCCTGCTTTTCTTTGCTCAACTTGGTCAATGTTGGTTTGAAGATAGTAAAATGATCCAGCGTCTTACCGCTATGACCTTTCAATTTCTTGAAGTCCCTAGCGTTTGTTGGTAATTTTGTAGCCATCTCTCTTAGCACAGCATCAGACATGAACAGTGCTGTTGATGTGTAATTCAACTCAGCCATCTTTCTCATTCTTACCTCGTTCAATGCAATATAACACTTGTTGATAAACAGTTCTTCTTCCTGGGTAAAATTTCCCTTCAGAAGAACTATACGACTCCCACTTTGTTGTTGAAAAGATTCCTGTCGTCTCAATTCGGATGACGCCTGTGTGAAGTGAGCAATAGGTACATCCTCATCAAACCGGAATTGTTCTATATCAATACTCTTATTTGCCATAGTCCGTGATACAGTTTTTGCCCTTGTAGTGTTAGGTGGTGGAGCTTTCTTCGAATCCTCGATGAATCCAATGACAATCCGCTGTCCCTTTCCCAACACCGAGTTTGCATATTTTCCTGTCCTTATATAATTTGATGCAAACCCAGCAGTGTTCATCACTGAATATTCTTCTAACATTTGCTCTGAAATCAAATGGAAAAAAATCCTCTCGATTGTACCTTTATCCAAATCCTTACCCTTACCATGATATGGGTTCAAATCATCCTGTGCCGCAACAATTCTGCCGGACTTCGAGCCTTTGAAAACATCCTGGCAGTACAAGAGCGTCACCGTCGAATCTTGTATTGACTTAACCAAATTGATCATGTCTCTGGCATACTCGGTCACATCTTTTTCAACCATGGCTATACCGTTGCAACAGTTATCACATTGCTTATGGCATAATTTCTTATCAAATTTCTCATTGAAATACTGTAAAACTTGTTGGCGTCGACAATCGGTTTTGTTATCACAGTATTGAAGTACCTGCCTCAATTTATTCAAATGCTTCTCCTTTCCATCTCGGTCAAGTTCTTTGTCCTTCTGAATCATTCCTTGTAAAGTTCTCGCATCTTTGTAACTGAAAAACATAATACACTCGGACCTCTTACCGTCTCTTCCCGCTCTACCAGTCTCCTGATAATAACCTTCTAACGTTCGAGGAATGGTCAAATGGATGACGATCCTAACATCTGGTTTATCAATACCCATACCAAAGGCAATTGTGGCACATATGACTTGGATCTTCCCTGACTGCCATTGTTGTTGCACAGATGATCTCTCATCCGAATCCATACCGGCATGGTAGAAAGCACTGCTGACCCCAGCCAGTACCAATTTCTCCGAAGTTTGCTCACATGACATTTTTGAGTGGCAGTATATGATGCCTGATTTGCCTTTGAAAGTGGTGGTCAAAATTTGTTTGATTTTATCAAAGACACTCTTATCCTTTATCAAGACACGATAAAACAAATTGGTTCTATTGAAACTTTGTTTGAAAAGTTTGGCTCCTTTGATTCTAAGGTTGTGTAAGATATCCATTCTGACATGCTCGTTTGCCGTTGCAGTCAAAGCCATCATCGGAATATCGGGGTAAGTCTCCTTGAAATAACTCAAACTTTTGTAATCAGGTCTGAAATCATGACCCCAGGAAGAGACGCAATGAGCTTCATCAACCACGATTCTGGCTAATTGACCCTTTTTATACAAATAGTCAATACTGCTTTTGACTCTAGCACTAGCACCGATCATCTCTGGAGAAAGATATATGAGATCGAGTAAGCCATCCCTGAAAAGATTAAAAATGTGTTTCCTACTCTCGGCAGTTCCTTTAGAGTTTATCATCCCAGCATTTATTCCCTTATCAAGTAAATGAGAAACTTGATCCTGCATCAACGAGATCAACGGCGATATCACAATTGTGGTTCCTTTGGTTTTTCCTGATTTTACCAAGGCTGGAAGTTGATAACAAAGCGACTTACCTCCACCAGTTGGCATCAAGACAAAGACATCCAACCCGGACAACGTACAATTGACGGCCTCTTCTTGATTAGATCGAAATAAGTCTAGCTTGAAGACATTTTTTAACACTTGATTGACCTCATTAGTCCAATTGAACTTTTGACCAGAGAATTCAGCAGCGCTTTTCTCAAACGCCTCGATCTCTTCGATTTCATCATCCGAGTCGATTTTTTTTGCTGTCGACGTTGAATTAGAACCAGCAGATGATGGAGGAAAAGATTTCTTTGATGTGAGTTTGATCATCTCATCATCATCGTCGTCAAATGCATCACTTTCGTTTTCCAACTTTATCAAGTCCACTTCTCTTTCGTAGTTATATTGGGAAACATATCCATCTCCAAAGTCGGCTCCGTCGTCAGATGAAATCTCTTCAACATCCTGTACATTTTCAAGCAACCCAATACTATTTTGAATGCTATCCTGTATATTATCATTTTCCTCGTCATCCGAAGAGTCTTTCAATTCCTCTTTCTCTCTGACGACATCATCTATTTCATCACGTTCGGACATTTTTGCACGGACTTCTTCGTCATCATCTTCATCTTCGTCTTCATCATCTCCAACTTCCTCCTCTCTATAAGACTCGTCGTCCTCGAGACCACCAAAATCACCATCCTCTGCGATAAACTCGTCAAGTTCGGCGCGCTCTTGTGTGGTGACTCTTGCCGCGTCTTCCTCGTCGGTCTCCAATCCTTGATTAGTGTACTCCCCTCCAAACTCATCTTCTGGCTCCTCCTCATCAACATTGTTGTGATAGTTTCCTGATTGCACATCATTTTTCCGTTGCTGGTTGATAATATTTCGCGTCTCTGCCAAATTTTTTTCTTGTGTGGTAATTTGTAGGTTTTGCGTGACTTGAAGTATTTCAATGTTGTCCTCAATATCGCTGTCTTCAACAACACTCTCTAAATCAAGCTTCTGTTGTTGCTGGTTTTCATATCCACCACCACCATTCAACTCATCATCATGAGTTACGTCAAAATCAGATGACAAGTCAATGTCCAGTAGTAAAGCTTGGTTTCGAACTCTGTTGATTTGAACCTCCTCTGGTCGAAAAACTGCCACTTTGCTAGCTGGATTTTTGGGTGTGGCAAAATCTCTCACTGGAGATATTGATCTCAAGGAGGAAGAACTCATTTCTATAATTTTCTTCTTCAAATCCTCCGATTTATCTCGAGCAGCCAGTAATCTTGGAGTTAAATTCTCTTTTTCCACTTTTTTCATGTCTTCGGATAATGCTGTAGACTCGTTGATGTCGACCCTCCTCTCCAACAATGTAATTCGTTCTTCGCAAAAACGTATATACTCCGCCTGTGTTGTGATAAAAGATTTCAACTGTGCTGAACTCAAGAAATCCAAGTTAAGAGTAGAGTCCGATTTGTCTCCATCCATCAAGCTTGGTCTCTCGTGTCGAAGTTTGTTATCTATAACAAGGTCCAAATCGTCATCGAAGACGTCGCTTTCCAAAATGTTTTGATCCCTCTGTATTTTCTGAGAAGTTATAACGCTTGAAGAGCTAACAGAAACGTGTGAAAGACCTGTCTTTTGTCGCTTGTTTGAATTTTGTTCCCCATTTGATTCCATTTGTCTTTTGCTGGAATTAAGCAGTGAAAATTGATCCATGCTATCGTAAAACTTCTCTTCCGTATCTTCTTCCTGATCGTCTGTTAAATCCACCACCGTGGGCACTAGTGGTCTCTGTTGTTTGACTTTCTCTTTCAAAAGCAGATGTATGTCATTCTGTCTCTGTATGACTGGTGGCAAACTGTTCTCCCTGTTTACTGATGCAGACAGCACCGACACTGGTTGTGAGTCCGCTGCTGTCACTACCAGAGTCGCCACATCAGCTCGTTGTTTCATTGATGGTAATCTGTCTCGAGCAGCCAACATTCCAACACCACTTGTCCTTCGCGTGGGTTCCACATTCTCAAGTCCAGATAAAACTCTTCTCAGTGACACTGCAAGAGGTGTGGGAAGCCCATTAAGCATCTGCATTGATGGAACATCTATATGGTGCTTCTGGGGTGTCTGATTGGTAGGGATGTTTCTTTGAGAATTATTAACTTGAAGTGGAGTAGTCTTGTTGGGCACTACTGCCAGTGTTGACATTACTGGTGTCACGATAACAGGTGCAGATGGAGGCATCTGAAAATCCTTGGGTATATTGGCCTTGGACGATCTGATCCAGTTGACCTGTTGCTTCACGTTGTTCTTGACTACCATGTGACTAACTCCACAGTCTTCCTCGATGCAGTGGCTGGATCTTCTCTCTTCACGTGAATTTGTTTACCTCTTGTAACCTGTCAATCGGTACTGGATCAAAATACTAAAAAAAAAAAAAAATTATTTTACACAATTCACGCGATGGATGATGATGATGATGATACTGGATTACTTCTATAAAGATGCTCAACTATATGTATCATCCAAATCCAGACCATTCCACAGAGAAGAATTTCATTTCTTTATCCTTTGTTTCCCCTCCAATGGTCCAGACCTTTTTCACTGCAGTGGCAAGTCTTCCTCCATTTACCACAGTGTTCAAATCTATATCTTCATCATAAAAATCCTTCGTATTGATAATCAAATGAGAATGATACCGTAACGGGTCACCTGGATAGGCGATAAATTTGCCTCCAAATCTCAATCCTGGAGCAAGGTAGAATCCTTTGTTCTTCAAATGATTGTATACCGCATAATTCAATTCATCTTTCAGGTCGTGACTCATTGTCATTTGCTTGAACTGGTCTAGTAATCGTAGTTGTAACTCTGCTTTGTTGTAATAGCCTTGGAAAGTCTCATAAGAGGCCAATACCTCTTTAGAAGTGTTGCGTATTTCATAGAAATAACTCATCTGCGTATTGGACCCCACATGCGATTTCCGAACTGTGAGTCCCATCTGCTCATATTTCAACTCCAGTTTCATCTCTTTCTCAACTCTTTGTCTTTCAAACAGAGCCAACTTTCGAGACTCAATCTCATTCATTTCATCTTCCATGAGACTAGCCTTTATCGACTTGTAAAATAGCTCACCGGGCACCAAATATGCGTTTTTGCTTTGCACTAACCATACCACCTCTTCTCGTGTCAATTGCAATGGCACTCCAAGAAACACATTTTGCTGCGAGGCCATAGGCAATGTACCTGAGAGCACTCCGGTCACGCCAAGCTCTCTGATCAGCTTTATATCATCTAGATCAAATATAAGAGCCCTATTGCCCACTATTTTGATGGGTATCATTTCGACTACAACTTTTATTTGTATTAAACACTGTCTTTTTTTTCATGTTGAGCCTACACACCCACACAAGATCAAATTAAAAACAACCCTCACATAAAACTATCATATATTATTTAAAAGTTACACTATTCATCCATTATACTAAAAGAAATACTCAAGCTTTTCTCCCGCTGAACATAAAACCCACAGCAGCAGAATTCCCATATAATAAAAATCAAACATCACCCATATTACTTAATTTTTCCGCGACTTGTTTGGAAAACTGGACCGTTTCCTCTTCATCACAGTCATAAACTATAGAACCGTACTTTTCTATAACAGAATGCACATCCTCGTTTTCAAATGATCTTATCACTTTCTTCATCACATCAGCATCACTCAGCTTTGCCAACTTGATAAAATCAGGAAGACAAAGCTTGATGCAGCAAGGTTTGATCTTCTTTAACGATGTAACTGACTCCACCTCCTCAACTACTAGCGGTGAGGGGGTCGGTGTTTTCACTCTTGCCAGTCTTGATGATCTTCGTCTTTTCAGAATTGGTTCATCAGATAAATCCTCCGATGATATCCCCAAACCGGCTCGTGTCTTGCCTCTAGTGATATCAGATAGCCTCTTAGCTTCGCTTATAATCTTTTGAAATTCAGACTCCTCACATTCTTTAACTTCTTCAATATCAGTCAATTTTGGGGTTTGCTGAGGCGTCGGCAACTGAGTAAAATCTTGTTTCACTTGTGCCATTGGTGCTGCATGAAGATCATTGTTAAGTTCTACCCAATTAAATGACAAGAAAGTCTTACAGACATCACACAACAATTCCTCTTCTTTCATTTTCTTCTTTCTCCCTCTTTTCTTTGGAGCTAGCTTCAGAAGAACCTCTGGCTGAACATACTTATGGTCCTTCAAATATGGAATCAAGACAGAAGTTTGCTTTTTGAGATCAATTGAGTTCTCTAATTCCTTGCCAAAATCGCTGGCACAGATCCTAATCATCTTCATGTAATCGCCCTTATACCGTTCTTTCAAGAAAGAGATCTTGTCATCGGAAGAATTTAAAAAATCAAACAAAATCCTTTGGGCCAATTGATAGTAGTTGAAGACATTTTCTTTGTGAACCATCTTGTATTCTTTTATTGCCAGATCAGCATCTTTTATCCAATAAGGCATTGTGAAGTTGACCAGCTCGTTGAAATTTAACCCACTGTTAAACCCAGCATGATACACCCTCGGATAAGTTATTATGAACTCATTCTCATTTTGATCGGCATAAACAATCGTCATATCTTCACCTCGAACTCTTTCCAAAATTTGAGAGGGCGATAATAAAGTTATCAACTGATGGAGCAAATCTGGTTGTCTTTTGAAATAATCCGGTGCCGTCTCGATCAATATTTTTTCAAACGTGCGTTCATATTTTGCTGGAATACCATACCATTTTTTGGTGGAGCCAAAATGGCAATAATTTGAAGATAAAGTGTAATGGTCTTCCTTGTGCCAACAAAACGTGGAAAACAAGGAACCAACATAAATCCAAGGAACTGTCATTCCCGATATCTGTGAATCCCTTATGTAGTTCAACAAAGAGCCCTCTGCAAATGGTAAATTGGTCAAGTTAAAAGGATGATTGATGTATTTTTTGATCTCTGGGTCGTCAACATCGATATTTGGATTTGTTGATGTTGGAAAACCAGATATTTCATCAAGATTCGAATTATGGATATCGGCACCATATCTCATCTCTAACAATTTATCTTCATCATCCAAAGTAGTACCATCCACCAATCTCCAGAACTCTTTTTCTAATTCATTTAATGATGGTTTAACTTCTGTTCCATAATGTTTTTTGAAATAATTCTTTTCAAATTTATCACAATGTTGTTGAAATTCCTTGACAGTGAACAAAGAGTCAAAGTCTTCTTCAAAACCGTAATCAAACGTTCCAAGTAAACATGCGTCACAAAACCAATCATTTTCCGGAACTTTTGTCAAAGGCGGAGACAAACATTTCATATGATATGACTCTTCACATCCGTCACAGATCAATGTATGTGAAGGATCATCTTTCTTAAAACATATCATGCAATGATCACCATCTATTGCATCATCTTCTTGTCTCACATGGCTAATCAAATGTTTTTTTTGCTTCAAATATTTGGAATAACCTCTCAAATATTGCTCGTAAGTCAATTTTAATTGATTGTCATCGGGGGTTAAATGGAAAAATTTGTTCACCCTTTGCCAATTGATGTGTCCCTCTTTATTACTATTAATCTCAAAATCAGTGATTTGAAATAACAGATATAATTCTACAACAGATCCATTTTCAAGTTTTAAAAATTCATCTGGAATCTGCCCCTTCTTTTTCATCTTCAAGAAATTATTCAAACTTTCGAGAAAGAAAATCTTGGGTCTGTTATTCAAATTCAACTCTTTTAGATTTTGTAGTCTTGTATGAAATCTAAAAGTATCCTTGTTGATGCTAAATGGGGGTTCCCATCCCTCAGGTGGAATAATTTTCAATAAACCATAAAGTTCAGCTACAGCAATAACGGCGGGTTGACTTAAAAATCCTATTGGATCTTTGAATTCCTCTGTAGAGGGATAAAATGTAGGGGCCTCAACAAACTTGTGCATTACAGTTAATTAATTACGAGTTTTGTCAAGGTCTTTTTCCAAACGGAACCTCTATCTCTGTAACTCGCTATTCTCTTCTGCAGTATACAAATTGAAGCAGCTGTGTGTAACACCACTCTTTGATTTCTTTTTTCAGCTACCTTTTTTTTCTAATTTTTTTTGTCGGTTTCTGTGTGTGTGCGTTTAGTAAAGATCAGAGTGATAAATTGAAGGTTGAGTTGGTCATACCGGTCTAGTGAATGAGTGGGCTTGAATGGATGGAGGATGTATATGAGTAACTCTGCTACCGTCAGTGGGTGATGTATAATATAAGGGGGATTGTGGTGAATAACTAACAGCTGCTGTAAGTATGCGCTGTCTATCTATCTATCTATCTATCTGTATAATAAGAATATAAAAATATATTGGCACAGCACAGAGCACAATAAAGTAAGATGATGATATACTTTAATAGGATATTTCCATAAATGGAAGTCTATAATTTGTGTTTTTAATTTTCTGCTCAGTGAAAATTGTAACTAAGAGAAAAAACAGCACACACACATGCTACGTGTAGGGTATTTGGGTATGCACACACACACATATATATATCACTATCAAGATATATATATATATATGTATATATTGGTAGTGCGACCACCCTCACCCATTTAGTTTTATGCCTCCATCTGCACCATCATGTCTGACATATCTACAGACTTTGTCGAGGAACACAAGAGGAAACAGATGTCATGGAGGGAGAGAACCATCCATATGATCAGATCTGTGAGATTGAAGTTATTGAAGAACAGAGATGCCCGAACATTAACATTATTGGCTATTGCCCTGTTTCTTCTCCTTTCCGTCATGGTAAGCCTCACCAATAAGAGTTTGCGTGGTAAGTCGAGTAAATTGACAGAAAGAATGTATGATCAAAATGATTTGGCAACCAAAGATTTATTGGGTCTTGAGAAATCTTTCCATCAATTGTTGAACAAAAAAGTACTACATCACACCAGTAGCTCAAAGGATTATGATGGTATTGGGTTTGGAAATGCTGCGATTAAGAAGATACATCATAAGCCAGGAACTCCTCCACTCACCAGCAATCCAGGAATTTTGAACGAGTTAGAACCAGTCACTGAAACTGAATTTGGTATTGGTTCTAAATCATTGATTAATTTCTGGAGAGGTCAACCAAGGAGAAAAATTTATATGATTCTTGGTAAGAATCAGGAAACAGGAATCAAAAACAGAAAGAGAAGGGAGCATTGGTTGATGGAGAAGTTTTCTATTTTAAACAAGCAACACTATGCAGATAAACATGGATATGAGTTGATCATAACAAGTTCAACTCCGTTGACAAAGGAAGGTAAAGTTCAAAACATGAATGTTTTCCAAAAGAGATATCAGCACGAGACACGGGAAGGTTGGGAAAAATTCGATTTGATAAGAAAAGTGATGAGAGAGAGTACGGTCAACACAAATCCGGATGATCCAACAGAAGTTGAAGAGTGGTACTGGTATATAGATATGAACACATTGATTATGGAGCCTGATTACTCTATCGATGAATTGGTTTTGGATCATTTGGATGCTGTCTACCGTGATATGGATTATTTTGATCCAAATAACTTGTATTCAGAGCATTACAAGAGAGAAAAAAATGAATTGTTCAATGAAGGTGATTACAATTCAGTAGATTTGGTCTTGACACAAGATTGTAAAGGGATCAATTTGAACTCATTTTTGATCAAGAAATCTCATTGGTCAAATCTCTTGTTAGATATGATATGGGAGCCAGTTTTTTACAGGCAGATGCATTTGAAATGGTTGAGTGATACAAGTGGTTCTTCCAAATATGGTTTTACACTCAATTCGCAAGAACATACCGATTATGGTTATAATAATGATAGGGAGGAAAAAAATTGTCTAGAGTTTTTGATCAACACCCAATCATGGATAAGATCAAAGATTGGGTTTTTCCCAGTTAGAGTTTTCAACTCTCTTTCAAAAGATTTTTGTAATGAAGATGACGATGAAGGTATCTCATCTGTAGAGGATTTGATTAATATTGACAATTCGCAGCAGCATCAAAAACAGACAGTGGATAGTAACACACATTTGTACTTGAGCAACAAACTGAATTTTCATTACAATGAAACCGATAGAGATTTCTTGGTCAATTTTCTGATGTGTGAAAGGCATGGATCTTGTTGGGATAGATTCCAACAATTTAGTAAATTGAGTGAGAAACTTCATAGGAGTTGGTTCTCAGGTTGGTTGTGACAATGATTTTGTCATCTGACAAATTAAATTATTTTATTGTATTTCATGTACGGTTATATATGAGTATATAACGCTAGCTAATCAATTAATTGCATATCTAATCAACCGTATCGCAGATACTTTCTGTATTTCACCCCAATCACCAAAGTATTGACCGAAAACCGGTTTTCAGTTTGTTTTGCTTTCCGAACCCCGTAATCTTGTTTTACCATCACTGGTTTTTCCCTATTCGTTGAATTCGAGAGTATTTCCAATTATCGGAAAAATTTCCCCAGACAAAGCCACCCTCGGATCATAAGACAGGCGCAGAGATCATGAAAAAAAAAAAAAAAATTTCACACACGCGACATATATACAGAAGACAAGACAAGACAGAAGAACCTTTCATCTTGTCAAAGTTTGAGCATACACATATACCGAATCTTTGTAATAGATACCTTCAGGATCTCTCAATATGAATTTCATTACAGCCCGTTTCTTGACATATCTGAGAATATGTTTCCTCTTGACATGCGCTTTCAACTTTGTGCAAGATCCAGATTATCTTTTCCAATTTCCTTTTGCCATCCTTTTGGCAAAAGCCATGGAATTGGTAAGTATTTGATTTGAATTACCATTTTCATGGTAAGAGAAAAATTGACACATCCTGACTAACACATGCACTTATAGCCATTTGTTGATATCGATCAATTCAGTCTGATATTTGGTACATTAGCGGTGTTGATGGTGCTGCAAGCAGTGTCTGATTTCATCCCGTTATTGGAGAACAACCAGTTATATTTCGAATCAATAGTACCAACGAGGTTGATGCTTTTCTTTGCCATTGCAACATATTGTTGTTTAGGTTCGAATTTTTTCCTTTGTAACAATGTTGTCTTTCTCTATTGTTTCTTTGAAATCTCCTTCAATATATTGATCTACACTTCTTTGAAGGAAGAAAAATCTGCAAGGGAATTGAAGCTACTGCAAGAATCCGAAAGTAATGAATTGGAGGAGCTCGTTTATGGGGATGGTGGTGAAGACGAGAATGATCCAGAATATGACCACATTGTCTCAGATATCCGTGAAAGAGTGAGGGACTTGTAATGAATCTTTCCAAATCACAAACTAGAGCATGTGCATCATTTATATATATGTATAGATATAAAATTATGAAAAACTTGAAAATTCGAATAACCCCTTTTTCATTTCTTGCCCAATCTCAGAGCAATCTCAGCCAGCTCTTGTACTCCTCTTGCAATGCCGCTTCTGACACCCTTATCTTCCATCACCATTAATCCCCCAATTGTGGTTCCACCAGGTGTACAGACTTGGCTTTTCAAAACAGCTGGATGATCTCCCGTTTCAAGACACATCTTCGCAGTACCTTCCATGACTTTGGCAGCACATTCTCTGGCAGCCAGATATGGTATACCCATTTTAACAGCACCATCTATCATTGATTCCATGAACATCAAGCAAAATGCTGGGCCAGATCCCACAAGCGATGTGGCAGCATCCATGTTCTTCTCTGGCAACTTGATTGCCTTACCTACTGGATTGATCAACTTCAATACTAACTCTTCATATTGGTCCAGCTTTGATGACAAGGATATAACCGCCATGCCACATCCGAATTTCAGTGGTGTATTTGTCATGACCCTAGCGATGTAAGGTGAATACTTGGTCAATTGATCAATGGTCCAACCTGCCAACAAAGATATTATCAATTGATCATGCAAACCTTCACTTACAGAGGTCATGATTTCCTCACACATATAAGGTTTGCAACCTAAGATGATCACATCGGCTTGATTGACTGCATCCACGTTTTGCGCCCCGAATGTTGTTTCAATCTTGGAGTCATACGTCGATTTTAATTTGTTAGCAGAGGCCTCTGAACCAGTGCAACATATAATCTTTGAAGGGTAGGGAGTGAATTTTGTGTTTAGTATGGCAGATAATACTGCAGTACCCATGGTACCACAACCCAAAACTGTCAATGTGTAATTTTCTTGCATGATGATCTCCTTCAATTCAATTAAATGCAATAGAGTGCTGGAAAATTTTAAACGTTAATTTTCCATAATTTTTTTTTCTTCATTTTGGCTATCATGGACGAGACGAGACCTCTTTTATCAATTTGGCCTCGATATTAAGATCAAGTTTGAAATTTTAATTTAATTTGACAAACACTGCTTTTCAGCAAAAATACTTCCCTCTGCGTGTGCATTGGGATGAAAGTAATCAAACCACTTAAGGTAGCATTGTGGGCTGAAAGAGATTTACAATGATCGTCATAATTTTTATTGAAAAATAAATAAAAAATTCAAAAACCGCTGATGGAGACAACGTATGAGGTTCCATACCAAGCCTGGCCATGTAGTGTTTTGACATCTTTATGAGATACCCATCACTCCACTCTAGTCGCTGTTGACGAACATTTAATGAGAAAAAGAGAAAGTTCAAAATTATGATATGACAATGTCAGCCTCCCATTCTAACTCTTTTTTTATCTTTTCCGGCGAACTGTAGGTGGCTTTCTGGTATTTATATTATGTAAGCTCTCACAAAGATAGCATAAGACTCCGGCCGCGAGTTATTATTGGAGGAAAGCACAATGAGTCACATAAAACCAAAACAGAAACAAACAATAAGAAAATCGCTATCGAAAAAAACTCGTTTTTTGGAGCCGTACCCTTTACACATCGATTAATTTTCAAATTGGGCTTTACTATTATATATATGGCTGGAAATCTTTGAAGAAAAGATGTGAGATGGCACTTCCACTCACGAACTATGCAGTGTGCCAACTTTTACCCATTGGTTTCTTCCACGGAGTCAAATTCGGTGAATCCATGTTTCCTAGCAATATCATTAGACGTTACAAATGCATTGATTTCGATATTTTCAATTTTCAACTTATCTCATCAACGAGTCAAAGTGGGATCGATTTTTCGCCAATCATTTAATTACAAGATCAGAATTGCTGCTGTATTGGTGTATCTCATATCTTTGGTGATTTATTTGATATTCTCACAGAATTTGATCATCACGTATGCTTTCATCGCCAACCTGATTGTCAATGGGTTCTGTTTGATGCCTCTATTGATCAGTGAAGTGTTATCAAGCGTTATACCGCATGGAGTAATTCTCTATTCGACATTTATTGAATTCCTCATCTTCACGACACTAGCCTTACAAGATTTTCTACATGGTGATTTACCTGTTGCAAGTTCACCATCAACCAAGACCCTTGAGTGTCTTTTATCATTCTCATCAGCTATCATTTTCTTTTCAGAATTATATTATTATCAGCCCTCGGTTGAACTTGTCAACTATTGTTTACTCAACGATATACCTATTGACACTCCAAATGCCATAAACAGTTTCACTTTCACCTATATGAACAAGAGCATTAACAGAAACTTCAAAAATCCAAACACATCCATTGCTGATTTGGACCCTCTTATACCAGAGGTTGCTTGTGAAAATAACTTTGTAGCTTTCAACAAAAAGTGGAACTGGGAATTGATTTATGGCAGAAAATCATTGGCTGTCGTTTTGTTCAAATGTTATGGGGTACAAACCTTGATGATTTTCCTGATGGAAATAGCCACTGCTTTGTTTCAGTACGCCCAGCCTCAGCTTTTTATTCTATTGATTCGCTCCATTGACGAATCATCAAAGACATTATTGTACAAACTGAGCATTTGTCTCTCAATGTTCTTGGTGGCGGTATGCCGAACTTTATTTTTCAATTTAAAAATATTTCGACAAACTCTTCTTGGTAATTCCGTCAAGGGTGCACTTACGAGGCTGATTTATGGCAAAGCCATGAATCTTACCCCGGAGTCAAAGATGATCAAATCTACGGGAGATATCACCAACATGATATCCGTTGATGCTGGTATTGTAAACAGAACATTTCAAGTGTTCATCGGTGATCTTGTTGCATGTCCACTACAAATCATTCTTTGTTTGTTGTCGCTATACTTTTTGATGGGGAATGCTATCTGGGCAAGTTTGATCATTATGGCAATAGTCTCCGGTCTCAGCTCCTGGATTATTCAATTTTACAGCCGTTTCGAAGAAGGCCATATGAGCAGAAGGGATGTCAGAACATCATTAGTCAGTGATATTATCACATCCATCAAGTCTATCAAGTTGTACTCCTGGGAGAGTTCGATGTTAGATAACTTGGATAAACTGAGAAATGTGGATGAACTAGGTTACTTGACCAAAAGAAACGTAGTAGATATTCTTTATAACTTGGTTAACGATTTTGCTGGATACCTGATTTTTGGTTCGTGTTTTTACCTATATTCGATAAACACTGGAAATCCTCCTTTAACAGCTGATATCATATTCCCCGCAATCACTTTGTTACAGCTATTGAGTGAGCCACTTTCATATTTTGCTGAGTCAGTTTCGGCAATGGTCAAGTTCGGGGTCTCTCTCAAAAGGATTGAAAGCTTTCTTCAATTGGACGAATTACACCCAAATGACGTAAGCAAGGGTCTGGCTGATGTAGAAATTGCAAATGCAAAATTTCTTTGGTCTAAAGCTGACAATAAAGTGGCGTTGGAAAACATAAATTTTTCCATTCCCCAAAAAAGCCTCGCATGCGTTGTGGGCAAAGTGGGTGCAGGTAAGACTGCATTTCTCAAAGCTATATTGGGTGAATTATCCTTGGTAAGTAATGACTCAATCAAACCAGCTACTTTCAAGGTGAAAGGCTTAATAGCTTATTGTTCACAGTCCCCTTGGATCATGAACGCTTCAATAAGAGAGAATATTTTGTTTAATTATGAATACGATGAACAATATTACAGTTTCATTTTGGATTGCTGTGACTTGCTCCAGGATATTTCTATCTTCGAGCATGGAGATGAAACCCTTGTTGGTGAAAAGGGAATCTCCTTGAGTGGTGGTCAAAAACTGAGATTGTCTTTACTGAGAGCATTGTACTCAAGGGCTGACATCTACATCTTCGACGACGTGCTATCGGCGGTTGATTCTCATGTGAGTGCTAAATTGATTGCCAAAATATTCAGCAAAAATGGTGGCGTGTTAGCCAATAAAACCGCAATATTAGCCACAAATAATGTTAAGGTGTTGAACGAAGCTGATGATATAATTTTGTTGGAGAACAATACTATTCTGGAGCGTGGCTCATTTGATCAGGTTATCGCCAATGGGAAAGGACTTTCTGAGTTGATAAAGAACTTTGGAACAATAGTCGATAATGGGGAAGTCGAAAAATATGAGTTAGCACCACAGATGGATATTCCAGCTGCAGAGTTGGAGGCCTATAACAGCACACTGATATTAGCAAGATTGACTCACGCTGATCTGGACAAAAGAAAAGAGAAGTCTAGCTTCGGAAGCGTTGACTGGTCAGTTTACATCACTTATATCAAAGCTTGCAATGTGCGTAATGTCATATTCACTCTTTTTGTGTTGGTGATGATGCCATTGCTGTCATTCTTGGGCAAGTATTGGTTGAAGCAGTGGGCGGAATATAATGATGCAAATGGCGAAACTAAAAACGTTTCATATTTTCTTGGCATTTACTTGATAATATCGATGGTGGTCACCTTCTTGACATGTCTTTCGCAATATTGTCTCGCGGTTCTTTGCTCAATGGAAGCCTCCAGGTCTCTTCATCACAATTTGGCTCGTGCAATGCTCAGAGCTCCGTTGTCTTTTTTCGAGACCACGCCTGTTGGAAGAATTTTGAACAGATTTACAGGTGATATTAGTGATGTGGATGAGGAGATTTCCGTAACTTTCAAGTTTTACCTCAACAGTATTGTTCAAGTTATTGTTATCATCATAGTCCTTTCTTACAATTTGCCTGTTCTCCTCATCTTTTTCGCATTCTTGTTCTGCTTCTACCAGTACTATCAAACGTATTATGTATCCATTTCGAGGGAAATGAAGAGATTGTTGAGTGTCTCAAGAAGTCCAGTGCTTTCACAGATTGGTGAAGCACTCAACGGTGATGAAACTGTGAGAGCTTTTGGTCAAAGACAACGGTTTGAAGCTTTTGTTTCATTGGTATTGGACAACAACTTGAGAGCCGTGTACAACAACTCCATGTTTGCAAGATGGATCGCTGTGAGATTAGAATTCATAGGAGCCATAGTTATATTTTCCGCTGCCCTCATGGCTGTCTTCACGCAGCTGTCTGAGCATCCCCTTAGTTCTGCTATGGTGGCATTGATAATGACCTATTCTTTGGATATTACCAGTGAATTGAATTCCTTAGTCAGAATGTCTGCTATGATTGAATCCGAGATTGTCGGTGTTGAAAGAATAATGGAATACACTGATATACCAAGTGAAGCTCCAATGATAATTGAAAATCATAGAACCCCTTCTCATTGGCCGGATAGAGGAAGTGTTGAGTTTGAAAAATACTCAACCAGTTATAGGAAAGACCTAGTGCCTGTTTTGAGAAATTTAAATTTCAAAATCAGCTCCTTAGAGAATGTCGGTGTTGTTGGTAGAACTGGAGCTGGGAAATCAACTTTAGTTCAGTCCATGTTTAGATTAGTTGAACCAACAACTGGATTTATAAAAATTGATGAT
The DNA here is from genome assembly GCA_030557235.1 of Nakazawaea populi. Lineage (NCBI taxonomy): Eukaryota > Fungi > Ascomycota > Pichiomycetes > Alaninales > Pachysolenaceae > Nakazawaea > Nakazawaea populi. Next base: position 158,082 of record JAKTVN010000013.1, read on the forward strand.
GTTGTGATCAATGATATTGGGCTATTTGACTTACGTCATAACTTAAATATCATTCCTCAAGACTCACAGGCGATTCAAGGTACTGTTCGTTCAAATTTAGATCCCTTGAAACAATACAGCGATCTGGAATTACTCGATGCTTTGCTGTTGTCGCATTTTACAAATTTTGTAACTACAGAGAACATATTGGACTATCTGATTTCAGAAGGTGGATCAAATCTATCACTGGGACAAAGACAGTTATTGTGCCTCTCTCGTGCTTTGTTGAATCCTTCGAAAATATTGATACTTGATGAAGCCACCGCTGCCGTGGATGTTGAAACAGACAAAATTGTTCAGGAGACCATCAGGAGACAGTTTAAAGATAAAACTATCATAACTATCGCCCATAGGTTAGATACTATTATGGATTACGATAAAGTGTTGGTGCTTGATGATGGAGAAGTGAAGGAATTCGATAAGATTGAGGTCTTGTTGCTGAATAAAGACAGCTTGTTTTACAAAATGTGCGAGAAAGGTGGATATTTATAGACAGTTTTGATTAAGGTTTTTTTCTTTCTAATGATATTCCTTCATCTAAACTATTTATTGTTAATCAGATAAGGTTCTAAATCATGGAAGTTTATCCCTCGTCGTGGTTATTTGATGTATTTAATGTCTATAAATGGTCGTGTGAATAACAAAATTTGGGATCCACACGTACTCAGTTGAAAAAAAATTGGAAAGAAAATATCACATAACACGTAGGCTGTTGATCTTCAAAAGTACATCAACCAAATAGAAGTTAGCAAAATGAGATCAAGCAATGTTCTTCCCGTTCTTTTCACTTTTTTAGTAGCGATCTCAAGTGTTTTTGCTCAGACAACCGTGATAAAATCAGTTGAATTGAAATCTGCTGGTGTGAAGGTTGATGACATAACAGCATATGAAATAAACCAAGAGCCATTAACGATATCCGTAGAGCTTTCGACTACTCCTGCTCAAATTTTCATTGTTGTGACGGCTGATGGAAAGGAGTTATCGTTCCCTACCGTTCGCAGAAACTCAAAATATGAATTGATCTTACCAAGCAGTTCAATTCCAGATTTTTTCAAATCACAGGATGCAATCTCATTTGAAATAATTGTTGGTGATTATGATGAAGAGCTGAATTTGATTCAGAAGTTATTTGATTTGAGATTAAGTGAGAAGTTGAGAAGTAAAGTTGTATACAAGCCAAGCTTAAGGTATGGTAAGTTGCCAGAAATCCACCATATTTTCAAAGGAAAGCAGTCATTTGTAAATCCAGTGATTCCAACAGTTTTCATCGGGTTGATTATTGCATTGTTGGTAACCTTGCTAACATCATGGTATAGCCTTGGTTTGAAGTTGGTCAGTTTTGGAATCATCGATATACTGTTCATAGCATCACTAATTCTTTTCGAATTGGTCTTTTTTGGGTATTATGTGAAGGACAGCATATTCACAACATTGGCTAGAGTTGGTGTCTTGACTCCAATAAGTGTGATCTTGGGATCTAGAGTCTTCAGGAGCCTAAGATTTAGAAACATGGCCGGTTCTAAGAAGCAGTTCTGAGCTTATACTTAATAAAAAACGAAAATTATATACACCATTAAATAAAAAAGTTGAACAACAGTTGATTGTGCTCATTAGATTCGAAAGGAGTCCTAAATTCACTGATCATCCTGCTCACATTCGACGAAATTGTTCTCAATCTCTCTAGAATACCATATATTTCGCCAAAAATTGTTCAAGTCCTGAGCTGCCACTATCTTTCCCAAGATTAATCCCATTGGCACAGCTGAAAAAGATCTAGAGTCCAAAGAAAAGGTTACATCATCCCCGGTGATCCATACATGGCCTTTGGGTACCACAATGTATTGATTAAATGCAGCTGGTCTTCTCTCATCTTCAGGTTGGTCCACGTCTGCGTCTGCATCTTTCAGCATCTTCAAAGAATCTTTTGAAGGATCTATAAGGATGATATCTCCTGGCATACCAGTTATTCTTTTGCAAATTCTTTGCTCTGGATCGGTGGGTTTCATCAGGATGATAACATCTCCCATCTCTACACCCTTTCCTCTCTTGTAGTATTTCAGAACATGGACATAATCATTACGTCTATTTAGAGTCGGTAACATCGACTCCCCAGTGGTTTCTTTAAATTCCCAAATGTTGGTGTTGACGAAATGAATAACTGCTCCAGCCCTTATCGAATAAGATGTAATTTTCACAAAATACAATACTGCATCTTTAACTGACATGATTTAGCAGCAATTGAGAATATTTCGGAGGTAGACGAGGTCGTTTCACTATATGCGGAGTTCATCTAATTTTTTTTCTTTTCTCTCCTCTTAGCCTAACTACTCAAAACGCACAAGTTGTGAAGTTCAATTCTAAAGCCAGAGTCAGATCAGTACCATACACGATTCAAAGTTGTCGAGATTTCAGAGAAAGTCAATAATTCAAAGCTGCCATGAACGGTCCTCAACTTTTTGCATCTCATGATAGGATTAACAAAAAACCCACTGTAAGAAGCTTGTAAAAAACCTTCCTCGTTCTCTCTTCTTCAATCTACCTACCTATCAATGCCATCGATAGCTCTTCGTTCATATATAATGGTTTAATCTCCAGCATTTTTGGTGCTCCCTTGCGTCCGTCCAAAGTCTGAATGAGTTTAGGCTATTTCCATTTATCAAGTAGTGAGACACGACATTCTGATGTCAACTTGTTTTAGATCCAACAGCAGTTGGGAATGTTTATTGGTTGAGATTCAAAAGACAGATAGTCAATTGTTGTTATTGTTGATGATGATGATGATGATGATGATGAGTGGGGTGTCGAGTGTGATAGCCTCTTTTGACCTTTTAGGGTACGAACAGCCTCCGTCCCTGTTTGGTGGATCTGTCAAAGATATAAAGATAAATAAGGGTTCATTTCATATTTGACTGGATGAAAACTCAGGGATAGATTTGCAATCATAATTCGCTTCTTGAAATGATTTTTCGAATTGATGTTTTGAGAAGCCTTTTTGCTATCAAAGACCATACCGACAATCCAGCTCCTCCAGAAGTTTATAATCTCAAGATAATTCTGTTAGCTCTCTCAGCAGCTATGGGTTCAGCCATGTATGGCTATGATACAGGTTTCATAGGGGGCACTTTGAGCTTACCAGCATTTAGGTCCAGGTTTGGCCTCGATTCGGAAACGGGTAACTCTCTTGCAGCTTTAAAATCGAACATCGTCAGCACGTTTCAAGCAGGTTGCTTCTTTGGCGCTTTCATGCTGTATTTTATCAGCGAAAAAATGGGAAGGAGGTTGACTTTGATAGGATTTGGAGCTGTCTTCTGTATTGGTGTCACTCTTCAAGTTGCTTCTCAAGGAATAATAGGGCTCATCTATGCAGGTAGAGCTACTACCGGTCTAGCCGTTGGTACTACGTCGATGATCGTCCCTATATATATTGCCGAATGGTCTCCTCCTGCTTCAAGAGGGAGAATGGTGGGGATATATGAGGTGGTCTACCAGGCTTCTTCAGTAATAGCTTTTTGGATCAACTATGGTGTGAAATTAAATCAGTCTGATACTTCTGATGCTCAATGGAGAATCCCTTTTGCCCTACAATATGTGTTCGGTGCAGCGGTTGTTGTTGCTATGTTATTTCAACCTGAATCCTTTAGGTGGAATATCAAGGCGGGAAAGTTGGAAAGAGCTATCAAAGATCTATCTTACATTAGAGGATTACCAGAAGATCACCCATATATTCAATGGGAGGTAGAACAGGTTGAAGAGCAGTTGGATTCTGAACAAAATATGGTTGATTCACAGGCATTTTTTAAAAGCTTAAAGGAGTTGTGGCAACCAGGAATAAAAATTAGGGTTGTCTTGGGAATTTTGGTGATGGTGTTTCAAAATTTATCAGGTATCAATGCTTTGAATTATTACTCGCCTGATATTTTCAAATCGCTAGGTTTCACAGGCAATAACGTTGACTTATTGGCAACAGGAATCTTTGGTGTAATCAAGGCTGTTACGAATTTGGCTTTTATCTTGATATTTGTGGAAAGATTTGGTCGCAGAAAATCAATTTTGATTGGAGCCGCCGGCACTATTGTTGCCATGTTTTACATTGCAGGATATAGTGCTGTATCAGGTTCATTTAAAAGAGTTGTGCCAAAAGATGGAGGTGCCTACATGGCCCTAGTCATGGTGTACATCTTCGCATTTTTCTACGCTTTCTCTTGGAATGGAGTTCCTTTTATCTACTGCTCAGAGATTTTCCCCAATAGTATTCGGACTATGGCCATGACAATAACGGTGATGACACAATGGTTGATGCAGTTTGTCATTGTTTACTCCAACCCATACATGATGCAAAATATCAATTATGGCACATTCATTTTCTTTGGCATTTCCCTAGTTGTGTCCGTGGCCTTTGTCTACTTCTTCTTGCCTGAAACCCAAGGATTAAGTTTGGAAAATATGGATATCATGTTCAATGCTCCAGGGTTGGCGAAGGCTAAAAGGAGATTTACAGATGAAAGAATTGCTGAGGAAAGGCTTTATCAACTAAGTGCAGTCTCTGGTCTCGGTTTTAAGGGCGAACATGAGCATGTTGAGACTGTCAGCGTATAAAGTTGCAAACAACATATGTGCGGGTGTATCTTGAAGCAGTGCTTGTACATGCACATGGAACTGTGTGCTGATTTTTCTTTACAAAGCTCAGTGAGACAAACATGATGTATAAAGTTGGGGAACGGAACCTCGATTCTAATTATAAAGTATGGAGCTTCACTCCTTTCAAACATACACGGCTGTTGGCTTTTGTGTTAAAAACTAAATTCGTATATTGCTCTGTTATCATGAAATAGCTTAATATAACTTCATGTACATTCGAGATTATCATTCAGTTAATGAAATTTATAGTGCTGGTCTTCGACATAACTAAGCAATGAGACTCAGTGCAACAATCTGTTGCAGTGGTGGATTGCAACAATTATCTTGCAAGACTTTGTTTTCTAACATATAAAATTGTTATTAACTTCAAGTAAATTAGTTTTGAAAATGTCAGATAAACAGAACAACCCCCATTGATGGATTAACGGATACCCTTGTAGTTGGTTTATGTTCTCCGTGGTGATGAATTTGACTTACTCTTGTCATTAACAGTTCAGGTCGACCTCTACTTGGCTCGTCTGTCATCCCCATCTTTTTTACATGGGAAATTCAAACGGTACTCGATATGGCGTTGGATCAACAAATTTCCAGCTGCAAAGGCCAATAGTAATAAAACAATAAAAATTCAATGCAAACTGAATGAATTCTGTAGACAGTCAGTTGATTTGATAATTGAATTCTCATTTTGTTGTTGTTTTTTTCATATTGTTATCATTTAATTTATCTTTTGATAGACCTTATTCGACTATATATGATATATTTATTTGACTTGACTAATGTAAAGGAGTAACAGACCAAAGTAATTATTATCATTAGCATGGCTTTATACTTCAAGTTTCGGTTTCTTCTATCTTTTTATCAGGTTTTGGGGACCAAAATCAGACGAATCAGTCGATGTCAAGCTCACAATTTCAATTTCACACAATGAATATCAGTAAAGTTGATTACCTAGATAAAAATATATCTTCTTAGGGCTACTTAATGGCTACATAAAATATCATCAGGACTTCTGAGCGAAGATGCGGCAACATGCGAACAAGGCGAAGACGCTCATATGAAATATCGAGATTAATAGGGTTTTTAAAACAGCCCCATACTTCCTAATTTGGGCAAAACCTAACAAGTATCACAAACACGAAATTTTTGGCATTTGTGTACTCGTCCTTGTTAGCTCAGTTGGTAGAGCGTTCGGCTTTTAAGGATTTAGTTTCTTTCAACCAAAAAGTTGACCGAAATGTCGGGGGTTCGAGCCCCCCATGAGGAGTACGCAAATTTTTTTTTGAAAAAAACTTGCTAACAATAGTATAGTAATTATTTATGGTTTTTTCCTTTGTTCCAGCAATCCATTTTGTTTGTTTTCCGGGACAGAGATTGTTTAATCGTCTTATTATTGATATGACCATAAACATCGTGGATGTTGTTAATTGAATAATTTCTTTTGATAAGATTGGCATCTAAGTATTAATATCCATTGTTTTCAATTAACTCAATTGTATCCTTCCCCTTGATTATTTTTGGTTGTTTGTTAGTTCAGAAGTGCTTATTTTTTTTTTTCCTAATGATGGAGCATAAAGCGTGGATAGTTTCAACTCACTATTTCCAAAACGAATCGTCATTGTGCGAACACCTTCAACATTTTTCGAATGAGATGGAATCGGGCCAGTTATATTGTCATACTGAAGATCTTTGAATGGACCTCCTAGTAACCGCAATGCATTAAGGATAACATATTTTTTGCAAGTAAAAATTTGTTGGTCTTTAGCGGGTTGCAATCTCTCAAAGCATCTCATGTATTTTTTTCAAATGATGATCAGTATCTTAGAGGGTTACTAATTTAGCGTTACTCGAGTCTGTTTCTGTTTGATTTCGGAGTTGTTTTTGGTCATCTTTGTATACAATATAATATAGCATTATTCTCTTCAACCCATGTAACAATATGAGTTGAGGATATCTCTCAACACTTACATTCGAATAACAGCTAAAACGAAGATGTTACATTGATCAGGTATACGGCGTAATGCCAAGCGATAGGCGCAAAGGACTAATAAGATGAAGTACCCCATGAGCATTCAATATTCTAGCAGTTAGTTTATTCATCATATTAAGTTAAAATATTTTTGTGAAATTTTGTAAATGCTTGTTTATATAGAAAGAAGTAATTTTACACAAAGTAGGTTTCCATATGTTTAAAGCTACAACTTAGGTACTAATCAAAGTCGAAATACAATGTATTAGTAGCAATGAAGTTCAAATTTGACATATGACAAAAAAATTGAAGCTTCCTCAGGAAATTTCAATAGGGTGATCTTCTCACAATCACTGGGAAGAGAAGTAAAACAAATCCAGGCAAGTTTTCAAAAGATCTGGTGTTGGACTAAGTAGAGAAGGTGTGTCAGACACTCGAAGCGTGTTTGAGGTTATATATATAAAAATTTCCAATTACCAAAAAAAGAAGTATATATCGAAGAAAAACTGAGAGCTCCCGTAAACTTTACTCCAATATGAGTGACAACATCCAGCCTTGTCTTGATAATGATGGGTGATGACAGTATTACGTATATCAAAACCTGCCCTCCGACCCCCTTCTTACAATGTGATATTTAAAGAGCAAAAAAAAAAAATTATCATTTTTTTTAAAAAGTAAAAAAAGTACATAAGAAGTTTACAAGACTTTGAAAGATATATAATTAAAATTAAAGATCATTGACATATGACAATATCGAGCACAGAACAGAAGAAGCTTCTAGAGCTGCTCATGGGTAGGGATGCCTTGGATAGACTTCCGAGGAACTACAAATCCAACTACGAACTCAAGAAGGAGCAGTCTACTATATTGAAGAAGTCATATCATATCAATACAAATCAATCACTGTCTCAACAACAACCTGATTCGAATCCTGCTGTATTGAATGATCGCAGAATATGTAAACCATTTCTCGTTGGGAAGTGTCCATATGATTTATTTCAAGGTACTAAACAGGATTTTGGGAGATGTAAAGATTTACATTTGGAGAAACACAAGTTATTGTATGAGTCGTTTGTGGCCCAAGGATTTGAGTTTGAAGATTTTGATTTGGAATATATGAGAATTCTTCAATCATTCATAGATGATTGTAATGACAAGATAGCGGTGGCTATTAGAAGATTGGAACATACACCTGAAGAGAAGGAAAAATTATCAGCACTGACAAAGGAGTTGGATACGATAGATTTGAAAATTGGATTAATACAGCAGGAGTTGGATTTACTCATCAAGAATCATGAGGTGGCGAAGAGTGTGGACATTTCCCAGTCTTTGGAAACGTTGATGACTCAAAGAAAATTAACGGCACAACTGATACGAGACTTGAGTGACAACTTGGGGCAATCTTCACAGCAGAAATTGCAAGTGTGTGAAGTGTGTGCTGCTTACTTGTCAAGATTGGACAGTGATAGAAGGTTAGCTGATCACTTTGTCGGTAAAATCCATCTAGGTTATGTTTTCATGAGACAGGAATTGGACAAATTGAGGAAGAAACATAATTTACCATCAAGAAGAAGGCGTTAGTGATTATGTAAGATGATTAAGAATGTACAATTGGTGTCTGCAAATTAGTGGGGGAAATTAGGCATGCAGTTATGAATTAAATTAATCCAATCATCATTAGAAATGGTATCAACATGTATTATATTCTTTTTATGCGTATACCAAAATCAATGCATATATATGACTTGTTCAAGGAGGCTCACGTCTCCATTGAATACTCTTCTTCACTGATAATCAAATTTCTAGCTTCTAAATGTATGGGCCTTATTTCCTCATGTAGCAACTCTGTCACATCGATGATTTGAGCACTATTGTAAAACTCCTTGTTTTTGTCATCTGTCTCTTCATACCTATTTAACCGGGGCAAGTAAGTCAATTCGAATAATGAAGACAAAGATTGGCTAACGATTTCTCCAAAGGAATTGATGAATGTCAACAGTAATTGTATGATACCATGTGGGGCAACATTGTGATGAAGTTGATCAGATGATTCCTCCTTTCGTAGGGATCTTGGATCAACTTCGATTCTACCAATAGAGGGGGGAATTCTATCAGCAATATAAGTCAACCATGGTCTCAATATGAAGGTATTGAAACTGCTAGATGTGATGTTGGAGTAGTTGAGTACTGATGTCAAGATGAGTAAAACCACTGTTGTTGAAGCAGAACTGAGAAAGACAATAACAAGGATAGGGATCATGGCTAAGATGAATGGTGCAAAGACTAGGGTGAAGCTAATGGAGAAGAGCAATGAGAGCAACAACACGATTGATAAAGAAGTAAGAAATGGTGGCATATCTTGCAGTGTACTATTATGTGAGGATCAGATGTCAATTGAAGGTGATTTAAATCTATGAAGGAAATGATGATTTCCAATTAGCTTTTACTCAATTCTGGGGGAAATCTATTTTTTGATTTTTTTTTTGTTTTTCCCTTGATCTCTATGTCTCTTCGTAGTAATTGATAGGAAGATAAATGAATTAGATGGATATCTAAATTACCGAATTCTCCAACAAAGCCACTTACATGAACAACTTATATTAAAAGTATTTCAGTTTCTCTCTTAGGATTGCGTGGGCCCCACCCATCATGTACGTGAACTCAACACACGACTTTTTTGTAAAAAGGGGGAAAGAAGAAGAACACACAAAAGAGACAGAAAAGATATCCATCCATGAGCGTATAAAAGAAAGCCAAAGAAAAAAAACAAAACAGAGAAAGGATCTCAATTCAAACTATTAATTAACCAAAGATGAGTCTGACTTCTTCCAGTTTGTCTCTTGGAGACATCGATATCAGAGCTGATAGAGTCTTACATTCGGTCAAATTTCTTAACTGTATCATCATATTCGGAATAGGTTTCAGTTTCTTTTACTTGGTGTTGATTTAGTTAGTACTACCCCTCTCCCTTACTCCTTCCTCCACTCCCTCTCTCAACAAAAGTTCAACACTAACAACCAAGTCTTTAATTGAATTGAATAGTTTTGATCACTTATACTTCGGCGATACAGGTTTTGAAACCATCACTGAGTTTTTTTCGAGAAAGCGATATGAGTTACCATTGACATCAGATCAATCTGGATTGGAGATGAATGAAATCGATCCCACCACCATCTCTGCAAATATCAACAGAAACAAGAACAACGGCGGCAGCAGCAGTGGAAGTGGCGGCAGCGGAGCCGATTACAACAATAAAGGATCATCATCTTCATTCTCATCGTTGTCGAAGAACGGCGGTAAATCATCATCATCATTATCAGCACCAGCATTAGTGGAGCCCAAGACAGGAAATACATCATACACTTTAAGCGGTTACGAATTACAAAAATTAATTGATGACAACATTGAATCCAAATTGTATAAGGATGAAGGTTGTGGTATTAAGGATGATAAATGTTTGATCTGTGGTAAAAAATATAAACCACGCGATAAGATTAAAATATTGATGAATACTTGTAATCATTATTTCCATGCTAAATGTTTAAGCGATAAGATCAAATCTAATCAGAGAACTTGTATGATTTGTGATAAGGATTTCACAGAGTTGTTGATCCATGGCGGCAGCGGCGGCGGCGGTGGCCGTGGCAAAGATGATGATGAGAAAGATGATGCTAACAATACAAGATCTAACGAGGCTATTACTACTGATACAACTTTACCAGTTATTATTCCTTCACTTAAATCACCTCAAATGTCAATGAAAACATCAAGGACAAAAAATAGTTTATTAATGATGACCAGTGCTGGAACTACAGACATCTATACAAACTATTACCCCATTGTGGAAGCTTACAACGAGGAGATTGGTGACAATTCAACTGGTAGTGACCATGACCATGGCAATGTCAATGGCAATGGCGCTTCTTTAATTGCTAAAGATGATGATGATGCTTGAGAGAAAAAGGGGGGGGGGACAAAAAATAAATATAGTTTAAGAATTCTTTTCCAAATTTTGAGTCAACATTGGTGCATTTACCTTATATCATTCATAGTTTAAGAATTCTTTTCAAATTTTGAGTCAACATTGGTGCATTTATATTTTGAGTATTAATTGTAGCAACTTTTTGTAATCCATCTGAGACTCCAATTTCATTCATTTGAGTTAATGCCATCTTTGTTCCCTTTATACACCATCTCTCATATGGTATAATCTTGGAAGCAATCTCAAGACATCTCTTTAACGCATTCAGTTTATCTTCTTCAACATAACTAACAAATCCATTCTCCATCGCTTCTTTCCAAGACCAAAATTCACCTGTCAATGCATACTCGTTTAATTTCGATTTATTATTGAAAATTGCTGGTAATCGTTGTAATGATCCGATATCGGCAACTATTCCAATGGCAATTTCTCTGATGCTCAATCTAGCATCCTTAGTTATGACTCTAATAGCGATTGGAGCCACTATATCTAGCCCTAACCCAATGCTTAATCCATGTATTAAAGCAATTGTAGGTGTAGAAATTCTTGCCGTGATACCAATCTTATCTTGAAATTGATCAATGTGATCACGTAATTTAGACTTATCATCTCCCATTTGATTAAAATCATTGATGGATGATTTCAAATCCAAACCGGAACAGAAATGTTTCCCAATTCCCGATAGTATTATAACTTTAATAGAGTCATCTTGGTCTAATTTGGTAAAGATTTGCTCATATTGGGTCCAAGCCGATTGATCAAATGCATTGTATGATTTGGGCCTATTGATTTGTACTTGAGCGATAAATGGATTGACCTCAGATACAATAAATCTGTCAAACTGGGTATATTGCTGTTGATCCTTCATATTGTGTACTTTTGATTTACTTATCCTCAATAATCTTATGCCCCATAACTATATATATATATATATATATATATATATAGATATATATATTATACCATAAATCAATCAATCCAACCATCATCTGCTTTTACATTTTTCATTTTTTTTTTAACAAGCGATCCCCGCTTTTTTTTTAATTTTTTTGCTTCTTTTGATCTCTTTCACAATCTTTTAATATTTTCATTTTCTTCTTTTAACAAGTTTTTATGATCAGCTGGATTGGCTGCACTTTCATACATAGTCACCACTGGAGCTCTATTCAATTCACTGAATTCACCTCGGAACTCAACATTATATATCTTCAACATCTCTTCATCGTCATTAGCCCAATTATTCTCGAAAAAAATGGTCAATTCGTTGACATTAGTAAAACTAGAACGGGGCAAATGATGTTCAACTAATGTAGTATCATCTTCTACAACTAGCTGCTGCTGCTGCTGCTGCTGCTGATTTGCAACTGAATATTCTTCCTCTTCCATATACCCTACTAAAGGGTGCTCAAATTTATACGTTGGTCTCAGAGTGTTAATATTGTTGAAATCCAATTGATCATTGTTCTTATACAATTTGATTGACTTTGGACAATTAGCCGCATTACCATTCGTTCTCAAGATTATCGAATATAACTTGATATTACCCATAAAGGGAACTTTGATGATCAATTGATTATCCAAGTCACTTTGGAATATGGGTCTAATTTGATATCTTGTTTCGGAACTCTTGAAGAGCTTGGCTAGCTCATCTCTTGGATTGACAAAGTTCAAACCAGAGACACCAGATAGTTCAATATTTTTGTAAAGTGATTGAGAAGTCAAGGTTGGTATCTGTTGAATATGCTGATGACCATCATCATCATGTTCATCATGACAATGCAGATGATTATTATGGGACATTCTCTCTTTCTCCTTTGTTCTTTTTAATCCTTTTTGTCTCTTGTTCATTCATTTTTTTTTTTTTTTTTTCTTTTATTTTTTTTCTTTGGTGTAAAATTCCCTCAACATGTGTGAGTGTGTGATCTAAATAAATATTGGTGACACACTTGTTTGTTTTTGTCAAATGTTTCTCTTGTATTATATATATATATATAAAGCACTATATATTTCATCATAAATGTTAATTTATATAAACTGCAATTGTCTTCAAATGTTATTATTATATCTATAATAATTGTATTACAAAATGGTAAATTACTATCATCCCATATGTACCCCCTTTCATCGTATAATCATATGTCCAGTCTTTACTAATTATAAAACAACAAATTTGGATAAAACATATATATTATATGATGATCAATCTTTAAAACTTCTCACTGTTTCTAATCTTTAATAATAATATTCAATTAATCTGTATTTGTATTTGTGTGTTAATATCCTTCTTAATAATCAATCATCATCATCAATTAAAACAGTCAAAAATAAGGGCTGATCAGAGATTCCTATTTAGGAAATGGTGAAAAAAAAAAAAAAAAAAATTAAAAAAATTTTCTTTTCTTAATTAAAAAAAGATTTTCTTTATCATATTAATAATAGTTCATTTAAGTTATTATAACAAAATAATCTAATATTTAAATTATTATAGAGCAATGGGTAGTGGAAAGAAAGAGCTGCACCGTCGTGTAAGACAGGGTGATTTGAGAGATGGAAATTTGAGGGTGAAAGGTGAGAATTTCTACAGAGATGCAAAGAAAGTAAAACTTCTCAACATGTATAAAGAGGGCAGAGCTGTGAGAAATGCTAAAGGTGATATTATCAAGGCTGCCAATTTACAAGATACAAAATTACCTATCGCCAGAGTTGACCCAAATAGACGTTGGTTCGGAAATACAAGAGTGATCAGTCAAGATGCCTTGACTCATTTCAGAGAAGCATTGGGTGATAAAAAAGAGGATTCCTATCAAGTATTGATGAAGAGAAACAAATTGCCAATGTCTTTATTAGATGAAAAAGATACCACAGATTCTCCCACAAGTAGGATCCTTGATATGGAGAGCTATGCCCATGCTTTTGGTCCTAAACAACAACGTAAGAAACCAAGAGTGGTCAAATCATCAGATTTAGAAGAATTGGCTCTGATAGCTGAAAAAGAAGCCCAAGAATATGAAGAGAAAATAGAATTAAACACCACTTTGGGTTTAATGAACTCTAACACAGATCTGGAAGATGGAGCCACACTGGAAGCCAAGGAAGCCATCTTCAACAAAGGTCAATCAAAAAGAATTTGGAATGAATTGTACAAAGTTATCGATTCATCAGACGTTGTCATTCACGTTTTAGATGCTAGAGATCCAAATGGTACCAGATGTAGAACAGTGGAAAATTATATCAAAAAAGAATGTCCACACAAACATTTGATATTCGTTTTGAACAAATGTGATTTAGTTCCAACTTGGGCTGCAGTAAGTAATTTTATATTCATTTCCCATCATCTAGTTTTGGTCAAGTTTTGATACAACACAAATTGTCGTTTGATTTCACACAAGGAGATCGAATACCACAGCAAGACTTTTTTCTTATCTTTTTGTCGCACACACACACACACACACACACACAAACCATCACCAAAGCATCATGTCAGGGCATTCATTAATATCTCATAAACTTTTTGAAATTCAATTGACGTTGGAGTTCATCAAGCCGAGATAATTTGTCAATTTAGTCTGTCTGTTACGTCTTTGGAAGATCAATTATCAATCGCCCTTCATGTCGTTTCCGTTTTGGATCGATTCTGATATTTCTATCTGCCTCGTTTTGATGGCGGATAAACCAAGATTGGTTTCGGGATCTTATGAGTTGAATATTGTCGTTCTTCAACAGAAGAAGCTTCACCACAATATTCGTAGTAAAGAACCCAACAAAACTTTCTCAGTATATAGCTCGTAAATCTGCTCTTCTCCTCCTCCTCATTCTCTCAAATTTTGCTATGGTGATTGGATCACTTGGAAAAAAAAAAAAGGGCAACAACTTGTATCAAAAGCAATTGGCTCATATCGAACACAAAAATTTACTAACATAACAAACCAGGCTGCATGGGTTAAACATTTATCAAAAGATCATCCAACATTGGCATTTCATGCCTCGATTACCAATTCATTCGGAAAAGGATCTTTGATTCAATTGTTAAGACAATTTTCCTCATTACATTCCGACAGAAAGCAAATATCTGTTGGATTTATTGGTTATCCAAACACTGGTAAGTCATCAATTATAAATACCCTTAGAAGTAAAAAAGTGTGTACGGTTGCCCCAATTCCAGGTGAAACTAAAATTTGGCAATATATCACTTTGATGAAGAGAATATTTTTGATCGATTGTCCCGGTATTGTGCCACCATCATCTCATGATACCGAAGCTGATGTACTTTTCAGAGGTGTTGTCAGAGTGGAACATGTTACTCATCCAGAACAATACATCCTGGCAATGTTGGAAAAATGTGAAAGAAAACATTTGGAAAGAACATATGAGATAAAAGGCTGGAGAGATGCCACTGAGTTCATCGAAATCATTGCTAGAAAATCTGGTAGATTATTAAAAGGTGGAGAACCAGATGAGAGCGGAGTATCGAAGCAGATATTGAATGACTTCAATAGAGGTAAGATACCTTGGTTCGTTGCACCTCCAAAGGATGAAGAGGACAGATCTAACGCTACTGGCGAAGACAAAAAGGCTCAGTACAAGAAGAGAAAGAGAGAAGACGATGAAGAAGAAGACAAGGCCGCTGATAAAGCAGAGAAAGATGACTTTAAAGGTTTTGACTAAAAGGGTTTATTTGTATATCTCTATATCACATATAGTTTCGGAGTTTTGTCATTGTAAAGGATAGATTTCAATTCAATTCATTTCACTTCCAATGTGGGAACGTATAATTAATATTGGGGCTGTTTTATAGTTTGCAAAGAGGAAGAAAAAAAAAAAAAAAAAAAAACGCTGGTCCCCCCCACCACCAAGATGAAAATCTGAGCTTTTGGACGAATGATCGGAAGAACTACCACAACACAACAACCCAAAAAACCGACCCAAAACAATCTGTCAATCACCGTATCTAGCTGAAGTATTGTACAACACCGTCCTACCACTTTTAGTCAAATCAAATTACCTTACCACTTTGCTTCGTTTGTCGTCTAAAGATAATTTGTTTTTGGAAACTTCATAGATCAAAAGGACTACTAGTTGAATATTTCACCAGGCCTCAGAACAGGTAAAGCGTTCACTAAATAAAGCGGCAATGAACTTGAACAATAATATGCCACTGCAGTTTCTACAGCAGGCGACAACAAACGGATCCAATATCCCTCTGGACTTGTTACAACAAAATTTAGCCCAACTTAGGATCACTTCACAAGGTGCCCAGCCTCAACAACCCCAACAGGCACAACAACAACAACAACAACAACAGCAACAACAACAGCAACAACAACAGGGATTGATGATGTCACCTCAAATTCAAAATAGAATATACCAACAACAGCAATATCAATTACTCCATCAACAGCAACAGCAACAGCAGCAACAGCAGCAGCAGCAGCATGTACAGTCAGCGGTGTCTCAGTCAGGAGTTCCCAATCAACCTTTGCAACATTTACAACAACAGCAGTTTCAACTGCCACTTAACCAGCAACAACTGTACCAGCAGCAGATACTTCTGCAGCAACTGCTCCAACAGCAGCAACAGCAACTGTCACAATTGCCATTACCTCAATTACAGAAACAACTGCACCTCAACCAACAGCTTTTACAACTGCAGCTGTTACAACAACCCCTGTCTCAACTACTACAACAACAACAACAGCAGCAGCAGCAGCAGCAGCAACAACAACAGCAACAGCAGCAACAACAACAACAGCAGCAACAACAGTCATTGATACTGCCTTCGCAGGTTAGGGAAGTATGGGCAGAGAATTTGTACAAGGAGGTTGCATATATCGATGAGATAATTACTAAGTACAATGTTGTCTCCATCAGCACCGAGTTTCCTGGAGTTGTTGCAAGACCTATTGGGAATTTTAGATCATTAGATGACTTTCATTATCAAACGATGAGGGCTAATGCAGATATAATGAATTTGATTCAATTAGGATTGACATTTACCGATGAAGAAGGTAACAAGCCTAAAAATGATACACCTTCAACTTTTATCTTTAATTTCAAATTTGATTTAAGCTCGGAGTTGTATTCTTCAGATTCAATAGATAGTTTGATCAAAACTGGTATCAATTTTACCAAACATGAACAATTTGGTATTGAACCATTTCTCTTTGCCAAAGTATTACAAGGTTCAAATTTATGTTTAGATAATGATATTACATGGATCAGTTACCATGCCGGTTATGATTTGGGATTCTTGATCAGCTTGTTGACTAATAGAGAAATGCCAATCGATAGTGATGAATTTAAGAATTGGATCGATTTATATTTTCCTAACGTTTATGACATCAAGTTTATCTCGAAAAGAATTTATCAAGATCAACAGGCTTCCAAATCGTTAGAAAATTTGTGTGAAGAATTGACAACGATCCCATCTGCATATATTGCATCTAATCAATTTTTGGCACAAGTTGGTGGCCAATCTTTTTTAACTAATAGTTGTTACCAGGCTTTGAAAAGGCTTATTTTGATTAAAACTAAAAGCACTGAAGTATTAGACAAGTATAAAGGACAATTGTGGGGGATCACTGAGTTGACCGTTGAAGATAATGCTTTAAGTTCTTATCATCCTTCTTATTCAACTTCGAACTCTCAACTGACACAAAACTCATTGAATTTAAAAGAATTTCAAGATGGAGGCATGATGAGTCCTAAAGTTGTTGCTGGTGGAGGTTCAAGTTATTTTGCAGGTAGAGCATGATGAGACCCGATTACGCGCTTTTATGGAGTAATTTGTTAATCTATATATATATATATATATTTCTACTTTATCTCTTCTGCTTTTCGTTTGTTGTATGTTTTTTTTTAATTACCGTGTTTTCCCAAATTTAAAATTGTAATACCTGAAATGATGAAGAGAAAGTGAGCTCTTTTTTTTTATTTGAGCATCGACTGATTGATTGATTACATTGAGACAACGGCCTAATTGTCTTTTTCTACAACCATTTTTGCTGAATGAATCGATGCAAGTAATGTCAAGTGAACAGATAAAAATCCTTTTAGAGATTTCAGTATCTAAAATTTGATCATTCTTAAGTGGTTTGGCCATGCATGTAATGATTTTGCAGAAAATGGCAGAAAATAGCAGCAAATAATCGTACCCTTTTTCATTGAAATTTAATTGGCAATAAAATACAAAATGTAGTACGTATTGTGTTTTTTTTGAAAAGCTCTCTAGTTGATGAATTGTACTTTATCCTTCAGCCTCTCATCTACAGTCAATTGAAACACATCTCCTCTAGCATAATGTCCAACAGGATCAAAATCATATCTGGCTTCAACGATTTTAGACAAATCAATCTCAGCAGTTAGTAAGCCCTCTTTTCCCAACAACGGACCAGCCAAGATCTCTCCATAGGGATCAATGATTACACTACCACCATTGATACAATTTCTGTCTTCATCCCATCCTTCTAAGTGATACCCCATTTCACTTGGTGTAGGCATGAATTGCACGGCGCTCACCAAGAAAATTCTTCCCTCATAAGCGATCGTCCTCATCACAGTTCTCCAAATGTCTCTTTCATCCACTGTTGGCAGGGTCCATACCTGTACCCCCTTAGCGTACATTGCCTGTCTCAACAATGGTAGATGGTTTTCCCAACAGATGGCACCCCCAATCTTACCCACGCTGGAGTCCACAACGGGTAAAGTGCTACCGTCCCCTTGTCCCCAAATCAACCTTTCAGTGGCAGTAGGCATCAATTTCCTATGTTTGGCAACATACCCCAATTTAGGATCAAAAAATGCCATTGTGCAATAGAGTGTTGTGCCGTCTTTTTCAATAACACCAACTACTAATGACGCACCAGTTCTAGCACTCAATCCAACTAAAGCGTCACTCTCATCCCCTGGTAATGAAATGGCCTCGGAGAAGTACTTTGCGAACTCCTCTCTGCCACTTTGCAATCGGAACCCTAAGTATGTACCAAAAATTGAACCTTTAGGGTAACCACCCAATGTCAGTTCAGGAATGACTACTAATTCGGCACCAGAGTCGATGATCTCTTGCTCATAGGAGAGGATCTTGGCTAAAGTGGCCTTCGTTCCCTGTGGAGATGATCCTACCTGTAATGCAGCAACTACTTTGCTCTTTTTTGGCAGTGATGATGATGAAGAAGAAGACATTTTCTCTTTGTACAGGTGTGATTAATGATGCGACTGTGAACGAAAATCGAGCCAACAAATAAAAAAAAAAATCAAAAAAACACAACAGATCTTACCGAGTTACCGGATATAATCAACATTTAGACGACTACTATCTTTTTTTTGCATTGCAACAGGGATGATCCATAATTAATTATATATATACATGTGTCAGCACCCCCTTTTTCAAAAGTTTTCAGAAACCATTAAAACATCTCCACTTAATAGATCGATGTCTTCTATTTTACAATCATCTATCACATCTCCTATTTTCTTTGTGCTAAAACTATTCAAGTTTTGTTCAGTTTGATTTTCAATATCTTCAATTATTTTTTGATTTGAAAAATTTATTGAGGATTTGATCAAACACCTAATACCACCATAACCCAATAAAACACCATCGGCTTCCCCATTAGATCTGGGTCTTGATGACAACATCACTTTAAATCTAGTAGATTGAGGAAGTTCTCTTAACTTCTTGTAAATAAAGAAATTTCCAGATTTTCTAGAGACTTGCTTTAATTTGAAATATCTTGAAGAGATGTGAGCTAATATATGAGCCACATTTGATTGACTAAACAGCAATTTATCATCATAAGCAAACACCTCATTCTTCTCATTTGCTTCTTTTTGCAATCTCAAAAATGAATGTAATTGCCAATGGGTGAACAAATCTTGAAATCTTCTTAATGGAGACGTCACCGTACAATATGGTCCAAGTCCTATGTTGTCATGACCCTTAGGGTATAGAGAAAGTAAAGTACCTGGCATGAAATTAGCTGCTTTCAATGTGTCTTTCAAGTTATCCTTTCTCAAATCTTGCAATTGCTGCTCCACCAACTCCGATGTTGGTAACAGCTCCAACGTTCTATAAATCGATGGAATTCCAAAATTTGACAAAAATTTACCAGTGAGTGCATTAACATGGATCATCACCTCAGAAACGATCGTTTGAGAATTTGATGGAATATTAGACTTGAATGACAACTGCAAACTGTGATCATCATCTTCATCTTCCTTGATTACCGAATCCAATGAGTCACCAAATTTGAAGCTTGATAGTTTATCCTGTCTTTTGGAAGACAAATTATTCGTCACTTCAAGTAAACTGCTCAAGTCTCTCTCAATGACTTCCTTCGAAATATTGACCCTTTGAGATGCTTTCTCTAGTGTTAAATCATCTCCGTTCAATATCAGATCAACCTCGCTATAAGCAATGTTCAGCAACTTTTGAATGGTAGTGGGGACGATCTCTAAGCTGTTCTCTATAAAGCTCTGAGTCATACTGTCGTATAAGAAGCTGAATTGCATTGATCTAACTGGTTTACCTTGCCTTAACTCGACATTTTTCACAAAGGCTTTCGGGAGCATCTCAACGGGCTTTCTATATGTTTCTGGAAAATAAACAGTAGAGGTCCTTTCAAATGCAATTTTGGAAATGATACTCTGTGGGCTCAAATATGACGCTGGATCAGCAATAAACGCTTTGACTTGGTACATATCATTTTCTAATTTGGAAATCGATATACCATCGTCAACTTCATACGCATTGGCATCATCAATACAATAAATCACATCTGTAAGATTTTCTAGTCTGATATCAGCGCTAGAGTCACTTGAAAAGTCAAGTGCGTTATCAAATCTGCTCAACTCATCAAAAATCTGTTGTTCCAGATCAGCTTTCAGACTTGTTCCAGAACCTGGTTTAAGCAAATCAAGTGACCATTCGACAGGGTTTTGAATGTAATTTCGCTCACCCAATCTAAATAACGCATCATACACTAACGACGAAGTTATAGTCATATGACCATATTCTGGAAGGTTTCTAAAAATCTTAAGCAAAAAAGATTCCACTGGGGCATCAAGTCTTGAAGAAGATGAACAATATAATTTCATCAAACTTATCATCCTGTTGTAATGATCTGGCTTTGGTAAGTTTGCTTTTGCAAGCGCATTTTTGCTATTCTCTTGAACATACTTCATTCTATTTGAAAGATAATTCAAAAATGTTTCGAATTTTTCAGGATGATCTTTGAAATCTTCTATAGCCAAATCCAAATTGACAATCTCAGAGAGTGGTAAGATGGTGACCGATAATGGGAACTGCATAGCTGGATCAGGATTTGCAAACCCTTCAAATAATCTATTGTTTCTCATGAGTCCCAACATCATTGCATAGAATGAAGTGATCTCATTCTTTTGAAACATGTCTAATTCTCCATTTATTGGTTTACCCAATGTTGAAGTTGCATAAGTTTTTTCGACACTAATTGTATCACAAATTTTAGTAGATAATTTCGAGTAATATTCAATTAACTCTTGATAATTTGACAGTGATTGCATTTTTTTCTCAACTTCATCCATATCAATCATGTCTACTGCTTGGAATAATTGTAAAGTATTGATGGCAACTGGGTTATTTGCATCTTGTAGCAAGTTGTGGACCAATTCGAGCTTCGAATTCATTATTGGTAAGGTCTCCCAAGCATGAGCTATTATCTTAGTCAATTCCTTTGACAACAATTGCGACATCAACGAGGGTATCACGAAGGTATCAAGCTGATTCAAATTATGACCATTGTTAATCAACGCTTGCTCATAAAATGATTGCGTTGAATCTCTTAACAAGGTATCTTCTGTTAAAAACTTAGGTTTACCTATTTGCTTGAAACCTCTTTTCTTCAAATTGAACATTTTCTCATCCAAGACCAAATTCTCAAACCATTTGGAAGGGAAAACTTTTGGAATTCTCCATACTATTCTGGATCTTGAGGCGAACACCATATCTCCATACGTATCTACAAAAGTGTATCTGGGATCTGCTATGGAAGAAGGAAGTTCAACTACACAACATAGTTGAGAAGTCTCTAACGAGCTTCCTAGCTCCACCAAATCACCAACGTTCAAAGGTGATGTTATGACATCGATTTGTCGAAAAGATCTTCTCGGTGCTCCAAATTTTTCTTCCAATTCTCGTCTCAACAGACTAGGTGAAGTTGATGTGAGATTTAGGCTATTCTTCCAGTATATATTGGGTTCGGTATATCTTGCGTGGATTCTCTCATGGGACTCATCCGCAAGTGATCTTAAATCTTGGTTAGTTTGAACAAAATCAGTTTGTTTGGAAAGTCTTTTGGCGACTTCATCAACCTTCAAGTCATTGCTATTATATTTGGAGTTGTTCGTCTTCTTCAACAACTTCGAGAGGTTTTTCCTCGCATTACTTTGCAATTTGGAGCGATATCGCACATGTTTTACCAATGAACTGTTATACGTAGACCTTGTCTTGACTAATATGGAGCCTCTGGAAATATATTTGTACATCGGCTCGATAGTGAGTAAACCAGAAGATGGGGTTAGTCTTTATAAAAAGTTTTTTTTTGTTTTTCCATTTTTCAGAGTACTTTTTTGTTTTCAGAACGCATCTCAAGTTTTTGTTTCTACAAGTGCTCCTTCAAAAGCACTGATTTATATATCTATAGTTTACACATCATCTATGATTAGATTATCATTGTGTAGCATGGTTCAAAAAATGCTAGACAACACATCATTCAATTTGTCCGTATTTTTTTGTTTTGTTTTCATATGCTCAGGAGCATCTGCTCTTTTACTATTGACATCCCTTTGCACAAAAGTTCTACGGATCTCAATCTTATTCGATTCAGGGCCCTTTGAGACACTTTCTGCTCCAGCCCTTTCTTTCTTCTTCAATTGAATGTTTGCAATCATTTTGGATCTCTCCACATTCGCAATGAATGCCTTATTCATCTTGTTTGCCTGAGACAATTCAGCTTGTAATTTAGCTTGTCTTATTTCATTCTCTCTGGCAATCTGTTCAGTCAAGTCTGTCCATTTGAAACCTTTGATGTACTTGATGTTCATAACATCATCGTAGTAAAAAGAGCCCTTTTTACCTCCCAATATATTTCCATTTAAAGTCGCCTCACATAATTTCGCATCTTTTTTATTCACAAATTCAGCCCATCCTTCGATATAGCTTCTTTTCTTATTACCACCATACTTCACTCTCTTACGATATGTCTTTATATCTTCTGGTTTTAAAAATAACCTATCAATTTCTCCAAATCTTGACAACACTTGCCTCAATTTCAGTGGTTTCATGTAAGGTGGTATCTTCGATATGTATATCACTCCAGTTCTCAGTATCTTTTTTTGATGTTTAGCCAATTGTTCTGGACTCAATTTTCTCAATTTTTTCTTTCTTAACAACTTAGACTCTTTTGTCAAGTCGTTATATGCATCTTTCTCAAATGCATCTGCTGTTTCTAAATTCACTTTTGGGTTTTCAAGGACAACGTTATCCAGTATCTCAGGCTCTTCCTCCTCTTGATCACTCTCATCGAAAGCATCAAAATGAGACCTCTTGCCTATATTCTTGCTCATGGATCTATTTTGTTGCTCTTCATCATCCTCATCATATTCACTATTTTCATCACTAAGATTTTCATCCTTTTGTAATTTGGGAATATTCCCTGTTATTTCAGTCTCTGAAAACTCGTCACTATGATCACTATGTGATTCGAGTCCCAATGCATCGGCAGCAGAAACTTTTTTATTTCTGATAAAAGGGGCCATATCACTTATCTCTCAACACTATATCTTTTCTCTTCTCTTCTGATAAATTTTTTTTAATTTTTTTATTTTAATTCTATTGTAAATAATAATAGACAAAAGAGGTAATTACTATAAATAGATGTCCCAAGAAATTCGTTGATTTTTTTGTCTGTTCTTTAGAGAAGAGACACAAAAGACATACATAGCCCTTTTGAGGGATTGATTGATTGTTACGGAGTGAGAGAAAGAGATAGACATAAGCAATGAATTTCTTGCGTCGTCGTAGAATATCAGAAGAATCAGAGGATATAGCTCCATCTGACAGGAATAAGTCAAGAAAACCACCAAGTGAGTGAAACCTATGCTATTGTTTCTGATTTAAAATCATACTAACAAACACGTTAAAAAAGATACTGCTTTTAGACAACAAAGGTTGAAAGCATGGCAACCAATATTGACTCCCAAAACTGTTTTGCCTTTGCTTATCGTGCTAGTGGTGATATTGATACCTATAGGGGTGGGGTTATTATACGCGACTATCAATGTTGAACAATTGACTATTGATTATAGTAAATGTGATCTATCCGCATCTTCAGAGGAATTCTCTGAGATTCCAAAGGAATATGTCAACCACCATTTCAAAAAGTCAACATCATCCTATGAAAATTACTCGAATCCAAGGTGGAAATTCATCGAAGATGATGAATCCAATATCTGTACAATTCAATTTGATTTGCCAAACAAGATTAAACCACCAATATATTTGTACTACAAATTAACAAATTTTTATCAAAATCACAGAGAGTATGTCAACAGTTATGACTTAGACCAATTGAGTGGAAAACTGGTCCCATACGACTCTATTGATAGCGACTGCAAACCGCTCAAACATATTGGAGATAAGATAATTTACCCATGCGGTTTGATAGCCAACTCTTATTTCAACGATACAATATCATCTTTGACATACATAAATGGTTCCTCAAATTCCACATATGAATTGAGCAACAAGAATATAGCATGGAGTTCTGATAAGCATCGTTTCAAAAAAACTCAATATAATGCAACAGATATAGTACCGCCACCAAACTGGATGAAGAAATTCCCAAATGGTTACACAGAGGAGAATTTACCAGATATTTCCCATGACGAATTTTTCCAAAACTGGATGAGAACAGCGGCATTGCCATCGTTCATGAAATTAGCTGCTAAAAATACGTCACAGGGGTTGGAAATAGGAACTTATTCGATCGATCTTGAGTTAAATTACCCGGTATCTGTTTTTGGGGGTACGAAAAGCTTTGTATTGACGACGAATAGTGTTATAGGTGGAAGAAATTTGAGTTTGGGAATCTGTTATATAATAGTTGGCGGCATATGCCTGTTGTTCTTTGTGGTATTTTTGCTAAAACAGTTGGTAAGTCCGAGAAAAATTGGTGCTCAAAGCGTGAATAGCATCAAGTTTGGTGAGACAGAGTATCATTTTGGAGGAGAAGAGGACAGGTCGGTTCTATGATATGTAATTCAAAAGGGGATTTTACTCTCTGCAAATTTGTAAATAAAACTTCTCTTCTGAATTTTGGTTTTGACTAGTAGCCTTTTTACAGCCGTCTATACAAAATACTCTTCAATAATTTTTACCTTGATGCATTCTTATTTTATTTGACATTTCTGGAAACAACGCAATTGGTTCTATAGAGGATAACATCATGGGAGACAGTCGTGTAGATCATCTCTAATTTGCCATCGACTGAAAAATTTCTTTCACCAGAGGAAAGGAAAGAATAAAAAATATGGGAACTCCTTAATCATATCATCAGATACATAAATCTACTATTTAACAGTGTTACACTATAAACTCACGCTTGCTTTTTCATAGAAAAGGTTGCTGAATATCAAGAGAGTTGCAGACAGAATACACCATTCTTGAGCAAGTTGAGCAAGTTGAAGTTCGTCTTGATAATCATATAGTTTTTTTTTTTTTTCTCATTGCATTGCCTTTGTGTTCCCTTTCATTTATATACATTTGAGTTCTCTTCGTTGGCTGAGATAATCGTTTGATTGTATTCTCATACCGAAGCAAGCATCCACCACAAATCAGCGTCTAGATTATTTTGTTTTGGACATTCACTTCATAGTTGAAGAATCCTCATCAGAGAAATTGTTATCAGTGAACAGATCATTAGCATGTCAAAGACTCCCTCACCTGATGCCACACCTGATTCCAAAAATACAGCTGAAGCTATTGCTTTGGAATTGGTGAAACATTACTATACCATTGTGACTTCTGACCCTGATTCAATCTATGCTATGTATGGGAAAGATGCGTCATTGCAACATCACAATCCATTTGATGGTGATTTTGCCAGAGTTGACTCCGAATTTTCCAGAGATAACATCAGATCTCACTGCAAGACCAACTCAGTTTTCCAAGACTGCAAGATAATGATTCATAACATCGATGCACAATCTTCCTTTGATGGTGCAGTTATGATCTTGTGTAACGGTGAAATGGCATACAATCAAAAGGAAGAGACAGGTCCATCATATAAATTTGTTCAAAGTTTTTATATCACACCAAAAAAATCAGACCAGACCACCTATTACGATATTATCAATGACATTTTGAGGTTTATTCCGGATGTCGATGATGATTTTCAACGTGATGGGGATGCAACAAAGGAGGAAGATTCCATAGAAAAACAAGCAAAGGATGAATCAGATGTTGTCAAAATGCAGGCGGAAAAGGAAGAAAATTCGAAGGAAGAAGTTGTTGAAGACGAAGTTATTGCAAAAGAAGAACAAAAAGATGAATCCAAGGTGCCACTAGAATTGAAGATATCAGTGGAGACTCCAACTGCCCCATCGATCGAGGAGAAATCTACGAGAAAGGAAGAGGAGGCTGAAATTGAGAAGGAGTTGAACGATAAGGAGAACAAACCACCAGTTGAAAATACCCAGAAAGCTCCATCGAAAATCAGTTGGGCAGCTCGTGTTGCTACTTCTACTAGTACGTCACCAGCAGCCGCATCACCAAAGGCACTGGTTTTCACCACTACTAACTCACCAAAAGAGTTGGCTTCTTCGTCGCCTATTTTGAAGGATCAAGCTAAAGCTAACACTGGTAGTAACAACAAAAAGAAACAGAGTGGTTATGGTAAGAAAAATGGTAACGGCAAAAAAGATGACTCATCTGTGCCAGCATCAGTCAATGGTAAAACTTTGAAAAGAAAATTTACAAACAAAAAAAACGAGGAGGTTTATCCGATCTACATCAGGGGTTTGAACAGTCAAATTGATAAAGAGGAGCAATTAGTTGCAGCTTTGGAGAACAACTTTGGTAAGGTTGATAGCTGTAAGTTGAACAATTTTGTTGCTTTGGTTGATTTCTCTAGTCAAGCTTCGCAAGATAAGGCCATTCATGCCGGATCAATCAAGTTAAATGATCACGAATTGAAGTTAGAGCCAAGGATTGATAAGAAAAAGGAGAGAAGGTGAAAATTAAAAGTACATACATAATCGCTGATTGAGTATTTGATTGATGATTTTGAGTGAGTCAGTAAATACAATTGATAAAAAACTTGCTAATAATAATAATAATAATAATAATAATGAGAAGAATAATAACAATCACATCTATAATGGTAATTGATAATTATTCCCGTAAGGAGTTTGATACGATAGTACGAACAATAATAAACAACAGGGTTAGATATATACAATCAAAATGCTATTCCACTTCAAATCATTTCAACAATTCTTCAATAACTTTAGTTTTATTTTCATCATCATCGACTGCAACATTATTAAATTTCAATTTTTTCAAAGAGTCAACCACTTTTTGTTTAGCGAAACCCATATCTTCGAATAACTTCACAGTACCTGCATCGATACCACCCAAGTCAATGCCATCAGCTTCTTCATCCAACTTTTGTCTCTTTGAATTGAAACCTTCTCCATTCCCACTACCATTGTTGGCATCATCAGCTGCTGAGGCCCTTGTATTAGGAGCATATATTTTAGTCCAATTTTTGGCTGTTTCATCAAACTCCTTCTTATCTTTCAAATAGACACCGGCAACTTGCAGGTCCTGTGGATCATTAGGTTCAGGACTTTGCAACAAGCTTTGCAAAGAGATCAATGAACTTTTCAAAGTCAAGATCGGCGTCCAGGCCCCATTTCCTGAAGAATCTGATTTCAATATGTCAAGACAGATAGCACCGGTGGCAGAGGAAATGTTTGGATGATATATCTTGGTGTCAAATTTCATTATTGGAGGTTTGAAAGGATACTCTGTTGGAACTTTGATGTCTACTTGAAATAATCCTCCCTCGTATGGAGTATCTCTAGGTCCGACAAATGTTCCTTTGAGATGAGAAAGATCATCTTCTGAAACAAGCTCTAAAGTGATATTAGCTTCTTTATCCTTCTTAACGTCTTCCAACTCTTTATGAATCCTTCTTACTCTTGACATGGTGGTGATGGTGATAGTGGCAATAGTCGATTATCAGAGGACCTCTTATGTATTGCTTGAGATCTATAAATTGACGTAAGTATATATGGTGTGTGCTCTTTCATTAAGCTCATCAATTCTTGCCTCTTCTTCGCGGCCACCAGCTTCCTTTTTTTTTTGGTTTTTTTTTTGACTTCCTGATTCAGTAAATCGTGAACTTTAGAGATGGTTCAAACACCGATAACATCATACAGAATAACTATTCGGCTATTTGAATCCTGTCCATAGAGAAGTGATGAGGTACAATAGATTACACAATTAACAGCTCAACATCAGCAACACGTTTTTACAATACCCAGTCAATTCCACGACATTGTTTTCAGAGAAGCTCATTGATCATTGTGAATCGGAAATTGGGCAGCAAGAGAAGAAGCAGAAATTGAAGCTATTATTATTTTATGATGGGTCTATAGAATTGGAACTATAAATCAACCATTGAGCTCTAGATCAGAATATTTCAACCAAGAAAGTCTCGAAGTAATGATTTATTTTTCAACAAAGCCTGAGACATCATCCGGTCTATATTATGTGCTCAGTACAAGCGTCAATTGCAGGTAAATTTTTGTGCATAGTATGACCTCAGCAAGTTCAAATGAAAATTGAGATGATCTACTATGGTTACCGGACTGTATTGAAATCAGACTATCATGGTTATCGTTTTCGGAATTTCCCGTAAGGGCGACCTATTGAAATATGTTTAAGAATCTCTATTGAGAGATTGAGAGGATTGTATGGGCATCGCCGAGGCTTTACAAGGGTTTCTCTTCTAAAAAAAACATAAACTTTTTTGAATTTCAAGCTAGTACAACATGTTTTTTCCAATTTGTGTTGTTCTTAGCTTTTCTACAAGCCCCTATTGTTTGAGAGAAATGTATAATAGTGACAGCAATTGACATCGGAATTGTCCTGATCGATTAAGAGGAAATTTATCTGTCGCAACTACCGTGAAGCTGTCATATCGGTGGGATGGTTCAAGCTATTAGTTAGTGAAAGTAGCGTTAATCGATACCAAGATATTAATAAAAGCAAGGATTCTCAACATTAATATTTCCGATTTCTTGAGTCATGACGTTCTACAGCGGCAAACGGTAGCGGCTAAGGGATGCACAATAATGTTAGAAAAAGTAATCAGATGAGGTTCAAAATGAGTTAATGTTGCAACTTATTTTGAGGTCGAGGAAATGCTCCATCTTAGCTATCCAGCTTTCAAACAACCAGCAAATGAAGGAAAAGTTTTGAAGTTGATCAGGAGATTCTCTGATAATAACTTATTTTAGTTGTCTCTATGCTCTTGATTTCGCTCTTAGTGCAATCTTTTAAGCAATCAAACTTTGTGTTTGTGACGCACTACTCAACCCCAGACAGCCTCAAACATTTCGGGAAAAGAAACGAAGAGAAAAGAAAAGCAATAAACAAAAAACAGTCTCACCACAAGCCATCTCAAATATAACCACAGTACAGACCCCAGTAGGTTAAGTAGTGGTTTGTGTCAAAAAGACTGACTAGTTGGGGTCAGCTATAAATTGTGCTCCCACCTCAATATCATCACGAAAGCTGACGCCAATTATTGACTCACAAAGTATGGGTACATCGCCTCAACGGACACCCAGTCCTTGGAGCAGTCAATATGATGCCAACTCACCACACCTCGTCTTTCACAAGAAAACCAACAACCTCGTCGATGGCAGTGATGTTCATAGCTTGAGAGATAACCAAGTTGTTGCTGTCAATGAACCCAGTCAAAAATCGGCAATAGACGAACATCTTGTACTTGGTCAGCATTCAACAATTATCAGCAATTTCACTAGGACAATCCCTTCAACTTCCAAAATATGCAGTCCATTATCACTGAACGAGAATAGCGGTTTCGACGATCTTGCCGATGATCAGATAGAAACCGTGCCAGATTACCCCACTAACCTACACATATCTAACACATCAACTACGAAACTAGTTGATGATATAATACCCGGACAGGGTCTAAATCTCATCGCCAACAACAACACCTGCGATGATGATCTCAGTGACAACACTGAATTCTATTACAATTACGAAAATCAAGATGACTCATTTGGAGTGCCCTCGGACTTATTAGAAAGATTAAGGACGTTTTCTCTTTTCAGAAATGCACCTCCCCTTTTCCATCGACGTATAGCAAAAAGGTTAAAATTGATGCAACACCACCCACAAGAGTACATAGTCAAAGCTGGAGAGCCCGCCAAGTCAATGTACTGGATTTTGAGAGGCACTGTTGGCGTCACTTCAACTGATGGTGAAGCCACTTATGCTGAGTTAGCAGCTGGAAGCTTCTTTGGTGAAATTGGTATTCTTTTCAATCGACCAAGAACTGCTACCGTTGTGGCGAGGACAAAAGTCTTATTAGGAGTCTTGACTAAACACGCTTTGAGTGAGGTTTTACCTGATTTTCCTATCATCGAAAGGTTGATAAGGGATGAAGCTCAAGAAAGACTTGCAATGCAAGAGAAGAAAAGAAATGCTGGATTAGTTTCGATGCCCTCGAGGAGAAACAGCTTTTCATCAAACATATCAGGTGTAAATGCGTCTGCTGCTCTGTCTGCTGCATCATCAATTCCAGGCCCAGCGTTACCACCTCTCCAACACAGTAATTCGTCGTCTTCCACGGCATCGACATCTACGCCATTAGAGCCTGCTTATGTTCAACATCGACGCCAGTCACTTCCATCGGTTGATACACTGTATTCACAACACCTTATTGATGATGTGGATGAAAGTATACCCGCAAGAGAGTTCTTGAAAAGTGTTCCCATATTCCAAACATTGCCATCACTATTGGTTCATGAATTAGCGTTAAACGTTGAATTGAAAAAACTATCAGGCTTTGAATACATTTTTAAAAAGGGAGATTCAGGTACAGACATCTTTTTTGTTGTTGCAGGTCAAGTGGAAATAATTGATCCTTCCAAGTCAAATGCTATTTTGGCCAGGTTAGGCCCGGGAAAGTATTTCGGTGAAATGGCCTTTTTGTCTGCTTTGTCTAATGGCAATTTTGGAAATAAAAGAAGTGCCGATATTAGAACAATTGCCGAAACTGTTTTGATGATAGTGACAGGACTGACCTTGAAAAATCTTTGCGAAAAATATCCTCTGATCTGCCATGAAATGAAGCAAACTGCTGGTGAACGTTGCAAGCACAATGGATCTATTGATGATTCAATAGAACTGCCTCCTGAATCTCAGATGTTCAAGAAAATCTCGTCTCATTCTGTTTCGAGTAGCAGCAATAGTGTCTCCGGTTCTTCTAGCGAGCAGATAATTTGGAAGAAGGGATTCAATGACGATACATCAAGGGCAGAATCTTCAGATCCAAGATCAGTATCCCCATTATCAGACCAAATCTTCTCGAAAACCAACTCGATAGCTACCTCAACCTCAACTCTGCCTTCTATCAACCCGACAACAGACTGTTCCAGCAAAAGAAAGCCCCTCAAAAGATCTATAAGTGACACCTCATCAGCAATCACAACAGCGAAATTGACGGTTCCACCGTTAAATCCTCAACTCACACCATTGAATTCTTTATCATTCAATAGTAAACCTGGGCCTTTTCAATATATGCCTTTGGCCAAGAGAATGAGGTTGACAAGCAATAATAGCTTCTCAAGACGTCGTTCTTCAGTTTTGACAACTGGTCCTTTAAATGACAGGATTATGCTCAAAGTGTTCTCCTATGTGGACTTGCAAATTGCTATGAGGTTGAGAAGAGTTTGTCGAAGATGGAGACAGCTTTTGTTGATTGATGAAAATCTATTTCAAAAATTAGATCTAACTCCTTGGAACACATCTATCACCGATAATTATTTGAAAACGGTTGTTGATTTTGTCGGTCCTAGACCATCAGTTATCGATATATCCAACTGCTTTCACATCACTGATGAAGGCTTCTCATATCTCGTCAATGAGATTGGTATTAAAGGTTCTATCAAAATATTGAAGATGAGATCAGTCTGGAAGGTCAGCGCTATGGCCATCATGGACTTATCAGTTCCCAGCATTGGGAAACATCTAGAAAGGATAGATCTTGTGAATTGCAGAAACGTGAGAGACGATGTCTTGGAACGTTTAGTTGGTGGTGGTGAAGACATGTACTCCAAATTTGACTCGATGGATAATTTCAATATGCAATATGATCATCGACATTTTCACAGTTTTGGTTGTACGAATTTAAAGCATTTGGATTTGTCTTATTGTAAACATTTGACTGATCGAACTATGAATCTTTTGGCTGAGCACATGTCTGATCGATTAGAATCTTTGATCGTTACCCGTTGCACAACAATAACTGATAATGGTTTCAAAGCTTGGTCTTCAAGGCAATTCACCAAATTACAAAAGTTGGTATTGAAAGACTGCACATACTTAACAGACAATTCCATGATATATTTGGCAGCACTGGCTCCATATTTAGCATATCTAGATTTATCATTCTGTTGTGCTTTGAATGATTCATCGATAGATTTTTTGTGCTTTTGTTGCAAGCAATTGCAGTACTTGGATTTGAGCTTTTGTGGAAGTGCGGTAAGCGATATATCATTGGTCTCTATTTCGAGATTGACCAATTTACAAAAATTGATCATTGTTGGGTGTTTAAGGGTCACCCGAGAAGGTGTTGATAGGTTGTTGGCTGGAAGTCGGTCCTTGACGTTGATCAATTTAGGACAATGCAAGAACGCCCATGACTATCCCTATGGTGGTGGGCCAGCCGAGAAATGGGTCTCCAATCCAAAATCCAGGTCCCTGTTTATAAAAGTGGAACCATTCGATAGAGTCATCGAGATCATCTTGTAGCATATTGCTATTATCACTCTTACTTAACGACTATTTTTTTAGTGTTTTTTTTTTATACATTCTTGCTTTGCTTTGGTTAATGAGAAGGAGTTTATTGTACGTTTATATTCCCAGTTTATTTTGTAATGTGTAAATCGACTTTTTTTCAAATATATCTATCAAACCAGATGAAGTAGCACTAAAAGAGAATGGGGAGATAACAATGATCAACAACAAAGAGGAAAACTTTAATAAACACTGATATAGTTACTTATTCTATCCTTTTGATTTTGAGCAATACATTCAGCGATCCACGTGATGTTTCTGATTTCCTGTTCCTTCGACTTAATCCAAGCCCACACTGTACTCATTGTGAATTGTTGGGTGAATGCGTTTCTACAAAGCTCCATTTCCAACTGGTAAAAATGGTCTTCCAACGTTTTGCCATTGGTATTGTCAAAAAAAGTCTTATACTCTCCAACAGTTTCGACAATGTTTCTGATGGCTTCCACATCTTCCAGTCTAGACAATTGGTATTGACCCACCGGGTACAACTTGCCGAAGTTAGGGAACAATTCCAACTTTTCATCACTTGAAATTTCAGTGTCGAACGAATTCAACGCAATGTTAATGGATCTTCTATCAGCTTCGAATTCTAACAATCTAATCATAATTTCATCAGATGGGGATGGCAATTTCGTCGAACAAAACTTGTAAAAATCTTCCAAATATGCTTTGTACAACTTGTTTCTGATAATTTCGATGTTCAAGTCGTCCAAATCGTCAGCGGTGATACAGTCTTTGAAATATGGTGCCAATGGAGTGTCAATCAACACAGTAGAATACAACGAGTCGATATCTGTTGCAACAGTCAATGCAGGCAAAGTATCAAACCAACCAAGCGGATGACACCTTTCCAAGATCTCGGATCTGTCTCTTTCGTGTATTGTGCCAGTGATCATCAAGGCAACGTTATCAATCATATAGCCATAACAGATAAAGTCCATGAATTTAGTCAAGATATCGGTGGACTGCAGTTGAATATAGCGAAATTCTTCATACAACTTCAGCGACAGTTTTTCTTGAATCGTGGAAGTTGAAATTGGTGATGGCACATTGGATAAGAAGTTGCCATAGTCGGTTGATGATAATTGTAATTTTAAATCCTCCAAATTGTCACACTGCGTCAAGTTCACGTATTGAGACAGATTGATCAATCCACTCTTGTAACCACGGACCAAGCCTTCAACGTAACCGTTATCTATATTGAAGAACAATCCCTCCATTTTAGTTGTCTTTAAGTCTACCTATTGAATTGGGTTATTATCAAATTTATGTAAACGGTGGTAATACCTTTCAGTATGCTGTCTCTTTTTTTACATTTTTTTGCAGCAGCAGGATTACTTTTTAAAATTGATAAAAGACCACGACGTCGAATAGATAGACCACCCCTTTCCTCATCCCCAATGGCAACTACAGAACTCTCTTCCGTCTCTGTTCTATTAGACCAGTTGCAGGATGACTCTATTGCCAAGTTGATTCTGTCATACGAAGGCTATAAGAAGGAAGCATTGGAATTTCTTAACACGATATGCAATAATCAGGAGTTCGACTTGACCAAACCTGACTCCTTGACTTTGGAGTTAGCCGAATTAGATAACAAGGAGAACTTGTTGAGAACAAGCATACAAAAGAGAACGGCAGCAAACATGGATTTGATACTATCGCTGCATGAAACTGTAGAAAGTGAGATGACAACTTTCAACATCAAATTCGAGATGGAGTTCGATGAGTTGTACAACAAAGTAAACGAACAAGATTTGGCATTGAAATCCACTACGAAGGCGGTTGTACAGCAACAGCAGATTCAACAACAACAACAACAACAACAGCAGCAGCAGCAGCAGCAAAGGTCAAATATTTCAAATTCATCGGTTATATTGCAGAACATTGACAATTTGATGGATATTCTTGAGTTGCCTCTGCTAACACTGGCATGTGTGAAACAGGGACATTACTCGGAGAGTTTGGAAATAAGTTCCCATTCCAAAAGGCTATCGATAAGGTACTCTGACATCGAGATTGTGAACAAGATTGAAACTGATATCAAATTGGAGATCAAAGAGATGTTGG
This sequence comes from Nakazawaea populi, assembly GCA_030557235.1. Taxonomy (NCBI): domain Eukaryota; kingdom Fungi; phylum Ascomycota; class Pichiomycetes; order Alaninales; family Pachysolenaceae; genus Nakazawaea; species Nakazawaea populi. The sequence goes on from JAKTVN010000013.1 coordinate 192,930, forward strand.
TTGGATTAATACGACTTTTGAGGACTGATTTGAAACAATCCTCAATATTGAAGATAATGACGTACTTGAAAAGAATCAATCCATTTGATAGTGTCAATACTAGCAACAACATCAATGGCAACAAGAACAATAACATCAACAATGATAGTGATCGAGAATTGAAACTAATTTATTTGCAACAGAGATTTCACTACATCATGAACGAGTTGAACGTTTTGAATCCTATAAAGAACGCCAGCGTTGAAAAATATTTGAAGAGAAATATAGAGGTGATAAGGGAGCACTGTTTTAGCACATTGATAGCGTTCGAGAACATATTCAACACCAGAGATGAGTCTTTGTTGAGAGAGTTTGTCATCTCTATTATAAAACAATTGACTGCTGTGTTACGAGAGAACTTGCCACAAATTGAAAATCAAAATGATAAGGAAAATTTGTTGTTACAATTGTGTTACTGTTCAAGTTCATTGAACAGAGTTGGCTTTGAGTTTGGAGCCGTGTTATTAAGCGAATTGAGCGGGGACGGCATTATCACCGTGAACGAGTGGTTGGCGGTAACTCAACGAAAGAAGAAGTTGTCATTTTGAATTTGGAGAGACTCAATAATTTGAGTTGTAAAGTGCATTCCAATTCATATATCCATATGTGTAAATATATAGATTTAATCCATTCGAAACAGATCGGTAAATAAACAAAGTAAACGCCAACAATAGACAGCAAGGTGAAATTTGTAGCTTTTTTTTTTCTTTTCTCCCTCCAGGAACAGCAACAACAATAATTAAACAGACTTCAACAACTTCCTTTCTTTTATCAGTACTATTCGATTCTGCGAACAATTATATTTGTATCTACCGATTGTCTTTAGGTACTCATCCATTGATAAGACTTCCGTACAACAGCAATTGGTGTTCACAGATATGTCTACTGTACGTTAAATAAGTGTCTTGAAAGATAGATACATACCCCCATCCCGCATTTCAAATGTTCAAACATCATGTACTAACTAATCAACCATTGACGTCAATCAGGATAATTTGAAGCAAAAACCAAATTTGGAATCGGAAACGAGCAATGCTCCAGAGGCTACGACTAAGTCATCTGCTCGTTTTGACAAGAATGAGTATGCTGTAGTCAAGGAGTTTCCTTGGAGAAACATCGGTGGCTACATCTCTAACGACCCAGAGGAATTGGCAAAACAAAGTAAAACAAATGACAAGGCTGATCAAAATACAGATAAGAGTAACAAAGCCAAAGCTCCAATGAGTTCTGTTATGGAACAAACTTCTGTCGTTCAGAATTTTGTTGTGGAAAAATTCTACTCTGATTTATATTGGAACACGGTCATTATGATCGGTACCTGTTATTTTTCGTGGCTTATGGGAAGGATTGGAGGAGGAGTGTTTACATTGATGTTTGTCTATCTCTGTACCACTTCAGTTTATCGTGCCGAATTTAGAAGATTCAACAGAGATTTAAGAGATGACATGACAAGAGTTGCAGCACTGTCGAGACTAGATGACCATGCAGAAACTATGGAGTGGTTGAATTCATTCTTATCTAAATTCTGGGTTATCTACATGCCTGCATTATCCGAATTGGTAATGAATCAGGCAAATCAGGTCCTTGCCGGTGCAGCTCCCGGTTTTGGAATTGATGATTTGAGCTTGGATCAATTCACGTTGGGTTCCAAGGCACCTACCATTGACTCTATCAAATCTTACACTAGACTTGGTAACGATACTGTACAAATGGACTGGGCTTTCTCTTTCGCTCCAAATGAAACTGACAACATGACCAAGAATGAGATCAAGAAGAAAATTGACCCTAAAGTCGCTCTTGGTGTCCGTGTTGGTAAGGGCTTTGTCTCCAAAAATTTGCCCATTTTGGTCGAAGATATGCAGTTCATTGGGCGTATGAGAGTGACGTTGAAATTATCATTGAACTTTCCACATATAAAGATGGTTAGTATTTCATTTTTGGAGCCTCCACAGATTGAGTACGCCTTGAAGCCCGTTGGTGGTGATACCTTAGGGTTGGATATCATGTCATTGATTCCAGGTTTGTCTTCATTCGTTAACTCGTTAATCCACTCTAACTTGGGTCCAATGATGTATGCTCCAAACTCTTTCGATATTAATGTTGAAGAATTGATGGCTGCACAAGGTAATGATGCCATCGGTGTTGTTGCTGTTACATTTAGCGGTGCCGACTGTAAAGAAACTATAGATGGATATATCGAGATGAACCCTTCAAATTTCCCTGATAAGAAGTATCGATCAGCTGTGAAAAAAAACAATAAACAGCCCAGATGGAATGAAACTCTTTATGTATTGGTTAACAGTTTGGATCAACAATTGGAAATCAATTTATGGGATTTCAATGAATTTACTGCCAACAAATTGATTGGTTCGACGAGCTTTGACCTCAATGAATTGTTACAGAATGAAAATTTTGATAATATCGATACCAGCTTGAAGTTGTCTGGTAAAGATAAAGGTCACTTGAGATATTCATTGAAATGGTTTCCTGTCCAAGAAGGAGAGCAATTGGAAGATGGTACCAAATCAGCACCGCCAGAAAGTGAAGTTGGTATTCTTAAACTCGTGGTTAACCAGGCCAAAGCTATTGACACTTCTGTATCTAAGATTGGTGAATTGTCTCCCTATGCTGAAATTTTTATTGGCGATAAGTTTAGCAGAAAAACGCGTACTTTGAAAAGAACCAACGAACCAGCTTGGGGTGAAGAAATGGAGACTTTGATCACTTCCAAGTCCAAGACGAATGTCAAAATTTTGATCCGTGATTCAAACTCATTTGGTAATGATCCTGTCGTTGCCAAATATACTGGTGATTTGCAATCTATATTGTTTCAAATTTTAGATGGGAAAGACATTTTCAAATTGTCACCAAAAGGTGGCTTGAGGTTGACCGCAACATGGAAACCTGTAGCATTAACAGGAATTTCAACGTCAGTGAACTATGTTCCTGCATTCGCTGCAATAAGAGTTCATATCAGGTCTGCTCGTGATTTGAAGAATTTGGAAGCTGTTGGAGTTGTTGATCCGTATGTAAGAGTGATGTTAAATGGTAGATTGAGGTACCAAACCTTAATTCATGATGATACATTGACACCATGTTTTGAAGAAACTGTTTATCTTCCAATATCCACCGAAAAATCACATTTGCAATTGGAAGTTATGGATGCAGAGAATAATTCTAAAGATAGAACTTTGGGTTCACACACTGTTGATTTGAATCATTATGTCAATAAATCCGAAAATGGTTATTGGATACCTTATGATGGTTCGAAAGAAGTTGTTGTTGCTCCTTTACAAATTAATAACAAGAAACCTAGGGGAACAATTTCATACTCCATTTCATTTATTCCAACTATACCAGTTTATAGTCCAACTGAGATGGAGGAATTGGAGAAAGAGAAAGCCAGGCATGAGGAATTGGTTGAAGCTGAAAGGAAGGAAGAGGAGAGATTAATGAAAATATATGAAGAACATCCGGATGAGTGGGAATGGTACGAAGTAAAAGATGATGAGGAAGAGAAGATAGGACCTGAGAAGAAGATCGTACCAATGCAAGAGTTGATTCAGTTCCAATCTGGTGTATTAGGAATGCATTTTGAGAAGGCCGAATTGAGTAGGACAGATTCCTATGTGCAAATATTGTTCGATGAGTACAATTATCCTTCTTTTATCTCTACAAGAGCTAAAGGTCGTGTTATCAATGTTCCAGAAACTGAAGATGCGTTCATCAGGGACTTGCCGAATGCCAAAGTTATAATCAGAGTGGCCAAGCATGAGAAGGTTGATGAAGATAGTGATATTGTTGCTCAACAAGAATTTAAGGTGCTTGACCTTTTACAGAAGGGTTATAACAACACGATACCAATTACTATCCAGGAGAACAAAATCACGATGAAATTTGAATATATTCCTAGCTCTGTTGAATTGCCAGAATCTGAAACGATGATGGATACAGGGTATGTTGATTTGCAAATCTTGGATGCTGCTGGATTGAAATCCGCTGATCGTAATGGTAAGTCTGATCCATACGCTGAGATTAAGGTGAATGATAATGTCATTTACAAGACCAATAAACATAAGAGAACTTTGGACCCTGTATGGAATGAGAGGGTTAAGTTCCCAATATATTCGAGGTCAAAAGCCCGTACACTTGTTCAAGTATTTGATTGGGATGTTGCAGGTAAAAATGATGATTTGGGTGATGCCTTGATCCCACTTTCAAATTTGAAGCCAGATGAAGAAACAGAATTTAAAGTGAATTTGAACACTCAAGGATCAGTTCATATGATTGCCTCTTTCCATCCAGAATATTTCAGACCATCATTACAAAAATTTGGACGTAGCGGTATCTCTAAGGGTGACATTACTGGTGCTCCAATGAAAATTGCTGGTGCCGGTCTTGGTGCGGTTGGTGCAGTTGGTGGTGGTGTTGTTGGTGGTGTTAAAGGTGGTGGACATCTTGTGAAGGGACTCTTTGGTGGTAGAAAGAAGAAAATAAATGAATTGCCTTCATTGAATTCAACACCAAGATCTTCAATGGAGAGTGGTGCAAGCACTAGAGGCTCTTCACAGAAGGATAATAGTTCTTCTGGATTTGTCATGAATAGTTTTGTCAAGAGGAACAACGAGGATGAACTATTGCCACCTCCTATTGTTGGTACAGGGGTTCATGATTTGCAATCGTTGAGATCTGGACAAACAGTGGCAGTCGGTACAACGGCTTCAGGAAATCTGTCATCACCAGCAACTGGTGATCATAGAAGATCTGCATCCTCGGTATCGCGTGCTAGTTCGCTGAGTAATGGTACTAATGGAGGTGCGGAAAGTGATGTCTACCCAGGTCGTTTGTCGATCATATCATTGAATGGTTTGATCAGCAAGCGCCCATTGCAAGTCAAAGTGACATTAAATAAGGATACAACAGATGAGTCAGATACAACAGATAAGGATCAAAAAGTGAAAAATAAGGAGATTTACAAAACAAGAAAGACAAAGTCTAAAGAAGGTTTTATCAATTTCAAAGAGAGCTCAGCGTTCAAAGCGGCCCCATCCTATGCCATGACATTTCATGTTGTTGAACATCATACGATTGGTAAACTGGTTGATATTGGTAAGGCAACAATCCAGTTGAGCGAAGTGTTGGGGAAAACAGACGAAGTGTCGTTGGATTTAGAAATTCCACAAGAGGTTCACATTCCAACAATGGATTCCACCTCACTTGTTGTTAGCTTCAATTACCATGAAACTCACTGAGATGTTTTTTGTTTTATTTGATTTTTTGATAATTTTAAACTGTGTATGGTATTTTATTTCATTTCTGTGTATCTATCAGTGTAAACAATAATATGACTTTATGTATATCACTCATATATATAAATTGTGACTGTTATTTTTTTTCCTTTGATTTGTGTTACACCTAACCCAGTGTAAATTCTATCACTAACAATATTGCACCACACAGTGAGTGCCAGCACGGCACACACACATCATCATCAATCATCTCAGGCGCAACAACAAAGTCGTGTACTTTGAGTTATTTTGACACAGGCTTCCTCCTCCCCAAATGACCGCCCCTGTTTTTTTCCTACTCGAAACTTTCTTTTGTGTGTGAGGAAAAGTTTTTTATTTTTTTTGATGGTGTTTTTTTCAAGAAGTCAGTAATAGTGAACTGATAAGTTATTTGACAAAACTCAACAGAAGTATCATATTATCACAACAAGATGAGTGCCGTTAGAACAGTAAGTAACATGCCCCAAATACTTTCGCTTAGATCATGTCTAGACAAGCGTATATTCCCACATTCTCATTCATATCACACAGTTTTCCATGCATCCATATCCAAATTATCGAATCCCAATTAAAATCATCTGGAAATTATCAATACACAAAGCAAATACAATTCCCCAAAAAGACTTGAAATCGGAACTTCACTAGATGTTATCATATGTTGACTAATTGGAGTTGATGGTATTGAAAATGCGCCCCATGGTAATCTCATATCTCAATAATCAAAATCAACGAACAGAACCACCAAGTACGAAAAGGCATTAAAAGAAAACTTGTGTGTATGTGAATCACGGAATCTCGATGTGTTTTGTCTGGCTTGTTGTAAGCCCAAGAAAATTGTTACTCTTAAGAAGAGAGATAGCAACGACAACAACAACGATTTTTAAGATAAAGATGTTAAGATTTTTTACTAACTCGATTTTTTTTCATTTTTTAGGCTCCAAAATGGTATCAAACCGAAGATGCTCCAATTGCTAAGCAAATTAGAAAGGCTTCGAGACCACAAAAGTTGAGATCATCGATCACTCCAGGTACCGTCTTGATCTTATTGGCTGGTAGATTCAGAGGTAAGAGAGTTGTTTACTTGAAGAACTTGGAAGACAACACTTTGTTGGTTTCTGGTCCATTTAAGGTCAATGGTGTTCCATTAAGAAGAGTCAATGCCAGATATGTCATTGCTACTTCCACCAAAGTTGATATTTCATCATTAGACTTGGCCAAATATGACGTTGCTTACTTTGCCAGAGAGAAGAAATCTACTAAATCTAAGAAGAGTGAAGCTGAATTCTTTGGTGAAGGTGCTGTTAAAAAGGAAATTAAGGCTGAAAGAATTGCTGATCAAAAGACTGTTGATGCTGCTTTGTTGGCTTCAATCAAGTCAACTCCATTGTTGAAACAATATTTGGCTTCTTCATTCTCCTTGAAACACGGTGACAAACCACATGTTATGAAATTTTAGAGATGGTGTAAATTCAGAAAGTTTATATGGTGATGTCTATATATCTATCTAATAATAATAATAAATAAAAAAAAATCACAATTTGAATAGCATGGACAACAAAGGTTACAAAATAAAGCAGTGGTAACGATCGTAAGATGTTTTTAGTGTTGTTATTGTATGGGCGCTATCGAACTGAGAAGCAATATCTGTTTTTGTTTTGTTGATTTATTCTAAAAGACCATTGCGAGTTATTGCGATCGATGTATCTATTACAGGAGATTTAAGTCTCTCTCTCATTTGAGCTGTTGAGATTTTCTTCAAATCGTCTATTGGCGCTTCATGTTTTCTCGCACTGTTATCACCAACTACGAGAAAAGAAAAAAGGAAAAAGAAAAAGAACTCAGAACTTTATAGAACATCCATGTTAAGCCGTTAAAAAAGATCTCACTATGCAACTATACCAAAATAATAGTGCCTCACTACAGATATTAAGTTTTTTGGGATTAGTTCAAGGATCAACAAGTAGTCATGAAAAGTTCACTTAAATCCGGGTCAATTCAAAACATTTGGATACTTATTAGAGTCATGCTTGTTAGTCAATGGTGGAGTTGAATTATTGGTATAATTGAAAACGGGTGTTTCGCTCGAAGTTTGGGATGATGATGATGATGATGATGATGATGAACACCTCTGAAACTGACTAATTATCATAAAAAGATGGAATTCATTTTCGCTGTATAGTTTTTTTGTTTTTCAATTATAAATTCAATCATTTGATTATCACCATGTACACCGCCTCATGAGAAGGGGATCGATCAAATTTTACATGATGAGAGAAGAGAAGTAAATTAAATTCCACACGACTTTTTCAGCATGAAGAAAAAAAAAAATTTCATTAAAAAAAAAAAAAAAAAATTTCAGATGAGCTGCTGCTGTAACTGATAGATATCATAGATCCCACAATATAATACCTAACATTTTTATAACAGCATCAAGATGTCCGGATTATTACCTTTATCTACTTATAACTTAGCCGTTAACCCTTTCGAGCCAGTTCCAGCCATTGACGATGAGTTCCCAGTCACCATCAGAATAACTTTGGCTGCTGTTGATCCAGAATCTGTTAATGAGGGTACAGAACCATCTACTTTAAGAATTTTAAAGAAGAGTATCTTTGCCGATGACGACGATGAAGAGTCCTATGATGATGAGGATGATGAAGATAGTGAAATCGAGGAAGAAGAGGAAGTCAAAGTTGAGACCAAGAAGGAATCTCCAAAGAAATCCCCAAAGAAGGAATCCCCAAAGAAGGCTGTTGCTTCACCAAAGAAAGAATCTCCAAAGAAAGAATCTCCAAAGAAGAAAGTTGAAGAAGAATCTGATGAAGAGATGGATGTCGAGGACTCTGATGATGATTCCGATGTTGAAGATGATGTTGAGGAATATGTTGTATGTACATTAGGTCCAGGTATTCAATACCAACAAACTTTGGACTTGACAATTACTCCAGAAGAGGAAGTTTATTTTGTTGCTACCGGTTCTTATGCAATTCATTTGACTGGTAATTACGTTGAACATCCATATGATGGTTCATCATCTGAAGGAGAAGATGATTATGATGAAGATGGAGATGAATTGGATGATGAAGACGAATACGATTTGACTCCAGATGAAGATGAGATCTTATCTGGAGATGAACAATATGGTATTGATGATTTAGAAGATGTTGAAGATATCGAAGGTAAAATTGAAGAGATCATAGAGCAAGAGAAAAAAATCAAAAAATCTAGTAGTAAGAGATCTGCTGTTGAAGATGATGAAGAAACCAACACCACTAATAGCCCAGCATCGAAGAAATCTAAAAAGAAGGTTGAATTCACTAAAGAGTTGGAACAAGGTCCAAGTGGATCTACCGTTGTTGGTAAGGAAAAGAAGAAGGATAATAACAACAAGAAGGATGAGGAAGTAAAATCAAAGAAATTTCCAACAAAGACTTTAATCGGTGGTGTCACCATCGAAGATAGATCTATTGGTAAAGGACCAAATTGTAAAAATGGTCAAAAAGTTGGTGTTCGTTATATTGGTAAATTACAAAATGGTAAAGTATTTGACAAGAACACAAATGGTAAACCATTTGTCTTTAGTTTAGGTAAAGGTGAAGTGATTAAAGGTTGGGATGTTGGTGTAGCTGGAATGAGCGTTGGTGGTGAGAGAAGAATTGTTATTCCAGCACCAATGGCATACGGTAAGCAAAGTTTACCTGGTATTCCAGCCAACTCTGTCTTGACCTTTGATGTCAAATTGGTCAGCATCAAATAAACGTAGAGTAAGTTGATGGTTGGTTGTTCTGTGTGTGTGTGTGTGTGTGTGTGTGTGTGTGCATTATCATATATATATATAAATTTTCTGTGTAAGTTTATCTCTTTCAAATTGAGCTTGTTATTTTTGTAAAAAATGTTGTGTTCTTTTCCATGATCATTATATGATATCAACTAATATAATCAGTGGGAATGATTAGATATATATATATATATATATTTTATTTAGCTTGATATCTTTGTCTAATTGGGTCATCTTTAAATTTACTAAATAATTGAGATAAATCGTTTCGTCGTTTATAAAAAAAAAAAATTAAGTAGACGAAGAAGAAGACAATTCACACAGTTCTTCACCCCTAAAATGGAATAAAGTAAAGTATTTCTTGAAAAAAGTTTAATCATCCATTCAATCATTTTGAAGAATTATAACACGTATTATATCTTTATAATTACTATCTATCTATCTATCTATCTATCTATCTATCTTTTTGCTTTGTTTTTTTTTGGTTCAATTTTTGTCCAATTTCATTTCTCTTCATCATATATTTATTATATACTCACTCACCCAACGAACCCTCGCCGTGTGTGGTAAATAAAGATTTTTTTTTTTTTCCTTTGTCTTTTATTTTCAACGCTAAAACAAACAAGAGCAAAATTACACCATATACACACTTAAAAGAAGAAGGATTGTGTAAGAAGAAGAAGATATACATCCCCTACTATCCATATATTACCCTTCTATCTGTGTCTGTTCCCATTGTCCATCATTTGTATTTGGGATAGTCATATTATTGTCCACTCATTTCACTATTTAAAGAAGAATTTTTTAAAAGGAGAGTATCTAGTCGAAAAAAGCTTCAACTAATTTGATCCTTCTCTTCAACACAAAACAAACATCAACTCAACTTCCTGTAAATAATAATAACAAAACAGTTCAGCAAAATTCAAACAAATAAACTATAACACACCAATTTTGATCAGTGATGTTACAAAAAATTATCATTGTACCGATTTCACTGCTATCCAAAGTTTGTGCGTCGCGTCCCATTCATACTTTAATTATAACAGCATTGTTAGCAACTAGTGTCTATTTATCTGTGGTTGATGAATACGTCAACAGAAGTCAATCTTCATCTTCATCATCTTCTTCAACTCTCTCTTTCTATCATCCTCCTGGTTCATCAGACTACAAAGGTTGGAAAAGAGTTGATGATCTTTCCACCATTGACAACAACAACAACAACAACAAGGCTCAACACTTGGCCATTATCCCCTTGAAATTCAAAACAGGTAATTCTTTGAAAACGCCAACCATTCAAGATTCTATCGATGGATTGGTTTCAACAGAAAAATTCTTGATCACTCCAATAAGTGAATATCAATCAAGAGTCTCCAAATTGGATAGAATGATTGGTGAGGATCATCATATCGTTTGGAGCGTTAAACATTCCCACAGAACCACCAAGTATTCTGATTATCTGAAAGATCTTGCTACAAAATTACAAAACGTCATCAAGGGTGCTGAAACTTATGACATTGTGTTAATTTTTTTTGCCTATATCGCCATGTGGTTTACATTTATTCAAATTTTTTATGAATTTAGAAAAATTGGTTCTAAATTTTGGTTAGCATTTGGATCCTTATTATCATCCGGTTTTGCATTCTTATTTGCCCTTGGATTCACAAACAATTTCTTGGGTTTGAAAATTTCTTTGAAAGCTTTAAGTGAAGGAATCCCTTTCTTAGTGGCCACTATTGGTTTTAAACACAAAATATATTACACAAAACCAATCTTGAGAGCAATCGCAGTCGATAAGAGGAAACTTATCCCTGAAATCATTGCAGATACCGTCAAGATTACTGCTTGGCCATTGATAAGATACAACTCCATAGTCATTGGAGCTTTCCTCGCATGTGCCGTTTATGCCCCTCATTTAGAAGGTTTGAGAAATTTCTGTATATTAAGTTCTACTATCCTTATCATGGATTTGTTGATGACTTTTACTTTTTACTCAGCAATTTTGACTTTGAAAGCTGAAATCAATAAGGTTCATCTGTCTTTAGACTTGATTGAATTCTTGGAAGAAGATGGCATAAGTGCAAAAGTTGCCGAATTGGTAGCAGATCAACAAAGCTTGACGATGTTTCACAAAAATACCAATGTGGTTTCCTTCAAGATTGCCATAATTGTTGGATTCTTTGCAATCCATATCTTTGCCTTTGGTTCATCTTGGTTGTATGACGCGTCTAGTGATGATATCATATCTAATTCTGCAAATGGATTTATTGAAGGTTTATCAAAACAAGCTGTCAAATACATCAAAGTTGGTAAAAATGGTACCATTGTCACAGTGATGCCAACAGAAATTTTCATGCCCGCTGGTTTCACTACTCAAGTTGAAGATTTCATAATGAACCTCTTGTCAAGAATTTCTAATGCAATTGTGGATCCATTGATCAGTAAACTTTTATTGCTGATTACTGCACTCAGTCTCACCATCAATGTCTACTTCTTGAACGCTGCTAGAACCAATTGGATCAATATAGATAATCTTACAACATCAGAAACTCCTCGTGAGTTAGTTGTGCCAAAGAAAAAACAACATCAAAAGACAGATATTGTATTACCTCCAACAAAGGATATCAATAATGGATCAGCTGTTAAGGAAGCACAGATGATTGTCGATACAGAAGACTCTTCATCAAGTGAAGATGACTCATCTAGAGAGGATTCCACGAAACAACGTCCATTGGATGAGTTGGTGAAGATCTTCAAGGATGGAGACTTGAAAAAATTGAACAATTCTGAAGTAACATCCTTGATTATTAATGGTAAATTACCACTTTATGCTTTGGAAAAGCAATTAGGTGATACTACAAGAGCTGTAGTTGTAAGAAGAAAAGCAATTGCCAAATTGGCAGATTCTCCAGTTGTTGATTCCAACAAATTACCATACAAATATTATGATTACGATCGTGTCTTTGGTGCATGTTGCGAAAATGTCATTGGTTTTATCCCAATACCACTTGGTGTTGCCGGTCCATTGATTATTGATGGTAAACCCTATCATATTCCGATGGCCACTACTGAAGGTTGTCTTGTTGCTTCTGCAATGAGAGGTTGTAAGGCTATCAATGCCGGTGGAGGTGTAAGCACTGTATTGACACAAGATGGTATGACAAGAGGTCCTTGTGTCTCATTCCCAAGTTTACAAAGAACGGGTGCTTGTAAAATGTGGTTAGATTCTGAAGAAGGTTCACTGATTGTTAAAAAACTGTTCAATTCTACATCCAGATTTGCCAGATTACAAAGCATCAAGACTGCCATGGCAGGAAATTTGTTGTACATTCGTTTTATGACCACAACAGGTGATGCAATGGGTATGAATATGATCTCTAAAGGTGTTGATCACTCATTAAATTATATGATTCAAGATTGTGGGTGGGATGATATGGATATCATTTCTGTCTCTGGTAATTATTGTATTGATAAGAAACCGGCAGCTTTGAATTGGATTGAAGGAAGAGGTAAATCTGTTGTTGCTGAGGCTCGAATTCCAGCCACAGTTGTTGAGAAAGTTTTGAAGACCAATGTCAAATCATTAGTGAGGTGTAATATTAACAAGAATTTAATCGGTAGTGCCATGGCTGGTGCTATGGGTGGATTTAACGCACAGGCTGCCAATTTGGTTACTGCTATATACATTGCCACAGGTCAAGATCCAGCTCAAAACGTTGAGTCATCCAATTGTATTACCTTGTTGGAGGAAGGACCAAATGGAGACTTGGTCATATCAGTATCGATGCCATCTATAGAAGTTGGTACTATTGGAGGTGGAACCATCTTGGAACCACAAAATGCAATGTTGGAATTGTTAGGTGTCAAGGGCGCCAATGTGGAAAACCCTGGTGCTAATGCAAAGCAATTGGCCAAGATTGTGGCATCTGCAGTGCTTTCTGCAGAGTTATCATTGTTGAGTGCTTTGGAAGCTGGTCATTTGGTCCAGAGTCACATGCAACATAACAGAAAGGCGGCACCTGCTCTGGCTTCTAATACCACGTCAGCTAGTACCATTGCATCTTTGCCGCTGCCTACAGGTAAGCCGATTCCAGGATCCTGCATAAAATCATGATTTGTGATTATGTGAATTGATTGTTTGGAACAAAACAAAACAAAACAAGGAAAAAAGTGAAAATTTAGAGTTGTTTTTCGATTTTTCGTATTGAGATATAGGTGTTTGAAATGATGAATTTAATTTGAGGGAGCTGTATATTTGTTAATCTTGTAATATATTTTCAATTTGAAATCTACTCTTTGAAGAGTTAATTCTTCTTCTTCCGGATCTTGATCAATATGACAATGAAATTGAACTGAGTTGGCCAAAATATTAACAGTTGAATGAGTATCCTTTAGGGGTTTCACAAAAAATCAATCTATACAGATAGTCCAACAAGTCAAGAGACCACCAATTTCGGTAGTAGTAATAGCTAAATCATACATTTTACTATTATTCGCGATTAAGACGGGGAAATCAAAGCTCTATAAAAATTGATAAAAACAAATAAAAAAACAATAACTCAGTTGGGTTTTTTGTAGTTATATGAGTGATGATTAGGTAGATCAGAGAGTTATAATATACTACCTTATCTCAATTCTTCCTTCAATGGAAAAATGAATATGTGAGATTTCAAATTTTAATTTGGAGTTGGTTCAGGCTCAGTTCAGTGATTGGACTTAAACATTGGCCGCCCCGTTCTGCCCCTGTGTAATGATAATAAAAGGTGAGTGTGAATTGGTAGAGATGTCTTCTTTCTCCAAAAATGAATTACAGGTAACATAAACCCCCTCTGTCATCTTCTCAAGCTACAAACTTCTAAATTGAGACCACCCTCTAGTAGTATGGAAAATTTGAATTCACTCGTGCTTTCACCTTCTCTTTTAGTACGGCGGCAGCGGCAGCGGCATTAGCAGCGGTGGTGGCGTGGGAGACAAAGGAGAAGTGAGCTTGGTGATTGTAATTATTTAGCGTAAATCATCTGGTTGATGGGGTAGAGGAGGGGGCTTAAAAATGGAGTTAACCAGTTATTTGGTGGTGAGAGAGGGATACAAACGTAAATCAAATTTCATAACCAATTCCCAACAGCGGTAATAAATAAATATTCGCGCCGTGCAAAAAGGTCGTGCATTACACCCTTGTCTCATGTTAGTATGTATGTGTGTGTGTGTGATGTGTTTCTCCAGCCAGTCGAACAATCGGTTGGAAAAAAGTAAAAAAAAATTAAAAGGAAAAAAATAACAAGAGTTTTTGGGAGAGAGGGCCCTTTTTCTCTCCTCAATTTTAGATTTCAGTTGTTCATCAAAACTACATACTATATTCTGTTCCCACTCCAAGTCGGCTCTAGCACTTCTTCAAGTTTATAACAAACATTACTTGCTTGCTTGCTTGTTGTTGATTCCAAGACTCGCTTGCTCACCCTTGCCGATGCAAATACAACGAACATGATGCTACACCAAAATTTAGATAACGACGAACCGAAGCCGACTGATGCAACAAGAACGGCTAACAACATCAAGAGAAGATCTGTTGCATGCAAATCTTGCCATTCTCTTAAAGTCAAGTGCACCCCACTTGATCCAAACAATCTATCGGGACCTTGTGTCAGGTGCTCCAAGACTGGCCGCCAATGTGAAATTGATACCTCTCAACCAAGGAGAAGAAAGAGAAAAGCTAGTCCGGCATTACCTGCAACAACCGATGCAAATTCTCCTCTTAAACAACAACAACATCATCCGGTTTCAAGTGCCACAAATAGCGCTGATGAACAGAAATTCTCTCAGGTTGAGTATATGGAGAAAAGGATCAAGTATTTAGAGGAAAAATTGATGAAACAGCAACAGATGCCTCAACAAGTACAAGTTCCTGCTCAATCGGCTACACAACTGCAATTACAACAACAACAACAGCAGCAGCAGCAGCAACAACATCAACAACAACAACAACAACAACAACAACAACAACCATCATCTCGTCCAGCTTCCATGCCACTGCAGCAACGTCCGCAAAATTCAGGTTTTCCTCTCATTCCTCCACAAAATGCTCAACAACCTTATCTACCTGCCTATTCTTCTTCATTTTCATCTCCAGGGGTCTACCAGCAGTCACCACCAACTCAACCAATATCTGTCAAGTCGAACGGATACACTTACAATACCCTCACTAATGATCATGAGCAGAAATTCTCACCCACTCCGACTGCATATCCTGGACCTCTGTCGTATGCCTCTACAACGCATTCCCCATATCCTGTATCGCTTCCACCGTTGCAGAACACGACGACTCAACAGCAGCAGCAGCAGCAGCAGTCTCCATACTTGGAGACCCCCAACAACATTGAGATCAGCCCTGCTGAGGTATTGGGGACAGATGAAAAGATACACGAATTGCAAAATGAACTCTATTCGTTGATGCACACACAAAAAGCCACTTTGTCTGAGTTGACAGCCGAGGTGTTGAAAGTTGCCGATAAGAGAACGGAGCTTATCAATAAGAGATATAACGTGAATAACTATGATTGTGTCGATTTAGGTTACATCACTATCGAGCAAGCCGAAGAGAGGTTGAAGATTTATCGTGAAGTGATGTATCCAGCGCATCCATTTGTTGAAATTCCAATGAAGATGTCTGCTGAAGAGATGAGAAAAACTTATGGTTTTTTGTTCACCACTGTGATAACGGTTACCTCACTGCTCGTACCAAAAGACAATCCTGCATTGGAGAATCAAACAGATATCGATTTGTGCAATTTGAGACTGATCACCACAGAGGTATTGATGATCGGTAACAAGACTTTGGAATTGTTGAAATGTTTGATGTTATTAAGTGTATGGTACAACTCTGCAGAATTGTTCCATCACAGAAGATATCATTTGATCAATTCATTGTGTATATCCATGGTACACGATTTAGGCTTGACAGGTCGAGCTTATTTTTTCTATAACAAAGAGGAAAAATCTGTTAAAAAAACTGAAGCTTCAGAAAATCCAAAGGGGCTAGAGTATCGACGTTTGTTATTGACGGTATACTTCACCTCGATTAGTATTGCATTATTTTTGAGAAGACGTATACAAGTTCATTGGACCTCATATTTGGAGGAATGTTGTCAACTATTGGAGGCTACTGGAGATTCAGGTGATCTCAAGATTTCTACATTGAGCAAATTGAACAGGATGTTGGAGAGAATTCATTTCATCGTTCATGGAAATCAAGAACCTAATGATAGTGCATTCATGCTGCCTGATAGACTCAAATATATTACCTCAGAATTGCAAAGAGATTTATCCGAAATCAAAGTCAAGATTCCACGGGATGATCATTGTTTAATCTCATACTATTATTCAGTCCAAGCATATCTTCATGAGCCTTCTCTTCATAAATTATTTGCACCCAATTCCAACTGCTCTGCATCGAGTTCAGTATCTCCTTCGATCATTTCTTCCATTGATAAATGTTCAAGATCATGTATTGCTGCTTTAGAGCATCTGAGAATGACAACTTTGGAAGAAATGACATGTATGCCATTGTTGCACTCCTCCAGAGTGATATATACGGCAGGTATGTTGTTGAGATTGAGATATTTGGTCATCAGTGTTCCTTCATTATCTATAGCTACCCATTTCCCCCGTGATGCAATTGAAAAAATTCAACTCCTTGCTACAAACGTTTATCACGCTTCAAAGAAATATCCATCCAACAATTTTTTACACAAGATGAGGCTAGTTATTGCCTTGTTTAGTCAGACATACTCTACACAATTGCAAAAATTAATTGAAGAGAAAATGGCCAACGAAAAAAACGTACCCAAATGGGGAACCAACAACAATGGTGGTGCCACAACGGGAGAAATCCATTCTTTACACATTCTATCACAGGCAGCTGCACTGGAACGATCGGAAAATATGAGAGCACAATTGCAAAAAGATGATCCATCTCGTGGATATCAAGGGACGAGTCTGAATTTGAACAATACCAACAGCGCTGCTAACAACCGCACCAACATCATCACTAACAATAACACCAATGACAACAGCAATAGTAACCTCAGCAACGCCACAACGCCTGCTCAGATGTCACCGGTGCCACTCACAACCAACAATAACCATAACATCAACAACAACAGCAGCAATAACAGCGGTTATATCAACAATAACACTGTTGGTGATGGGATGCAACCTGATAACGGTGATTTGGAGTTTTCATATTATGCCTTAAACGATGAGTTTTGGAGTGATCTCTTGATGAACACCGAATTGGAACAACCTTTGGCAGACATTGTTGGGAGAGATGTTGATCCTGGTCCGTTCAATAATGATTTCATATAAAAAAAATAACGAGTTTTGTAATTTTACTGAATAAGTGTGGGTGTTTTTTGGGTTTTTTTTTTTTTGCACTTTAAGTTTTTTTTTTTTTTGCTTGCTTCTTTTTTGGGCACTTGTTTTGAAAGGGTTAGTGGGATCTCTTTCTCTTTCTGCATGTAGATTTCCCTGTTTGCTGAGTACGTTGAATCGATGCAACTTTATGTGGTGTATGATTTCGATATGATGCAAGTGTTTTTTTTTGGTAATTGTATGTATTAATCATATGTATTCAAAAAGAAAAAAAAGATAAATCTGACAAACAATAAGAGAAAGGATAGTGAGTTTGGCTGGCAAGAAGGTATCGTTTGATAGATCCACTGTATAGACATTGTTCTGGTGGAGATTATTAGAAAAAGTCTAAGTTTCCAATATTCTTGGCCTTCAACTCACAAACGATCTTCATATTGCGATGAATCCATTAATCTTTATGTTATTATCCCTTAACAACTTATATGATCGATTTGACATATCTATACACGACTTTGAGAAACTCATCATTCAAAAATAATTGAAAAGTGATGAGGTAATGAATGGTTACGAAGATGACAGATTTGGACGACAAGAGAACTGAACAAGAAGGGGGAGCAATTGTAGATGGTAAATACCATAATTGTGATCAACAAGATGACCAAAGTGGATTTGGATTAATCGATGCACTCAGAATCCTCGGTGGTGTACTTTTATTCAACGCATTACTATCATATTGGTTCACCTCTACCACCACTTGGAATTTTCATATCCCCATCAAATACACCAACCCAGGGTATATCAAATCAGTCATCTGGCCGCATCAATTACAACTCACGATCTCTGAGCTCTCATATTACGACGGGACCGATATCTCATTACCCATTTACGTTGCCGTGTATGGCAAAGTGTTTGACGTGTCGGCATCACGTGAGGTCTACGGTCCAGGTGGAGCGTACCATCTGTTCGCAGGCAAGGATTGTGCGAGACTGTTTCATAATGGTTGTTTCCACAGAGAAGATCAGTTGACGTACGATTTAAGAGGTTTGAGGACGACCGATTTGCTGACACTGTTAAGAGATATTCAAGCGTGGCAAGAATTTTATACTCGACATGATAAGTATTGGCAACTGGGTGTTGTGTTGCACGACGATTTAAGCGGTGTCAAACCACCAGAGGCATGTGTTGGACCAAAATATCCTGGATAAATTCAATTTTCATTGAGATGCTGGATTGATAGATATTGTTGTGGTTTTTCTTTTTGTCTCATATTTAAAAAGAAAGGCTTCCAAACTTTGTTCCCATCAATCAAACTTATACATATTGGCACATTTCAACTCCATATTGCCCATTGACCGTGATTGACAATGTTTTATCAACCGACCTATTTCCATACAGAGTTCCAGGTTGACGCATTTGGAATACATATCAGCGGTGACCAGCATCAACCCGGCAATGAAATTCAAATTCGGTACCGCATTCAATGATACAGCGTGTAGTTCCATTCGACGATGATACAACTTGGTACGTCTTGTCGCTGGTGACTCATTTTCGTTTTCTGGCATGCCATTATTCTTGACCAACATGTCGAATTTGGCATCGGCCTCAACAAATGCATCCCTCACCCTCTTCAAATATGAATAACCATCTTCTCTGACGTGTGCATTGATGTAATTGCAATCGTTCATATAGTAGTTATAATGCATTTCTTCATCCAAAAAATTGCTTTCTGCACCTCTTAATATAAAACTGTAAGACCATGCAATGATAATCAATTGGCCAATACAATGTGGCCTTTCAAATAAAACATCTTTTTCCGGTTGATAAGGTATGAAATTGGCCTGTGAATTTTCATCATTATCATCAGCGGGTAGTAAACACTCGATCAACAGTGTATACGCATGTACCAGACAAATACCACCTTCAATTGATAAAGCCCATCTCCTGATCCTTGCAGACACTGATTTGTAATCGGTATAATCAGCCCTAATGTTCTTCAACAATGGTGCTCCGGCATACGTCATCCAGTCAAAATTAGACATCCGTAACACGACATGGGCTAAATGATAGAGTGGCATTTTACAACGGTGATCGCTTTCTGAAAAATAACTCGACGTGGCTGCTGTGCCATAAGTTATATCGGGATTTTGTCTCATTGGGTGAAACTTACAACAATCACCTCTGATGTTGACAAGCCAGGATTCCAATGAATATGCAAGAACTTTTCTCCAACTCTCATTCACTATACTATTCATAAATTTCATAGAATTGGTATTTTGAAATAAGAATATCAATGTCACTAACCCTGAGAATAAGAGACCAGACGAAGAGTATGTATCGAGAATGGTGTGTTCGTTGATCATATCAACAAATGTCGTCAAGAAAGATGCCGACTTCCATTCATAAGTTTTTAAATACTCTTCTTCAAAGTTCAGCGTTAACCATAACTCTTCATCGCAAGGTAACGATAGTTTTAATTGATGTGCGTATAATGCAACTTCTTGACACGTTAATAACGCGTTATACGAATCGGATATAAAAGTCATATATGCCGACCTCTTCATTGACTCCAGTTCAATCCATTTGTTCCAAATTTGAGTAGATTTATTGGTTGCACCCCATAAGAATTCTGCTTCAAAATTGTCCCTTCTATAAGGGGCACCTCCAAGTGTTGTACTTCTTCTTAATATTTGTACCTTAGCAGCTTGATGGATGGTCGACCTCTGGAAAAGTTCCCTTGTAGACAAGTGCTTCTCGAAATTTTCTAACATGATCAAGCTCTGTATTATATATGTCTTTGGAGTCATCACATCGGGGGATTGAAATATAACCCATCTCAACGGAATAGCGATATCCTCCAGTAATTTCTGGGAATTTGTAAATGCCGTCTCAACTTGATCTGTACAACGGGTCATTGCAGCTCCAACCATTATCATCGCTAGCAACAATATCGCTGGAGCTTTCTTGGGATCAAACGAGGGTTTATGAACTATTGAAAGTCTCCTGTTGTAAAGGGCCCAGAATATTTGAAGAGATCTTCGCAACAGTATTTCATGAAAATCTGGATTAAACGCCAAGTTGGGAATTTGAAGTAACATTTTTTGAATAACCTCGCGATCGATAAGTGTCTCTAATCCCATAGGTTTTATCAAACTGTTAGGAGATATGGGGAGATAGTTCAACAAATTTTGCCCCGAATGATCAAATAAATTGTTGAAACTGTGTTCAGCATTATAATTCAATTCAAAATTTGGTGTGTTTGTAGCATTTGATTCGGATTTGCTATTTTTCCTGATATAGTCCATGTCATCGGTGGATGTCTCTTCTGGAAATAAGACACTCAAGATATCTGACGGTTGTACAAAAGGTTCAGGCTGTGGAAGCCTATTGTCATCCACTAGCGGTAGCAGTGGCAGCGGCAGTGATGGGAGCGATGATGGTGGTGGTGGTAGCACCGGCAGATCGAAGTCATTGGGTGTTGGTATAGCTGTCGGTGTGCTCATGACCTCCATGGGTGTGAGTCTAGATTGAGTAAATTGGCCATTGGGAGACATCATTGGCCTCATATTTGCGATTCCACCAATAAGCGATTCAGACACCAGTGGTGTAGCAGCTTGTGAGAAAGCTGTTTCTCCATTACTGTGGAAACTTTTCGAGGAGAATCGTTTTGAGGGCCCTATTGTGGACATTCCTGTTGTGTGTGTTGTTCCTATTGTTCCTATAGGAACTGAATTCGTTGTTTTTGATGATGTTGTTGTTATTGGCGGGTAGTTGTTGCTATTATTATTGGTTGATGGTGTTCCCGGCGATGCTGCAGGGTAAAGTGAAGATGGCGGAAGGTCACTGGTGGTCAAACCATACATTGATATAGGGGTATCAGTTGCTTTGGTTCGTGGAATTGTTGGAGACGGCACTTCTGTAGGAGTCACAGTTGAAATTCGATTTTTCAAATGTCTGTTATAATGCAACTTCAAAGTATCAGTTCTATTGAACTTCTTCCCACATCCAGGCCAAGAGCACTCGTAATTCTTCAAAGAAGAGTCATGGGTCAATTTATGTCTCGACAAATGGTCAGATCTTTGAAATACTTTGGTACAATCTGGATAATCGCAAGGGTAAACGCCATACGTGTGCCTCTTTTTCTTCAGTCTGTGTGGGGATGAGAAACTGGTTTGGGCTTGGAAAGTTGCGCCAGGCTTTGCAGTTCTATCTGTTTTTTGTTGCAATTGTGCTGGTACACTGGAAGCTGCTTCATCGGTAGATGGCTTGATAGCGCTCATATTGAATGTTTTGGTGATGATGGCGTTGGTAAGGTGAGTACCTCATCTGTCAATGATGTAATATGAATAAGTAGATGTGACACAAGCGTGACATTTTCTGTTTTGCTTTTGGAAGAGTCCCTCGATTTGAAGAATCTTGGTAGATTGCACACGACTACTTTAGGAACAAAACAAAGTTGTATTTAGTTACAAAAGAGATCTATTTATGGTCAAGTTAGCCCTTATTAAGTCAAAGTCTGACTGTGTGAACCCCATCTTCTTCATGTAAATGTGGATACCACCAAATTCTTCGTTGAACATGTCAATGGTGGCCAACATCGCTTCACATCTGCTGGATATCATATTGTTGAAGCCGTCGATGGCAAGCGACCAGTTTTCACGGCCCAAAGAAACGATATCCTGTATTTCATTCATCTTGGACTCGAATTGCTCCAATGACCGATCGAAATCTCTTCTGATCAATGGAATCAACGGTTTTAACCCGATAGTGGTCAACTCATATTCCTTGGCAATCAATAAGTTGTCCAATCCGCAAATGAGATAGATCAACATCCCCATCACTCCTGTACGATCCTTGCCCGCAGAGCAGTGGAATAGAAACCCCTCAGTCGGATGGTCCCTGATGTGCAACAAAACAGCTTTGAAGCTTTCAACACCTGTTTCAAGCATGTCTCTATAAATATCTTTATAGGTGGCCCAAGACGTGAACAAGTTGGTGTATTGCATCAACAAGTCCTCTGGCTTTCCACCCTTTTCTCTTTTCATCACAGGTATATGACACCTGGTAACTCCATCAACTTCTAAAATTCCATCTCTACGACACTCTCCATCTGATCTAAAATCAAAAACTACCTTAACACCCAATTCCTTGAGAGTTTGCTTTCCCTTTGCCGTTACTTGACTAGGTAATGCGGATCTGAATCCAAAATTGGGTCTAACGTACTCTTCAGTAGAGATTCTCCAGCCGCCAATATCTCTAAAGTTGGCAATACCCTCCACATCCTTCCATCTTGAGATAGATCTCACTGTTCTGTAATGATTGTAAAATCTCTGCAATTCTTCAGAATGAGACATGTAGTCTTTGATTAGATCAGCAACGAAATAATTGTAATTGTACTTGCCTCTAGAATTCACTGGAGTATCCAACCCTTCTGTGGGCTCAGTCCCATAATAATTGTGATCGGCATGCTCAATGAGTCTCAAATGATGTCTCTCACCCAAGATGTTGGCATAGCTTGCCGAATCTTCTACAGGTACAGCCTTGTCTTCTAATCCGTAAATGCTGAAGACATCGTTGTTGAGATCTTTAATGCCGCTGAGGTCAACAGCGGCAAGACTCAACGTCTCGTTACGTGGGATGACAACTGTCCTGTACTCGCCATTTCTGTAAACGTTATGCTGTTCATAGCACTTATCGTCTTCCCAAGTTGGGTTAGACCTCTTCACTCTTACTAGATGCTTTGCGAAGTCAAATCTACCTGCACAATTGACCAAATTTGGTACAAAGATGTATGACTCATCTTTTCCCCTCTCTAGTATTTCATGTTGTCCCAAAGCCCATAAAAACATAGCTGCCGAACCACGCGAATGGGCAACGATACCAGAGATGCTAAATTTGGTATTTCTGTAGGCACCAGAAGTGACATATTTGGCAATGGTGTTCAAATCCTCCACATCTTGCTCAACACGCCTACCTTCTGTGGGGTTTAAGTTATCCTCGGAGTCTCCACAACCTCTAAAGTCGAATCTGATGCTAAATATACCCAATTCTGCCAGGAGTTTCTCAGCCAAAATAGAATGATAGCAGTAGTTCTTATGACCCCCACTGCCATGCATGATAATAACCATCTTGTGTGTGGATGGTTCGTAACCCTTTGCATAGAAATCTTCATGGAATAGAGCTGGAGGAGCGGTGACGATGGCACAAAGACCCTTCCCACCGTTAGAGGAGGGTATCGTGACAAATATACGCTCCTCGTATTTCTTCAATGGAGCAGTGGCAGATGAACTATTGGACATCTCCTGTATGGGCATATAACGTTGTTAATGATAATGAATAGTTATTGGCTCTCACTTGTTTTTTTTTTTTCAATTCTCCGCAATTGATCCTGCCAGCCGGTTGTAAAAGATAACTTTATTTGATCTACTAACGAGTTTAACACCATCACACTATACATTTATCAAAAACTCTTTGCCTTCTATCACGCTCAACACAAAACGCCGCCATTCGGTCCAACAACCATGTGCCATCACCGGGATTACCCAACAATTTTCTGGCCACAAATACAGAATGATGTTTTAAACGGGTTTCGTAATCGTTCAAATCTTTGTAGCTCTGCAAGATTTGCTGGGAAGAGGGATCATCATTTTGATCATCGTAAGAAGCATATCCTTCCTCTTCAAAAACCTCGTTACCTTGCAAGACCTCGAAATCGACATTTGCTCTGAAAATCTGGAACTCCTCAGTTTGATACACGGGTCTCTTAGCAATCGGGGCCTTCTTCTCCCTTGTGGTTCCACGCTTATTCGAATCTTCTCTATATCTCTCCGAATTTTTTCTGCCTTCAAAATCTCTTTCGATTTTTGAGTGTGACGTTAGCTTTCTCCTGTGACCATCAGTTTCTGTCTTTCTTTCAGGTATATATGTCTCCGTCTTCGTGTTCGGTAGCCCATTTTGTAACGGTGAATCCCTGTATTGTGTGTCTCGCTGAATTACCTTTGTCTCATCGGCCCTTGACCTTTTTTGTGTTGTTGACTGTTGATTCCTTTCCACCTCCACTTTTTTGGCCCTCATTCTCAGCAGTTCCATTTGGTAGTCATCACGTTCTTGGTAACTCAGCTCTACCGGAGGTTTAGAAAGCACTTGTGATCTTTGAGATGTTTGCAGAGTTGTTGCTACAGAGATCTGAGGAGGAAGCTTCTTTCCAACAGGCGGGTTGCCAATAAGCTCCTGGGAAGTATCAGGAGAATCTCTGTTGCGCAAAGAGTATTCAGACAGAGCATCATTCTGAGAGCCGTTTCTCAGAATTGTGGCTCTTGGTAAATTTGACAAGCGACCGCTTGAATTTTGATAACTGTAATCATTGTTAGCTCCATCGTAGAAATCTCCATTGAACTTGGGCCTGCCATTTCCTTTGGGAACCTCCAGCTTCCTGTCAGATGATGATTTACCTCTGATAAGACTCTTTTTCAAAGCATCTGCTCGTGTATGATATTGTCTCAATTGATAATTTGCCCTAATCTTGTTCAAAGAGTCAAGGATCGTTGTTTTTGACACCATTTTGACAGTCAAATTACCTGTCTCCTCCAATTGTTTCAACAAGGTGTCAAGCTTATTTGTCTCTGATACTGAGATCATCGACCTATGCAAAATGATATTTAACTCTTTGCTTATATCATCAAGACGCTCGGATAACGAGAGTTGATGTTCCTCGGAATGTGATTTCAGTAGCAGTTTCACAGCAGTTCCATCTTTGGTATCATGACGAGATTCGAGTAGAGATCCTTCATCCTCAGACTCCTCGTTGTTCTCTTCTTCTTCACTGCGCATTTCTTCTTCGCTACTCGAGGTTGAATAAGTTGATTCCCCATCAGAGGGATCGAAAAGCGGGTTTCTCTTTCTCTTAACTCTACGGGGAATCGAGTAAGTCTCATTTTCGGAAGACGTATTTGTCTCGTCATATTTTCGGGTGAGTCGTTTCGCTGATTGCATCAACAGACCAACTTTTTGATCCTCCATCAAATCAATCACCTCGTTGGTTTTCAGTGGCACCAAGGTATTCTCAGGTAGAATTTCAACCTCATCTTGGTCTGCTTCAACCTCTTTAATGCTAGGGTCATACAACATTGGCTCAAATTTTTCTCGAAGCAGAGACTTCAAATGGATTTCAGTGAAAATCTCTCGTGCAAATTGCACTGGTACCCATTTTCCGTTTAAGGACAGCTTCTTATCGTGTGTGACAGTTTCAATCAACTTACATCTATTCAATTTTTGCAGGAAATATAATTCATTGATAATCTCAAATTCGGGATCTTTCTCTGACCTATCGTTGAGTTCAGAGATACGTAAAGCGCATGCAGCTTTGATTAAAGTACTAGCGTTGACAAAGTCATCCGAGAGTCTTCTTGCTACTGTTATGACAGTCTTGTTCTGTTTTCTTCTGTTTCCCGGGACTGTTATCTTGACAGCCTTGACCAACTCCTTCATTGTTGGCTTTCTATTCAACCCCGGCACTTTGAATGACATAGGGTATCCATAATATTCTGTCTCTGGAGACCAAGACCAATTCTCTGCATTAAATTTTTCATCCCGTGACAATGGTATTTGCTTTTTAACATCAAATGGCTCTTGACCAACATCGAACCCGAGTATTGGTCTCAACTTCATCGCCAATCTCATTTTCTCAGAGTAATCTCTCGCCACTTCTAGAGGTGCCCAAACACCTCCCAAGAGTGTTGGGTCGTTCTGTAGCACGTATTGATGATTATAGTTTTTTTGAAATTCCCTTTGTGTTGCAGTCGAACCAGCGGTGACTTCAGTTCTTGTGGCCCAAGATAAGTTGTAAAAATCGAATATGCTCGACATGTTAACCATGTTATTGTCTTGTCTCCGAAGAATTCTCACTTGAATGTCCTTTCGTACCGTCACAAACATTTCCCAACAATTGACGCCGTTATACGAGACCGATGCCACTCTATCAAATTCCAACAATGGTCCAACTTTGGGCCATAGATTGTATATGGTGGCCAATTCTCTTGCCCTCTTCAATGGGGCCCAAAATCCACTGAATCTGTTCATCACAGTTTGCACTTGTACTACTGTGGGATCTTGTTTCAAATCATTCATGAATGATTCGTGTACTCTCTCGTCAAGGGCAGCTAAGTATTTGTAAACGTTGATCCAGCCACCGCATTTGCGTCGTGCGATGTTGATCACATCCCTACGATAGACATAGACCTCCATCTGATCGAAAAGATCGGTCTCCAATGACATATCTGATATCGATTACTTATCTTGATCTAGTTATCTATCTATCTATCTCCAGTCCCTTTTTGTTTGAAAGGGAAAAGAACGAAAATGGAAAGGAAACAAAAAAAAATTTCAAATACATACACACCGGCAGTACTAACAATATCTTATAAACACACAACTATCATCTGATCCCCCTCGTCCACACCTCCATATAATGGCTACTAGACCGCTTCCTAATGAGCTGCTAGAGTCTCAACAGGTCTATTCGGCAACATATTCCAATGTCCCCGTCTACGAGTTCATCACTCCCAATGGTTCGGTGATGAGAAGAAAATCAGACGGTTGGGTTAATGCAACTCATATTTTGAAAGTTGCCAACTTCCCCAAGGCAAAAAGAACTAGAATCTTGGAGAAGGATGTACAGACAGGTGTACATGAGAAAGTCCAAGGTGGCTATGGTAAATATCAAGGTACCTGGGTTCCTTTGGAAAGAGGTTTGGAGATAGCCAATGAATTCAATGTTGACCTGATATTAGATCCCATATTCAGCTTTACAAAGGAAGAAGGATCTCTGTCACCACCACCAGCTCCCAAACATCATAACGCAAGCTCCAAGGCTACCAAGGGTCTGTCTTTCAATGTTTCTCAAAGGGTTTCCAAACCATCTCAGGCACTGGCCAAGACAACCTCGGCCACTACAGCGAAAAAGATGGCTAGTTTCCCCATGAGTAAACTGTCAAAATCTGACTCTTTATCGAAACTGGCTGCAAAGAAAAGAGGACGACCACCAAAGTCGCTGCCTAATGCAGTGCAAGAACAGCAGGACTATTCACCACCTCCACAACTTCCGCCAATTGTCGGTACTCTTCCCAAAGCCGAGAGAGGAATACCGAATAACAATAATCACAACACCAATAACAACAACACTAATTTCTACCTCACAGACACTCAACAGCCGCTGTATTCGCCAGAGAGATTGGATGAGCATCATCATATTCAACACCCGTCATCTTCTCCAAGCGATTTTATGAGCGATAGTGACTTGGTAGCAGCATTGAGGTCTCCGGAACAATCATTTCAATCCAAAAAAAATAACAATAACAATAACCATAATAATAATCATGGTGTGCTACGTTATGTCGGAGACAATGACCAGCATCGTAACCTGCAATACCAAGGATATGAACAGAGTTATAATGAATACAACACAATCGATATGAATAGCTTCAAAAATGAACAGGATAATGATGAAATTGACGACGATGACGATGATGGCGACGACGACGACGACGACGACGAAGACCAACCTTCGTGGTATTATGCTTACAGAAACAGTTTGTTGGATTATTTTCATACCCCAGATGATGGGATTAGTGAGATCCCTGCTCCTGAATTTCTTCTACATCCACCTCCTGGATTTGATATCAACCATGGGGTTGATAAGGAAAATAACACAGCATTACATTGGGCCTGTGCTGTTGGAGATTTGAGGATTACGGACACTCTTTTACAACGTGGTGCCAACGCAAATGCATTGAACAACGATGGGTTGATACCGATAATGAGGTCAGTTCTATTTACTAACCCATATGAGAGGAGAACGTTTGCCAAATTACTCGATCTCTTAAGAGAGAGCTTATTGAGTACTTCTCAAGATGGTAGAACCATACTTCATTTGATAGCCATATCGACTAATTCCAAGATAAGGTTGAATGCTGCTAGATACTATATGGAGATGTTATTGGGCAAAATTGCAGCTTATCATCCCCGGGATACTGTGGTGAATTATGTTAATAAGCAAGATCACGATGGTAATACGGCCTTGCATTTAGTTTCCAAAAATTCTGTTAAAAAGTATCTTAAAGTTTTGATAGCTTATGGGGCCAGGATTGATATTCCGAACAAATTGGGTGATAGGGTGGAGGATTATTTGCAAAGCCAATTAATTCCATCTGGTTCAACTTCATCAACTTTCCAGGACAATCACCATTTCCCAATCTCGCAACCTACCAATACTCAAGTCACAAATCATCATTCGGCCGGTATAAATCCTTATTACCAAAACTTCAACAATCATCATTTGACCTCGGCATCGTTGACAACATCGGTGCCTCGAATCATGCCAGTGCCTCATTTTTCGGAGCTGGCCATACAGGCTAATCAACTAGTATCTAATCAGATGATTGAAGGGTTGGATGATCTTGCTAATGCATATGACAATGAGTTACAAGTGAAGGAAGAAGAGATTGATGAAATCAAAGCGATGTTGGTGTCATTGAATAAAGAAATCAGTGATATTACAATAAGTTTGGAAAGGGAAGGTGAAATTCAAAAGATCAAAGAGCTGAAGGAGAAAGAGTTTGAGTTACGTAAATTCAATTTGAAAAAATTATTAGAGAGATCTCAATCCAAGGATTTGGCAACATTGGTGCAAATATCTGAACAAGAACTCGCTGGCCACTCAGATGAAGAAGAAGAGGATAACAACAGTAACAACAATAACGATGCCACAGGTGCCAATAGCGGTGTTGGTAACCCACTTTACAGCATCATCTCCTTGACGTTATATCAATACAGAAGACGTCACTTGGTAGACAAGTTACTCTCAACGGTAGCTTCGAATCAGAACTACCAGATTGACAAGTACAAGCATTTGATGAAGCTCTGCCTCAAAGGTTCTTTGGAAGACATAGCTGGCGGTGACACTGACAATGATGATGATGAGAAGAATGATGACAACATGAAATTGGATTTGGCAAACGACAACGATGAAATCGAGAACAATGGTATTGGTATTGGTGGTGGTGGTGGTGCCGCTGCCGCCGCTGCTGATATGCTTGTGGTCAACAGTGGTAGTGATAAGTTGAAGAGGCTGAATAAAGTTGTCAAGTTGGATGATGAGGAACTCGACGAGGATCTGCTATTAGATATCTTGATCAACAATTTGGAGCCCTTTTGATAATGAACCTATCATTCAAATCAAGCGAGCAACCAACACAAACAGTTCTATTGATATTGTTTCTTTCTGTTTTGTACTGGATGGAATTGTGCTCTCTCAAGTTCCTGTGAAAGCAAAGATGAGATAGGCTGGGTGGGATGAAAATTTATGAATGGATTTTTTTAACAAGATAGGGGGGCGTATGTGGATAAATTGATCAATTGGATTGATGAGAAACAGATAAGTTGACAACAATTGATTTCTATTTTCGTGAATCAGCGTTGGTATTACAGTGAGTGTTGTCTGTGTTTTGTGTTGTCTGGTACTTTTTTCCCCATTTTTTTGTTTCATATCTTTATATTTATTGTATTATTAGAAAGAATAGTTTGTACATTATATATTAAATGATCATTGTTCGTATTTCATAAGATTTCAGAGTAAGGAAATCTCTGAAAAGAAAAGACGTAGTAGTCGAGGATTACAAATGTCAACTTACATAGTCGAGAAAACAAAAATTTGAAAGAATTGATGCAGCATCTGGAATGATGTGTGAAGTATTAAATTACACTGTATAAAAAGAATTAAAGTGGTGAACTGATGGTATCACATCGACAACAACAACCAAATAAAAACATATTTTTTTCTTTTTCTTATATCTTCTTCTTGCATATTCAACTTCGTCGTTTATTGTTATTGATTGACCTGACAGACATCATTTTTCGAGAAAGAGAAAATTTAGGTCATAAGAGGGGAGTGTGTATAAAAGAAAAATTTCATTGCCTAGCTTTTCCTTCCGACTTTTCTCCTCTTCATCTGGGGCTCATCTGGGATTTCATCGATGGTGCCTATATGTGTAGCTGGAATATGGCCGTTGAGTGCCAAGTCCCAATCCTCGTTGCCATCATTGGAAGGTGTTTGTTCAACAAATAATGATTCGTTATTGGTCGGTTCCAGTGGAGTGAAATCTTGTGGATTAGGCATGAGATATTCATCCACGTTGAAAGAATTGTTCACATCATCAGCAGGGATATAATCTTCATAGTTAAGACCCTTACTGTGGGTATAGTTTTTCACCAAATTCTCATACCGCAGAATTCTTTCCTCGTTCGAATTGAATGATGCTACCATATCGTCAAGAGATTGCGGAGCAGTTGACAAATGCGAGAGCTCCTTCCCGTTACTATCTGATGTTGTTAAGGAGTTTTGATCATTGGAATGTTCTAATTCTTTGAAAAAAGTGCTTGGTGATGATGCCACTTGAAGTTCTTCACCATTATTGTGTACATCGTTATCGAGCAACTCCTGAACTAACGGATGATGATTCGATTTTATGCTACTCACTGAGCCCGCGGTCTGTACGTTGTTATTATTGGCAGATGAATTATGAGATTGATCAATAATGGGGCTCGTGATTTCTTGAATCGATGATTGTGGAGCCGATTGTGACACGTCCGATGATGTTCTCCTGTGTGCACTGTTCGTAAGCATTAACATTGGCTTACTGAAATTGTTTTCATCGCTTCCAGATGATTGTGATTGTTGCTGATGTTGTTGCTGTTGTTGTTGTTGTTGCTGTTGTTGTGATTGAGACTGCTGGTTGGGAAAATTATGTTGTGTGGCCAGTACCAAATCACCAAAGGGGAAGCTGTTCCCACCTTCAATTCTACCACCGCTTCCATAGACTTGATGTAGAAATCTCATGATCTTATCCAAAGCCTGGGTCTGTTTTTCGTGCCTTTCTCTGGCGTTGAAATGTTCCTCCCATAGTAATTGATTGTCGCTCCGTATTCTTCGTAGGTCTTCGACTATAGCAAGTTGATTCATCTTTATAGTCTCTAATTCTGACAACAAGATTCCGAAATCAGCGTCCTCATCTTCTTTACTAGACTTGTTTCTTACGATATTGTCCAACAAATTCTCTTTACCCCTGACAAAATTGGGATTTTCGAATTGCAAAGTCTCGTTGCCCTGTTGTTGATGAGCGCTATGGATAGATTCATGGGTGACGTCTTGAACCTTATGCCAGCCGTACATGTTTAGCTGCCTCACAAAGCTGGCAAAATTGTTATGTTTGAAATATTTAGGTAAAATAAATTTCATAAATGATTCCCTATTTGAAACAATAAATGATTTACCATCGGGCAGCCAATTGATGAATTGGTCATTTGCCGGGTCATTCACCATGTTCCATAATTTCATCACAAATGCCGGTCTCGATTTTGGGCCCATAGGGGTCTTTTTAGGCTTTGGTTTTTTCAACTTGGATGGTAATTGACTTGATAACCTTGTCAAGGCCTTGTTATCATCATCATCGGTCAATTGCAACGACACCTTGTTGTTTTGCAGAGGAATGACTGAATCAGAGAGTAAAGGCAAATTAATCGCTGCTGCAGATTGTGAGAAGTTCTGTGGATAAAGGTTGGGTAGTGTTGTTAATTGGCCGTTTCTACTATCCATCTGGGTCACTTCTGGATAGTAGTCTGGAACATCATCATTGATTTTAATGGTGTCGTCTATTAGCTTGTTGGTGATATCGTGTTGTTCCTGATTACTCATGTGTACTTCAATTTGATGCAATACTTCACTCTCTTCTCCTTCTGTAATAGGTTGTGATATTTTAAACTTTTACAACTTGTCCGGCTCGTCATATAATAACAACGATCACAAGCGACACAATCTCCGTATAAAAGTTGATATGCCGACTAGAAAGAAAAGGGAAAAAAAAGATGGGTGCCTGTGTATTGAGTTGCTTATTATGACCTTTCAATAATACATAAAGATGGATTGTAAAGAACACAATAACTGATAAATCACTCCTTTTGATTTGTCCAACTGTCTCTCTTGTACACTATGGATGTGGTCTCATCTTTCTCTTTTCAAAAAGGTAAAAAAAAAAATTTCGAAAAAAAAAAAAAAAAAAAAATTTCGGAACAAAAGTCGTGCGTTTAATAACAAACGGATCATCCATTCCCCCCTCTTAGGACATCCGTTCACCAGTTCAACTACTAGATACTCATATACATGCTAGATATATATAGATACAAGTTGTATCCAAAGGTCATTCATTTGTCTTGTACTGTGCTGTCATTTAAGCCAACAATACATCTCATACCTCTCATTGATTATGAAACAGCAAAAAAAGTTGTTGCTCCGTCAAAATAAGGGAGGAACTACACGGATATGTTATCAAAATAATCACTACTTTGATTATTTATTTATCAACTGATAAATACATGCACGTAGACAACCTGTCCCAATTTGACATATCTGATTCGCTATTCAAATTAATCATGTCTTAAGTAATATTCTTGCCCATGGACCTGGCTAGGCCCCATTTCCCAAAAAAAAGAAAATCTTTATTCAATTTATCCGTGTACATGTGAATCTGGAAGATCAACTAGTGACATCTACCCCAGATATCACGACCTCCCCCACCCCCTCTACTAACAAATATATCAATGATCTAAATGGACTAGAATGCTTTTCTCTCCATGTCGTTTTCTCACTTCTGTTGCTTCATATGAGTCAGGTATTGTCAATGTCAGTCCACCTATAACGAGGGACTTGATAAAACTATTCAAATGATATTGAGTAAAACTAAGAAGTAAAGCAATTGATGAGAAATGGCCTTATATGTGTTTGTTCAAAATTCTCAAAGTTAACTTGAGCATACGATATGAAACAAAAGACTTGATTTAATAAAAATCGGTTTGAGTCTGCCTGTGTGCCTCTTGAATCTTAAGTATTCGGTTAATAGCGATGAAGATTAATTTTTTGCTTGGCTTGAAGACTTTGTTAAATCTACTTAGAAAATTATGGATTTAATCTATCTCCTATTGGCCTTCGATATGTTTCGAGCAAAGTTTGCTTGGCTAAAGTGAGACTAGTCAGTCATTTCTACATGAATCTCAATATTTATAATCGTGAAGATGATAACTGATCACTTTGAAAAGAAACATTTGGAAGATATAAAACGTCATATAAAGTTTATTCTTTGAGCCTGTGAGTGATCTACAAATTATTTGTGGTTTATCAAGACTAATTAAACATCGACTCTTCAGTTGACATTGAATGAATGATGTTAAAGATAACACTTATGATATATACAATAAATAATCGATCAAGAAGATTCACTTTTCACTTAATTTATATTTATCATAAGCTAGAAACAGATTGCTAGTGTAAATCAGTGCATTATGACATACGCATTTGACTCTTTGATGATCATGAGTTATAAAAGGTGATAGTTTCTTAAATTGGGGATTAGTTGATTGTTATCCTAAGGAGTCTTGCACACTTTTGCCAAAAATTGTATTTTGCTCGTCTCACCGGCGTGTAAAGAAAAAATAAAAAATTATCATATTCAAACAAACCAATATCTATCCACCTCTTGAATCAGTCATTACTTATTGTATTTGGAAAAACCTCAGTTGTGCCAGCGTATTGCTATACGAGTGCTTCCTTCTATTATTTTATGGTACTACTATAGAACAATTAACATCAGACAGTGAGGCTTAACATACACTGAGCTGAACAGAACTAGTTTGTTTCTCTTTTACAAGTTAAATAGAAAGATATCAGTAGATTAATACTAATTAACTTACATTATACGATAAACAAGTAATACTTAAATCCCAAAACTAAAAAAATAACCCCATTAAAATGATGATAAAACGTTAAAAATTGAACCTCTCCCCCCTTTGTAACAACAACAACAATGATAATAGTATATGTATATATATATTTGTAATAATGATGATCTTTATGAGCTGTTACCCCTAGAAGTTATTCTCATACTAGATGAGAACAAAACCCCTTGAATATTTGAACCACTCCAAGTCATACAATGATGAGAATATAGTTGAAGTGATACATTGAAATTGCGATTTGAGAAAAATAATATAGGGGCTTGCTGCTTCTCCTTGTTTCATTAACCACCGAAACCATACAAGGTTCTTCCTTGTCTCTTCAAAGCGTAAACGACATCCAATGAAGTGACAGTCTTTCTCTTGGCATGCTCTGTATAAGTGACGGCATCTCTGATAACATTTTCCAAAAATGTCTTCAAAACAGTTCTGACTTCTTCATAAATTAAAGCAGAAATACGCTTAACACCACCTCTTCTTGCTAATCTTCTGATAGCTGGTTTAGTGATACCTTGAATGTTATCTCTTAAAATCTTTCTGTGACGTTTAGCACCACCTTTACCAAGACCTTTTCCACCTTTTCCTCTACCAGACATTATTAATTATTATTATTATATTTAATTGATTGATTGAATATAATTGTATAAGAAACAAAACAAGAGAAAATTAAAGAGTAGGAAATTGATGATGTATTTAAATAAAAACTTGCACGGGAGGGAAAAACCACAGATTATCAAGTTTTGTTGTTATTTTGTTTTGGTGTATGTTTTCTTTTTTTTTTCTCCGGGTGGCAAGTAAAGTAAGAGAGAGAGAGAGAGATTGAGAGTGTGTAAGAGGCAGAAGCAGAATTCAACAACAGACGAGCGTCCCCCCGATCGGTGGTGAGCTTCAACAGGATTCCTAAGAACTTTTACCGTCCTCATTTTTACACATTCGATTACATCCACTATGAACAGGAAGCCTCGCGCAGTCCTGAAGTTACACGTGTAAAACATGGTCCGGTACTATAAATTTTTTTTTTCCTTTGTTGTTGGTTTTGTTGTGAGGGAACAAAAAAAGTTGAAGCGCATGTTTGTGGACCCTGAACTGACCAATCATATTCGAGGATTTTTTTTGTCTGTGTGTGTGTGTGTGTGTTAAAAGATAGTTTGGAGAAGATCAAATTCAATGAGCTGAATCGAGATTGAGTATGCAGAACGGTACTAAACTATATCATATCATTATTTACTTAATCAATGGATACATTTGGTGGGCTAGGTAGTGGAGTTGAATTTACTAGTTAGTTGTCGATATCTAACAATAACACTTCGATTGACCGATAACGTAAATAGAGCAAAACACGAATATCTAGAGGCATCTATCGATCGCGCGCATGTATGTGTCAATATTAATATCATTTGAGATGTGCTCAGTTTTACACAAACAAAAACAAAAATCAAAACAAAAACAAAAACAAAAAAACAAAAAACTAAAAGAGTCGTGCGTGGATCAACTGGAGGGGAGGGGCAACATATTGCTTTTTTTACGCCATCATCAAACATTCTCAATTTCTATATAAGAAGTTTAGCTTTTCCCACTTTTTTTTCTTTCTTGTTTGATTTATTATTATTATTATTAGCTTATCTTATCATCAGTTATAAATACATAATGGCAAGAACCAAGCAAACAGCCAGAAAATCCACTGGTGGTAAAGCTCCTAGAAAACAATTAGCTTCCAAAGCTGCAAGAAAATCTGCTCCATCTACTGGTGGTGTCAAGAAACCTCACAGATATAAGCCAGGTACCGTTGCCTTGAGAGAAATTAGAAGGTTTCAAAAATCTACTGAATTATTGATTAGAAAATTACCATTCCAAAGATTGGTTAGAGAAATTGCTCAAGATTTCAAGACTGATTTGAGATTTCAATCTTCAGCTATTGGTGCTTTACAAGAATCTGTTGAAGCTTATTTGGTTTCATTGTTTGAAGATACCAATTTGTGCGCTATTCATGCTAAGAGAGTTACCATTCAAAAGAAGGATATCCAATTGGCTAGAAGATTAAGAGGTGAAAGATCATAGGTGCTTGATTGATGCTTCTTCTTTCACTACAAGAGTTGTTAAACACTAATGATTATGTTTATGTTTGAGGTGTAACACAGGGTTAAGGGTTATTTATATCTTCTGGTTTTTTTATAGTTGTACAACAGGGTAATTTCATTTCTATTTGTTACAAAGTCTGTAATCGTAATCATAATTGATTTATCTGTCTCTGGAGTCTTTGACCAGCAGATGATTAGCCAGGAGAACTGATGTGTTTGTACTCGATGGTGTTAACCACTTGAAGTAAAATTGTCATTTTCGATTTTTCTTGATGTGCGAAGGAATATAACAATGTGGGTGGGCGGTGGCGGCGGCGTCTACCCAAATTTTCTTGTCTGTCCACAATGTAACCATCAATCAATTCATGACCCATGGGCGCTTTAACAGACTCTTATTGGCTATTACTGAAATAGCAACAGCTCGCCTGATGACTTGTAATTTTTTCCTTTGCCCTCTCTTCCTTCTACCACCTACGCGCACTGCTCTAATAGAATTTGTTTGAAAGTTCGTTCTCTCATTTACCCAAGGGCTCATTTTTAGTGTGAGTGAAATACATCCCGTACAATCACAAAATATACCACCATCTTTTAAAGAGTGAGTAGTGTATATATCTATACGACGAAGTATTGTTCATTATCACCTCAATCACTTCACATTTCAGTGATGATAAATAGGTATGTGGCTGCCACCTACATAATAGGAAGGGCGGGGGCTATTGAGACAAGAGAAAACTAAAAAGAGCCAGTCACAGTGGTGGCGCAATTAAACCAGTCACGCATAAATTGTGGTTCTAATCTGGGCTATGTATTTCATGAAATCAAAGGTGTTGCCGGATCATTGGCATTTTGTATGTAGAGAGGTTTATCCAATTTTACTGAGTGCACCCTTCTGTCAACTGGTTGTTTCAAAGAGAAAAAAAATTAAAAAAAATCTGCGCCAATTGGTATAAATTATTGGTTTCTTTACACACGCCATTATTAATGTCACCATCTGTTTATTCGAATAACCTCCCTCTCTCTTGAATTTTATTTGCCCGAATAACTTTATCGACGTTACTCGAAAATACTCTTCGATCTTTGGAATATAAATATTGATCATTCATTGTAAAATTCAAACGGTAGTGTTCTTATGAGCTCAAATTAGCTTTCTGCATAATGTTGACTTCTCCTCTAATTGCCTCGAATTGAAGTTGCTGAAGTCTCAACATTGGGAATTCGAAAGAGATTTTGAAATGGTAGTTGGAAAAACAAGGTATAAATGTCTGAATTTGAGAGGGATTTTTTGAGATCAAGCACAATAACAATATACATGAGAAATTCTGTGGTTAGCAAAGGAAATCTCGCTTGACAAGGCAACGCCTATTGCAATCATACTCCCATAGCTGTCTCGAAATCTCCACTTGTGCCTAAAATTGCGCTCCATCCAAAATTGAATGATTATCAAAGAAGACTCAAAATGGCGTAACGAAGACGGTGGTTCGAAAGTAATTACTGTTATCCCTTCATCAACTAAATCGTTTTAAATGTTATCGCTCCGAAACTAGAAGAGGTTTCAGTAGAGGACGACTCTCAAAAATAGGCTTTGCAAAATGAAGAGAGATAAGTAGTTAACTTTTAAACCATCAATACGTGATTCATCTCTCAATTCTGTTACCTCGCCACTGATTGAAGCCCCTGTTGCAAGCAGCAATATCAAAGCAGCTAGAGGAGTATTATTCGATTTACATGTCGTTTAGTGCACTCTTCATTGCTTACCACTGAAATAAAACTGCACATCAAAATACATGATTCTGAATTCTGCTATTTGAGGTTATCTAAGATCTTTTGATGTCAACTGTTACTCATTTTATCTGCGCAATCGTTTTAAAACCAAACCAAATACGCATCTTCGACCAAAAGCATATCTTTGTTCACATTGTTCTGTACCTGATTTCTACGTATCCAGTGTCTTAAAAATTCATCGGAGAGAGGACATTGACAGTCGCTGCATGATCATGAATTTATCTTGTATGTTGGTTGGTTGAGCTCTATCACGTCAATGATTCCAGCTTATGATCAGAGAGTGCCGAAGGCGCTGCAGGTTGAAGTCACCCAATTTTTACACACTCGAATACCTTTTTTATAAAATTTTAGTGCAACTTGATTGGGACGAGATACAATAGATTTATGGAAACAGAAATGATTACTCGAATTATCGCTGGTTTACCACTGTTACATACTTTTTAGACCCTTCATTATTGTGTCCTCGAGAAAGACATCCGCTTAAGCCGTTATATCCATGCAATAATTACACTTGAATATCACACAAGGAACCAATTTCGACAGTTGAAATTTTTGAACCATGACAGCATTAAAATAACGGTCGAACAATAGTTTGAGTCTGATTCATCGCTCGAGGCCCAAAACTTCTCTTCGAAAATTTATGTCATCATACCATTGCGAGATTCATGGGCCAATTCTGTTGCGGCATGAGAAAGCCTTACACATTATTGGAGTAGATTGAAGAATTACGATCGACTTATAGCTAGCTGTAAATAAAGAGAGACAATCATAATCGAGATAACCGAATTCGCCAAATGCGGGGTTCCACATCAAATTCGGCCTTCTTTCTTGATTTCCCGCGCCCTTTGTTCTCAAAAATGTTTTTTTTTTTATTTTTTTCTTTCAATGAATTTGTCTCCTTTTCGAATTCTGTGCAATCTATTGATTGATTGAATTGTTTCTACTGATCCCATCATCTACTAAACATTACTTTGTAAAAGTGACAGAGATAAGAAATATCAAAGCCCCATTAATATCCTGTACATTTCCTAATCATGAGTTTTAAGAAATTGACCGATGTTTACTTCACATTGAACACTGGTGCCAAAATCCCCGCCCTTGGCTTTGGTACATACAACACACCTGAGTATTTTGATGCCGTTGAAGAAGCAGTCTACGTTGCTATCAAGGATGGAGGATACCGTCACATTGATGGTGCATTTAATTACAAGACAGAGCCAAGTATTGGACGGGCGTTGAAACGGTTGTTCAACGAAGGCGTAGTCAAAAGGGAGGAATTGTTCATCACCACTAAAGTGTGGGCCACCCATTACGACGCTGTCGAAGTTTCATTCCAGAAATCTTTAAGCGATTTGGGACTCGATTACGTTGACTTGTTGTTGCAACATTGGCCATTGTGCTATATCAAGGATGAAGAACATAAGCTCATCTTGGGTGAAGATGGAAAACCACAAATTAACAAGGATTATGACTACAAGCGGTTCTATCAAAATTTGGAACAATTAACAATTGATAATCCAGACAAAATCAAAGCTCTTGGTGTGTCCAACTATTCAATCCCTTACTTGACAGAGTTGTTGAAGATAGCCAAGATTGTACCAGTAGTGAACCAGTACGAGTGCCACCCGGAATTACCACAAGCTGAATTGAACAAGTTTTGTGAAGAAAACAAGATCCTAGTCACCCTGTACTCACCTCTAGGTGGCACTGGGGCCTCGTTGTTGGCTAACCAACATGTCTTGAAGTTGCATCAGAAGTATTCTGATTACACTTTGAATGAGATCTTATATAGTTATCACATTCAAAGCCATCGTATTGTTATTCCGAGGTCTATTAACCCAAAGAGAATCGCTGAGAACGTCAAATTAGTGCCATTGACACCTGAAGATATCGCAGAATTAGAAAAGAGCAAAGTTAAAAGACATATGCCGAATAAATATATGAAGTTGATTGGCTTTGACCCATGAAGAGGTGATCAAGTGATTTTCAATTAAATAATTTTCAATTTAATGAAACAGATGGAGATTCGTCAAATAAATATGAAGATTACCAAACTGAATACAAATCATAAGATAGTAATAAATGAATCGATTAAATAGTAGAATATGAACCTTAGAAAAGCAAGCTTTACCATCTATAGAATTTCGTAATTTTTGGGGAATGCATTTCAAAATGGATAGTTATTTGGTTCATTTTCAATAGTGAAACCTTGCAGTTCTTGTTCTTCAGCTTTTTCTTTCAAATAAGGCAACAATACATCTTTGAAAGCATGAAGACCTCTGTACTCCTTAACATCGTCGGACCAACTTTCAATACCATCGAGCAATCTTCTTGGAATGTATGGTTCCTTACACAATTCAACCACTGGAGTGAAATAAGTTCTAACAGTGAAAAAGACCAGCCCTGTTAAAGGTAATTTACGCACACTTTGTCTCTCACTTCTGAAATAAATTTTGTTGATGTCGGTCAGACTTGGTGCCGTGTACCATCCAACTTCATCTTTTGTCTCATCTCCAATTGATTCAGACCAAGCCAACTTGTCATCTGTTTGAAGGAAATAATTGTTTCTAACCACTGGCTTATCAGGTGTTTGCCTTGTGAAAAACTTCTCCATACCACTTTTCAAATTGCTGTTATACTTAGGAACATCACCTGTGGTGTGAATAGCTGATAATGGCAAATTCAACTTATCTTTTAACCTCCAGAAACCTGCTAACATAATAGCACCACCTTTCAAGTAATATTGTCCATCTGGCATCTCCACCATAATGGCAATATCATCTTGCAACAACTTGGCAACCGTTTTCATTGGATCTTCTGGTAATGGTCTTGATTCAAAATCGAAATCTTCCTTGGTGACAAGATTGTAAATACCCTTTGAAGTTCTCTTGAAAAGAGTTGGATACCTTGCTGGTAAATAGTCTCTGAGTAAAGCCATCACTTCTAATGCGGCAGGGTACAGTTCAGGCAAAGTTCCATATACCAATTCTTTCTTGTCTTCAAGTCTCTTTAGTTTTTCATTATGATAATACATCCACTCGTTATCTAATTCGATCCAATCATCAAATTCCATATTTCTTATTCCCATGTTGACGTGATACTTGTGTTTGAAAGCACGGTAAGGCATTGGCTTCGTAGTGTTGACGTCCCAATTTGGGAAAGGTTTAGGGTTGGCAACTTGAAAAATCTCTGGAGTCCATTGACCTGGTTTCCTGTTCTTGTTATCAGCCTTGGCAGATGGTACCGGTTTCAAACTTTTCAATGGCTCTAAAGGGTCATACTTCTGTTTACCATATTGGTTCAATAAATAGTACACCAGTGGAGAAAGCAAGGAGAATATAAATAGCACAAGTAACACTTGGGAGTTGGAAATGCTGTTCACCAACGTTATAACTACACCCATACTTTTCTCGGTTAAAATGCTATGAAATTTTCTTTTAATAAATGCAAGTGGGAGTTGTCGAACTTATTTAAGCGTTTTCACTTCGTAAATCCTTGTATATATATGTTTATATGTCTGTGATCTATGTCAAGCAAATGAAGATCATTGGAA
The DNA here is from genome assembly GCA_030557235.1 of Nakazawaea populi. NCBI lineage: Eukaryota > Fungi > Ascomycota > Pichiomycetes > Alaninales > Pachysolenaceae > Nakazawaea > Nakazawaea populi. The sequence goes on from JAKTVN010000013.1 coordinate 234,645, forward strand.
AGTAATCACTCAAGTATATATAACCATATGTGTCTACACATATCTCTGTTTAAAATTACCTAAAGCAGCAAAAATTAGAGCCTTCTCTTATCAGCAGAAGAAAAGATTGCAGTAAGGATGAAAATTACCGCATTAGGCAGGTGGTAGAAACAGTGCGAACAATCCACATTGTACCACTATCCATACCACGTTGAATCCCATTATCAGACTCAGAATAGTGGTGTGACTATTGCTCAGATACAATTGACTAACAAACCAGTAGTTGATAGGAATGAACGTGGAGATACGGTTCATTATCTGGACATGCCAGGAAAATAAATTTAATACCACATATATCACCGAGACCAACAAGAGCAGTCGTAGCCGGTAACAATGACGGAGATAAACAATGCTACTGATGAATATTACCAATGTGGGCACCATGAACAAAAAATTTGGTATGTTGTTGGCTGTCCAATATTTCAAAAACCCATTGTTCCAATAGTGCGATTGAGCGTAAAACATTAATGAAGGAATTGTATAAAAACACCATTCACCTCTATCGGGACAGAACTCCCTATATGCAGAACCTATTGAGTGGCATAATGATAAAAAGATAGCGTAACCTGAGATCAACGATTTCATCATATCCCTAAAATTGAGATGCAATGCAAATTGCACAACATCATAGATGTATATGATTCCGTACAACAAGGAGTTAGATCTTACACCAAAACTGAGGGCAATCAAAAAACTTGAAGCGAAATATCTCTTGAAACTAGTGATCTTGTATGAAGAATTAGTTTTGTGGTAGGTCAATGCTGTTTCTCTCAAGTACAACGATGAAGTTGTCAAAAGACTGCAAAGAGATTCACTATACGATGTGGTGAGAAATACACCAGCAGCGGAAAGCGCACACATCACTGAGGACAACTTGGCTGAGGTGAGATCCCCGGGGAAATATAATAATGACAATTTGGACACAGTGACACACGTTAATAGGTGACTTATATTTGATATCAAGATGGCGATAATTAATCGAGGATAAAATGATACAGGGATTGATCGTACCCAGTATGTGAGAGTTGGCGAGAAGACAAATTCATGTTCGAACACTACATCGTCTCTGTTGAAAAGTTTGGTGAAGTAAACATTATCCCACACGACAAAGTTATTGAGAAAGTTCTGTTGGAGTCCGATATGTTGCAAATAATTGTCGGAAGAAGTATCAAACTTGACAGGTACCACATATAATATAACCAATTGAACTAATTTGATGACCACAAACACCTTAACCCACAACGGAAATAGTGACATTTTATATCAAATCACTTTTTGGAAACCATCAAAATTTGTTTGTGTACACAAAATTCTTCTAAACAAAAAAAAAAAAAAAAAAAAAAAAAAATTAAATTTCCCCACCAAAAACAAAATCTATTTTGAGAAAAAGAAAAGCAAAAGATCAAGGCCTCCCCAATCCTCTTCTGGACTTGGTTGAAAAGACCGTTTCATATTAGCACATACCAACATCATCATTACAGTACCCTTTCATCACAGTACCACTTTATCCAATGAGCGAGTTCGACTTGAATATCATAGACAGGAATTACTACAATTTTCCAGTCTTTCCGATCTCAGAGCACAACAATGTTGGCACTCAAAGCTTATTTGACAAATACTTCTACATGATCACCAACATCAACTGGAACAAGATCTATGACCAGTCAGAGATTGATGGTGGGTTATTTTTTGACGACGCGTTGAATAAGGAGATGCTTCAATACACGAATTCACAGTTAACGAAATTGCAATCGATCGACCGTGAGGTGGAGTTTATAATGAAAACAGAGAAAGTCACATCAGATAAGAGAAAGCAACAATTACGAAACTGGTTAGTGAAGTATTTTGAAAAAGAGAACAAGATCAATTTTCCCATTTTTAGCAGCATCACTACATTGAGGATACTGTATCTCGTTTTGATCTCGATCTTGATAAAGATCTTCCCCGAGGGCATCTGGTGTAACAGCAATCAGGTAAAACATCTCATCTTGGATCAGAAGGCCATCAAGTTATACTTGCCGTCACACAAGTCACACGTGGACTACATGATTATTCATCTCATGTGCATCAGGCTGATGGAGCCCGTGCCGCTGGTGATTGCTGGAGAGAATTTAAATGTCAAGTTTTTCGGAAAAGTGTTGGCACAAGTTGGTGCAGTGTACATTAAGAGAAACTGGTTCAATTATACCGATATATTGGTAGATAACTATACCAATTTTTTCAAATTTGTCATTAATAAAGGCATTAATATCGAATTGTTCATCGAAGGTGGACGATCTAGAGATGGAAAGTTGCTTTTACCCAAATTTGGTATATTAAAGTTAATCTTTGATACCGTTAAGCAAGAGCAAAAACCAGTGGTGGCGCTTCCACTCTCAATACTGTACGAAAAAATTTATGAGTTTGAAAGCATGAATAATGAGTTAATTGGATTACCAAAACGCAAGGAATCGATGCTCAATATCTTGCGACATGGTTACAACAACATGGTGCATGCTCACAACTATGGTAAAGTATTCTTACAATTCGGAGATCCGATTGACCTTTTGAAGTATAAAGGTGATGCCACCAGTCTTGGAATGGATGTGATGAGTCTGATAAATAGCGTTTGTTATATCACCGATGTGGCTTTATTCAATACGGCAATCTATCTCCGATACTATCACGATAAGAGTACTAAACTTTTAATCAACATTGTGGTGCACGAAGTGAGGCGCTTGTTGTTACTGATCGGTGAGGACAAAATCCACTACCAGGCAAATTTACAAAAATTGACACTGTTGGACAATTCTCAATTGACAAAGGCGTTTATAACAACTATAAGAAAATTCAATGGCCATTGCCGAATCGATAAAGAATACATCACCGTTGATAAAGTGACGGACTTGATCATGTACAAGAACAACTTAATCCATTTGTTCATCAACAAAAGCTTGATAAGTCAGGTCTTGTTACATTCGCAATTGAGAGAGTTTGATGATGATTTGGAAAAATTGGTTAAACTCTTTGCTAACCAATTTGTCACATTCCATGACTTGAATATCAACACAGAATTGAAACAACTAGAGGTGGAGATGACACGAGAAAGTATAGATAAAAACAGAGACAGATTACAGTGGTATAGTGCATTTTTGTTGCCATTTATCGATTCTTATGTTATCTTTGCCAACTTATTGGCAAGTGATCAAGATTCAATTTTACAGAATATGAAAGATGTACAGCCTAATTACATGGAATCGAAAAATAAATTCTATTTGGTCAATTTTTTGAAGTTGATGAACGAGTTGAAGATATATTCTCAGAGACAACAGCAGGTGAACGAGACAGAACTTAGGAATTTGGTTTTGTTTTTACAAAAATTCCAAAACTCAAAAAAAGCCAACCTTTAATTGTATAAGAGTGAAATTAATAGTTGACCTCATCTTGCATTTGCTTAACAAATCATTCATTACTAAATTAGTTGGAATTACCTTATGTCGTTCTCAACATATTACTCATATATCCACCGCTATCTGTTCAAAAAAACTTGTGATTATTGTAGATTAATTTAGCACAGCGCTTTCATTGGTTAAAAGAGGGGTCTGCTTTCACGAGTCACTGTTTGGGTAACTGTGCTCTTTACCCAGATCCTATTTGTTTCTACACTAATTCAATAGTTGATAGTGTTTTTCAATGATTTTACAGGAGCTAGAGAGAGAGAGAGAGAAAGAGAGTTTGTGTGTGTGTGACGAAGTTTGTTATCCAATTCTACACTATTTCTATCGAAGATGAAGAGAAGTAGCCAATTTTGTATGTGATTAATCTCAAAAAAAATAATCTAAATGATGGTTTCAATTTCCTTTGCATAAAACAAACAGTTTTTCAAAATCACTTCCTTCTCATTCAGTGATTCTGCAGCGGTATCATCATCTGGAAAGTCTTGGAAATGAATAACATCCTTGTCCAAAACCCAGTTTGGTTGTGACTTGATCAATTCTAACACCTGATCATTCTTGTAATCATTCAAAAACAACAATGTTTTCAAATTCTTCAATGGTAAACTCTTGTAACTCTTATTGAAATTCATAATGATTTCTTGTCTTATTTGATTTAACAAGTTAGTTTCAAAGATCATAAATTCTTCACTTGGGAATTTCTCCAGTTTGAACATCTCGAATATTTTGAAATAGTCACCATCAATTATCCATTTTTCAAGATTTATTGGTATTTTCAAGTTAGAGTCGTTTTCCAAATCGTCTATTGTCTTATTTTCATTTAAGAAATACTCCAATTCTATGTGAAATTTGTCTAATGACGCCTGTGAAAGTAATAATAGTAAATATAATGCAATTAATTTATTCTTATTGTTGGATGTTGATAATTGTGGCATTGAATAGAAAACCTTCAATTGCAATATGTAATTTTCGAATGACTCGTATTCTGACAAATTGATAGAAGATAATGCACCAATCTCCAAGATCGACCTCGTTATGATCAAATCGTTTGAATTCTTGTTTTTAGTACTTGTGATTGATGGCACTAAGAGATCATTTTTAATCAATTCCAACTTTATCTTTGGTAATATCTGCTGGCAATCTTGATAGTTTTTAGCATCGAATGATGCAGTCAATTGTTTGGTCAACGTTTCCAAAGACATCTTCTCTAATGCTGATTATAATTATCCGTTGATGTGTCACTTAACCGATTAACTCTGCCTTGCCTTTCTCTCTCTTTGTTAACAAAAGTTCGCCACCATTTTTCTTTCTCCTCCTCCTCCTCCTCATCCACTACCAGGGTAAAAAAAACAACTGGGGCTGTGGCTCAATCCTTTTTTTTTTCTTTTTTTTTGCTCAGAGACTAAAGAAGAGAGAGAGAGAGCACATCGGAAGAAGAAGAAGAAGAAGAAGAAGAAGAGCATTCTTATTGAGTATCAATCAAATACACACATCTCCTCACTCCTCCATACTTTCCCCCCACACACACACCTTCAGCATACCACCACTCCCACTAGGGTTACAAAGACTATGTTGGTGAACAACAACAACAACAACAACAACAATAATAATAATAATAGCAGCACCAATGCCAGGAATGGCAGCCTACCTACCGCTGTATCTGCTAATTTCACAACCAACGGATCTGCCAACAGTTCCCTCCCAAAACAGAGACAGTCTTCCATAACTTCATTATTTCGATCAACTTCAAATCAAGAGACTACCACTTTCAGCAAGCATTCAAGGACAAACTCGAATGGCAAGAAGATCAATTTTAATTTCAAGAACCCTTTTAAAAATAGCACTAGTAACAATAATACTCCATCACCAACTGCTCCAACAACATCAACCACAACAGCACAGAATCAACAACAGCAACATATCGGATCTACTCAGCCACCATACTATGCACCTCTTTCCACAGAGCAGCATTTAAAGCGGCACTCACTGGAGAAAATTCAGCCCCCTCGGTTGAATTTGAAGACAGATCTCACTAAGGAAGAGGAAATTGATGAAGAGAAGGAAAAACTAGATGATGAAGAAGAAGAGGCAGAAGAAGATCAAATAATCAATGAGTTTACAGAGGAAGATGAAGGAATAGACAGTTCATCGGCAAGCTCTGCAACTTCCACTATTTCAGCTTCATCGGTGGATTCTCAAAGTTATGAAGAAGATGAGAAGGACTATTGCTATGGTGGATATCATCCAACGTATATCGGGGAAATCTATGGCGAGAAAAAAAATTACAAAATAGTGAGGAAGTTGGGCTGGGGTCACTTCAGTACCGTATGGTTGGCATTCGATTCCTTAACTGAGTCCCATGTACTGCTCAAAATCGTCAGATCTGCTAAACATTACACAGAGGCAGCTATCGATGAAGTAAATATTTTGCAAGCCATCAACAACGGTAATAATGATCACCCTGGAAAACAACATCTTGTCAAATTACTCGACAATTTCACAATCACTGGACCTAACGGCGAACACATCTGTATGGTGCTAGAAGTTTTAGGTGAGAACATGTTAAATTTGATCAAAAAATTCAAAAATTACCAAAAGATAAATAAGATCGCAGATGTATATGGTGGATTACCATTACCTTTAGTGAAACATATAACTAGACAATTATTGTTGCTGATAGACTACTTGCATGTTGAGTGTGGATTGATACATACAGATATTAAGCCCGAGAATGTTTTGATTGAAATAAAAGATGTCGAAAAACTTCTTCAAGCGATGGACAAACAAGATAGAACGAATAATAATAGAAAGAAGTTGAGAAAATCGCATGATCTCAAAAAAATCATCAACCGACCACCATTACATAGATCAAGGAAATCCATTTCCAAATTCGGAGAGTCCCCTATCAAACTATCAAAACCTTTACAAAGTCCCATTTCCACTGAGGAAATTTTTCATAGATCGTCTGTGGTGTCCACTCCAACTTTTATGGAATCCAAGTTCAGTACATTGAAGATCGATGAAGAAGATGAGGATGAGGAAGATTGTGATGCATTGGACTTGATCTCGATCAAGATTGCTGATTTGGGAAATGCTTGTTGGACAAATCTACATTACACTGATGATATTCAAACAAGACAATACAGATCTCCAGAGATAATCTTGGGCGGTGATTGGGGTTGCTCCACAGATATCTGGTCGCTAGGCTGTTTGATTTTTGAGTTGATCACATCGGATTATTTATTCGATCCTAAAAATGGTCCAAATTATGACAAGGATGATGACCATTTGGCGCAGATTGTGGAGTTGTTGGATGAATGGCCCTCCGAGTCATTTTTACAAAATTGCGAATTTACAAAAAAATTCATCTCATTGAGTTCTAAGCCTATGAGACTTAAAAAGATCAAAAACTTGAAAATATGGACATTGGATAATGTTTTGATGGAGAAATATCATTTAAACATACGACACTCGTTTGAGATTTCCAGATTCATCAAGTGCTTTTTGAAATTCGAACCTTGGGAGAGGATGGACTGTGGCAGCTTGTTGAATCACGAATGGCTACAAACGGGCACCACACCCATCCAAGATGATGTCAAGTTAAACAGAGCGTATGGTACAAAAGGTGAGTACATAAGTGGTTGGAGTTCATTAATCGCATAAAATTGATCCTCGCCTTTCGGCGCTTCACGCACCCACCACTTCTTTCACGTAATTAGTTTGTCGCCACGGCTATCAGATATAGACGCACCACCAGGAGGCCAACTAGCTTGGCCGAGAGATGATGAACCTCCTATCCATTTACAAGGCTGAATTTTTTTTTTTATCAAGGCCTCTTTCAGGCCACTTTCAAGTCTGGACTTTCAAACTGTTGCATTTGAAACTTCTTTTCATTAGAAAAGAAAACTTTATTTCTAGACCACAAATCGCTTGACAACTCTTGATGAATTGTGATTCCGATGTGTCGTTCGCAATGTATTATTTCTCCAGGTAATGGAAGACTAAAGATTTGAAGAAGCTGTTTTTTTTTTTGATAAAATAGACGTATAATTAACATTCGAACTGCATATTTTATGATAATTTCAAAAACGCATCATGCGGCAAACCATATATTAGCATTCTGTCTATAGTAAGAATTTGTAACTATTAGCCGTGATTTTGTTTCACGTTCACCACCACCAACTGGCGGAGCAGTAGCTCCACAGATGATCTCGAATTTCGAAATTGTCTTTCATATTTTGGTATTTTGAGAAAATTTCCTTAGTTCACAAGCACTATGAAAGTCTTCGATTTCAACAGTGATATACCGAACCCGGAAGTTCCCCACAGCAGTCCCCACAGCAATCTCTATAAATCGGTAGTCAAGGATATCCTGTTGCAAATGATGGTCGTCATGGTTTTAACCAAAATTCCACATGATCAGCCAATATCTCATCTTTAAGCTCTTCGTAGGGTCCAAAGATCTCAATTTCCTTCTGCCCATGCTTCACCAATTCATAAGAGCTCAAGTCGAATGTCATATTCTCCTCGGCGTCACCAGTGACGGATAACAATTCTTTTTCAGTCAAACCAAATATGACTCTGCCCACGTTACACCAATAGATGGCACCGAAACACATCAAACAAGGTTCAAAATTCGTCACCAAGGTGCATTGCCAGAGATAGTCTGGCGAAAATTTCTTCCAAGCTCTTTGGCACAATGTCAACTCGGCGTGGTTTAAAGTGTCGATGTTGCCCTGCGTGAGCAAAATTTCGTTTTCAGGCGATAGCAATAGACATCCAAATGGATGATGTCCGTTGAGTTTCGTTTCATGTGCAACATCGATAACACTCTTGAGAGAGTCAATGACAGACTCCCTAGATGGTGGTGGTGGTCTCAGTGGAAACATTGGGTAATTGACATTCCAGATAGCACTCTTCTAAACGATTGTGAGATCAACTTGATGTGTGTGTTTGCCAGAGAAAGGAGAAAAAAAAATTAAAATGAGAAAGACGCGTTTTGAATCAAAAATATCTGAAACCCATCGATATATCTATCAGTAGTGATTTTGAAGTTCGAGCAAGAACATCTAATAAAAAAGATGACAACTGATGAAAGACCAAACACAGAGGAGAAGGCTTACTTAGACCTTTGCCAAAATATCATAGAGAACGGTGAGCATAGACCTGACAGAACAGGGACAGGCACGAGGTCGATATTTGCTCCTCCACAATTAAGATTTAGTTTGAGAGATGGGAAATTTCCCTTGTTGACCACAAAGAAAACTTTTGTGAAAGGTATAATTCATGAATTGCTTTGGTTTATTGAGGGTAGCACAGATGGTAAATTGTTATCTGCCAAGGGTGTCAAAATTTGGGAAGGTAATGGGTCTCGTGAATATTTAGACAAATTGGGATTGAAAGACAGAAGAGAGGGAGACTTGGGCCCAGTATATGGCTTCCAATGGAGACATTTCGGTGCTGAGTACACCGATTGTGACCTGGATTATACTGGGCAGGGATATGATCAATTGGCAGAGATCATCCACAAGTTAAAGACAAACCCTTATGATCGTAGGATCATCATGAGCGCGTGGAACCCACCAGATTTCGCCAAGATGGCATTACCTCCCTGCCATGTCTTTGCTCAATTTTATGTCTCATTCCCCGCCAACAACCCAAGACCGGAGTTGTCCTGTTTGTTGTACCAGAGATCATGCGATATGGGACTCGGTGTACCATTCAACATTGCAAGTTATGCCTTGTTGACGCGAATGATTGCCCAATGCTGTGATATGGATTGTGGAGACTTCATTCATACGATGGGGGATGCTCATGTCTACATGGACCATATTGAGCAGTTGCAGGAGCAACTCACGAGGATTCCAAGAGAGTTCCCAACTTTGAAGATAAACAGTGATACAAGAGATATTGATGGTTTCAAGTTTGAAGACTTTGAAATTGTGGATTACAAACCCTATCCTCCGATCAAGATGAAAATGAGTGTATAACTAACCAAATCACCATAGTTGTAATAGCCGTGTATAATAAATAGTATTTAATTATAGTTTTTTGAATATAGTCTACAATATAATAGTCATTGTGCTCTCTATCTATCTGTCAGAGTATTTGAAAAAATTATTTTCTCGAGTAAATTTTTTTTTCAGAGATGAGATCAGTATACATACATTCACTTCACTTGAATATAACAAATCTATCCCCTGAGTCTCTAATTCATATTATTACCCATAGTGGAAAGACCTTCACACAGAAAAGGCAAACTGTATTCCAAACGTAGCATATCAAGTCTCCGCCACCACATTCATATTAAGGTCCTTCGATCTGCGATCCCAATTGTCTTACCCAAAAGAAGTTACGTCAAAAGAGAGCAGGAGTCATACATGTTCCACATAACTACTTCCACACATCCCTCTGCTGACTTGTGTAGGCCGTCGGTGATACTCACTAACCTGGGTACAGGCAAGAGGGTTTTGTTTGGAAGCGTTCCTGAAGGCACACAAAGGATAATCAATGAGAATAAGTTAGGATTGAACAAGATTGATGACATCTTTTTGACAGGGAAAATCGATTGGAACTCGATAAGTGGGTTACCAGGGTTTATATTGACTTCAGCAGATCAAGGAAGAACCTCTTTGAACTTGAACTATGGTGGTGCAGACAAGTTTTTCAAATACATTGTGAGCACATGGAGGTACTTTATATTCAGATTTGGCTTAGATTTGGCAATAAATGAATACAATGATGGCGATGTGGTGGATATGGGGCTGAAGGCAGGGTTTAAGGTGAAACCGGTGAGTATCAGCCCTGGTGATGCTCTCGATGGTTCAAAATCGTCATCATCATCTTCAGCAGCAGCAACAGCAAACTCGAGATCGGTATATGAATCCTTATCCAAATTGGTGGACAAAGTTTTCCCAGTAGGTGAGATGCCACCAAAGAGAGAATCTCTTGCAATGATAGCCTTGCCAGACATTGAAGTGAAATCAACACGATCTTGCAATTATATTATTGAATTTAACACCATCAGAGGTCGATTTTTGGTTGAAAAACTGAAACAATTGAAAGTGCCTATGGGTCCAATGTGCAGTAAGTTATCCAAGGGTGAGAGTGTCACATTATCTGATGGTACAATAATACATTCTGAGCAAGTGATGGAACCACAGAGAGAGTATGGTGATGTGGTTATTCTTGATATTGCAGATAGTTCATTTTTGGAGAATACTTTGCAACACAACTGGGGCCAATCAAATAAGATCGATCTGTTTTATCATTTCCTTGGAGATGATTTATCAATTGAGGCTTTAAAATCAGATATTTATGCTGAATTTTTTGACAAATACTCATCAGCCAAGCATTTCATCTCTCATTCTCAGATCAGTTCCAATTCTATCAATTTCCATTCATCTGCAATTCTCACGTTGAAATTAAAGGCGATAAATAACGAGTTGTTCAGATTACCACAACTGAATTTAAATCATGGATTAGAGGGCTTGAACCGTGAAAATGTCGTTGCCTTGAATTCATTACAGAAATTCAGCGTTAAGCCCGAGCATGAAATTCGGTACAATACCACCGAAAGCAACACTTTGACTGACCATTATTGGTCTAGAACTTATGATGAAAATATTGATCCGGAGAGGTTCCATTATTATTCCAAGTCAGAGATTTTATCTCCTCCACTATCAGTATCATCACCCGCCAAAGATATTGAAATCATCACACTAGGAACTGGTAGTGCATTGCCATCCAAGTATAGAAATGTCATTTCGACTGTATTGAGAATACCACAGGACAATGGCGCCACTAATGCTGTAATATTGGATGCCGGAGAGAACACCATCGGGGCAATGAAAAGGTTGTTCAATGAAGAAGAACTTGCGGCCTTTTTCAAGTCAGAGTTGTCAATGATTTATTTATCTCATTTGCATGCGGATCATCATTTGGGTATAATATCGTTGATAAAGCAATTCAATTCATTCAACAAAGGTTCAGATAGAAAATTATACGTAATATGCCCATGGCAGTACGATTTGTTTTTGAAAGAGTGGTTCAAATTCAACAACGATGTAGATGAGTTGGCCGATATTGTGTATTTGAACTGTGAATTTTTCGAAGTGAACCAGAAATTCTCACCGGTTAAGCAATACAATTTCAACAATTTGGCATCATTGGCTAATGCCCCTAGACGCTATGACGATCTTAACGTGCCAACGGATCTCGTGCAGAGATTACAAGAGATTGGAATCCTGGACTTCAAAACTTGTAAGGCCATTCACTGTGAATGGGCATACTCAGTATCTATAACATTCCATGCTTTGGCTTGGAGTGACAAAAACGGTTTCAAAATATCCTATTCAGGGGACACGAGACCTTCGATGGAATTTGTGAAGATAGGTTCCGAATCTAATTTACTCATTCATGAAGCCACTTTGGAAGATGAACTTGTTGAAGATCTGATTGATAAAAAACACACCACTATCTTAGAGCTGAAACATGTGCTGCTGTTGATGAGACTGGAGAAATTGGTGTTGACCCATTTTAGCCAGCGGTATCCTCGATTACCTGTCTTGAACGACAGTGCCGAGGCTGAGGACGAGAAGTTGAAAAGAGAAGAACAGATAAAGAGAAAGACAAATAGTTTGGACCAAAAAAGCTTGTTCAAATTCGAAGCGGGAAAGAACTTGGCTGATGATAAAGTTCTTTACGCCTTTGACAATATGTGGTTTAAATACAATGATATCCATTTGCAATATGAGAGATTCTCTAATTTAGATATGGACTTGGGTCAGCTTTTTGAAGTCGACGATGAGGAGAAAGAGGTTGCTGAATCAGCGGTGAAGGCCAATAAAGGAAATAAAAAGAAGAGAAAAAACTTCGAGTTAGAAAAATGATTGTTTTGATCGTGTTTTGATCGTCTATTTGATATAGGATGAATGAGAAGAGCTGAAAGCAAAACAAAAAAAAAATATTATCAGTTTCATTTAAAGTGTCTTTATAATCTCTCCACAACCAATTATCCGGCCATCTTTTCTCACCACAATTCTACTTAACTTATCAATTTTCAAATTATATGACATTGGTTTCTCCAACTCAACAACCACCTTAGCGTGTTGTGACGAAACCAAATGTCTTTTTTTATAACTAACCTCTTCATTTTGTTTGTTGAAACTTGAGTTGATTTTACTTATCTTAGATGGGTATTGTTTACAATTGTGGAAAACAACAAATGAAGCACCAATCAATAACGGTTTAGAAATTTCAAACAATCTCAAATCAACGTTCAAAAAAGTTGTTGTTTCGAAATTTGGTGCATCATTTGTGATTAAATCGCCATTGTTGATAAATTCGTAGCTACTACCACTTGCATTAGTCATGGCATTGGTTGTAGTAGAGCCACCGGCTATGAATCTAAATTTCAAATTATCAAAAAAATCACCCTTGATCAACAACTGTTGTTGATTTGATTGCTGATCCAACTTGACGCGGCTAACGTCAGGTAAAGTTTCGAATTCATCACCATTTGTAGCAAACCCACTATTAACTCGTCCATTAATTTTCATTTCCTTGGAATTAGAATCCAACACCTCGTTAATTGTCATAATAAAGGGTTCTTGAGCTATGGAAACAGATGCTTGCAGCTGTTGTCTAGTATCTAGTTGCTCTTGAAAACAATCGATCAAAGATTTCAGCCATTTAAAATTTGAAGAGGATTTGGCAATATTATCTCCAATTAACCCACTCACTGGCACAAAAGTCAATTTTTGCTCTGTATAACCAATCTTAACCAAGTTTTCTGTAACATTCTCAATTATGGCATGTAGTTTACTTAAATCATATTGTAACAAATCAAACTTATTCAATGCAATGATCAAGTCATCAATTCCTAAGTTCTTGCTGATCAAAACTTGTTCTCTTACATTTAAAAACCCATTTTCATAGTCATCACAATCAACAATTAAAACACCAACATCGGCCTGTGATATACCATTGATCAATTGTGGAACAAAGTCTTGATGTCCTGGAGAGTCAATGATGTTAAATTTAGCTGTAGCAGTTTCGATAGCAGTATTAACAATATCAACAGTGACACCTCTTGATCTTTCCTCATCAGTTTGATCCATTATCCAAGCCAAGGCGAATGAACCTTTACCAATCTTGTCACTCTCTTGTTGTAATTTATGTAATGTTTTGGAGTCGACAATTTTTAAATCGTACAACATCCGACCAATAATTGTTGATTTACCACTATCTACATGACCAAAGATGACAAATGATAATTGTGGTTTGATCTTGGTGAGTTCCTTATTCAAATCAATCTTGTCGTTTTTTTTAAGTTTTTTTGATTGTGATGTCGTCAGCTCTTTCTTTGAGATGGAAATTTTTTGCAAATTTGTATCGATATCATTAAACAGGTTAGCTTGAGCTTGTAGCACCACATCATCTGGGCTCGGTTTGTTGAAATTTGTGGTGATTTTTTTCACTAGAATTGAATCGTTAGTATAGATTGGGCTCAATATCTCCAAATGATTCAATTTTCTCTTTCTACCTGAGGCAGTTATTAATTTTGTGACATCAGTCTGGCATGCAATGAGAAGAGAAGAATCTACTTCAATTTTCAAGGGCAAAGAAGGACTAGCTAATGGCGGTGAGGGCGTAAGTGGATTGTGCATTTCTGTCTGTATGGGCTTTGTTACATGCTGCTGTTGTACCTCAGGAACGCTGTTGACTTGTGGTTTCACCACCAAAGATACTTTTTTTTTCGGTGGATGTGGTGTTTGTCGTATTGGTATTGATGGCTTGGAAGACAAACGATCCAAAATGGATATCAGCTTATTACTTAAGCCCTCTTCAGCCTCCTCAGTATTGTCGATTTGCGTTTGTACTTGGGTCTCTTGCTCTTGTTGTAATCTCTTTTGCAGTCTCTTCTTCAGTAATAAAGCCAACTTTGAGGAACCACCAACCAGTATATAAGATGGGGTAAATGAGATGATTTCTAATGGGGTTGAAAAGGGAGGGATATCGTTAGTTATCGAAATAAATAACTAGAATAAAGAAGAACAAGCACAAAAAGGGTAAAGACCAGTTAATCTACTCATAATAGGACTTGAAAAAATTGAATACATCGGGGGTGACATAAAAAAATGAATCAACTTACTCGGTATCTTCTTGTAATTGGATTTGATTTCATTGATGGAATCACTCAATACAAAATAGTTGAACCAAAGTGTTCTCTTTAAAACATCATCGGTGATTTCCTTATTGTTGTAATTAGAAAAGTGTTCTTTGATCTGAGGTAGTAAGGAATACAATTGATCATATTCATCTTGAGGCAATTCATCTTCAATGAATTCAGCATCATCTTGATTGAGGTCCTCTATGTAATTCTCCTCGTCATAAAAGTCATCATCATCGAGATATTTGGACATATTAGACGGATGAGTTCAACTGTATAAATATATCTTAATATCTTTCCTGTGTGTGCCTCTCTCTCTCTTTCACTTCTTTTGCTATCTCTGCTCTCTGCTCTCTCTTTAACAGACTTTTTTTTCATTCGCTTCAGTTCTCAGTCTGTTTTTGGAATTACTTTATACGGGAATTACTACAGATATATATTTTAACCATAAATGGGTTATTACCTTATATGGAAGTATTAAATCAATCAAGCCCTTTGGTGGGGGGTCTAGACCCTTTCTTCCTTTTTTTTTTTTCATGCTTTGCTTTGCTCGTGAGTGCAAGGGATGTGATGAAGATGATGATGATTCTAGACCTGAAGATGCGGTGGAATTTGGCTCGTTTTTTTTAATGGAATTAACTCCGGATGTGTTATTTCAAGTGGAAAGCAATAAATAGAGTCTCTTTCAAATGTAATAATTAAAATAGTTAATAGGGATGAGATGGGATTGAAATCTCATCCACATTATTATTTTTATTATTATTATATGTACATCTCATATCGCACACTTCATATATATCGTATCTACAATAATTCATGTAATATCAACTACATTTAATGAGAACAAAAGACCCATACTTTTGAAAAATGATTACGATGTGCAGCAATAAAAACAACGAGAATTTTTATCCAAAGAATACCAATCAAGGAGACAATATAAACAACAGCAATGTCAACATCAATAATGTAGTCAATAACATAACCAAGTTTGGAACAGTGATACCAGAGCAACATCAAATTGTTAAAAGGAGACATGTAACTGAATCAAAAGAGACTATGGATCCAAACAAAATTGTTCAGTGGTACTGTTGCCAGTGTGCTAATCCACATGGTGATATATCTAATTTTATCAACGCACATCATCTGTCTTATTATCTTCGGGACAATTGCTCCAGGTGCAACCATGTCATGTGTCCATACTGCACAAAAGGACGTTTCTGTGATTACATAGAGGCCTTGCAAAATGGCGATGAAACTTATGAACTTCAAATTACTACTCAATCCATTATAGGAGGATGAAGAAACAAAAAGAACACAAAACAAGCCATGGCATCAATCTTTGTAAAGCGAGGATACCTTATAAACACAATTGCATTAGCATTCAGTTAAACTCTTTTAATGGCTAGGTAGCCGCTTTTTTTTTTTTTTGGACGATATCGATCTTGTCGAAGGTAGTTGTTGGGTTGGTAACGCCAACGAATTGAACGCTGCCTACGCTGCCGATGGTAATCCCGTGTCAAGAGATTGGCTGCATTGATCACCACTTTCGGTGTCGGTGAATTATCTGCTTTGAACGGTGTTGCCAGTGCCTATGCAGAACACGTTGGTATGATCTACGTTGTTGGTACTCCAGCTACTTCATCACAAAAAAACCAATTGTTAGTCATTAGGTAATGGTGATTTCACCGTTTTCTACACAATGTGAAGTGAAATTTCTCAATCCATTGCATTTTTGGAAAGTGTTGAAGATGCTGCTTCCACAATTGATAGCTTAGCGGCCACTGCTTATAAATTTCAAAGACAAGTTCATTCAGGTTTACCAACCAACATTTGTGGTTCTACATTGGGTGCTGTATTGGGTGCCGAGGAAATTGATCCAAAGAAGAGAACTATCTTGTTCATTGGTGATCGTTCATTGCAATTAACCGTCAAGAAATCTCAACCATGGCCAAACTGGATCAAAAACCAAACCTTTTCATCTTGAACAATGCCGTTTACACCATTAAAAAAATTATTCATGGTATCAATGCTGACCATTCAAAAATCGGACTCTGAATTCAAACAAGGGTCTACTCTGAATAATGACAATGTTCTGCACTTGTACACTTCCCGATTCGAAATCATGATGCCAATAATAATCTAAAAAAATATTTTGTGCCTTTAGTGGTGCATGACAACTGATACAACTTCTGCTTAATTGAATTTATTTATTTACTGCTGAGCACTTCTTTCTCATTTTTCCACATCACCGTTTGTTTCCATACACTGTATTTTATATACCCATCTCTATTTTAATTATCATTTTATATATATATATATATACGGATCTATTTATTGTTCCATGAGCTTTTCAGAAAATCATTTATATATAGCATACAACTATACATACAATCATATCCTTTTATAAAACATAAATATATATAATTATCATCTCTCTCTTTTACTGTAAAAAGGGGAAGCGTAGTAGTGAGAAACAGACAAAAGTTTTTTTTTTTTCTCTTGATTTTTTCACAATTGTAGAAGATGAGAGAGAGAGAAAGAGATAGACATAGATAAAGGAAGAAGTTTTATAAGAGCTGCAGATTGAGATAGTTTGTAGGAGGAAAATGAGTGTGATATCTATTACTAAACCATCACAACTCAACCATCATAATTCGCAGAGATATGGCATAGATAGCCATGTAAAAGATGATGGTGATGACATCGACATGGACTCTGACAACTCAGACTCTGAACATGATGAGAAGAAGAACCCAAATGATATAGTGACACCAGGTGAGTTGATAACAGATGATCCTATCTGGATGAGAGGCCATGGAACTTACTACTTGGACAACTCCACATACTCTTCATGTGCAGGAAAGATCTTGAGAGTGAATAAATTGTTGAGTGTGGTACCGTTAAGAGGTCGATATCAACCGGAAACCGGTGATCATCTCATTGGACGTATCACTGAAGTTGGAGCTAAACGTTGGAAAGTTGATATTGGAGCGAGGACAGATGCTGTCTTACAATTGGGTTCGGTGAATTTGCCTGGTGGAATCTTGAGAAGAAAATCGGATTCTGATGAATTGGCGATGAGAAATTTTTTAAAAGAAGGTGATTTGTTAAATTGTGAGGTACAAAATCTTTATCAAGATGGTTCAGCTTCACTACATACAAGATCTTTGAAATATGGAAAGTTAAGAAATGGGTTGATCTTTAAAGCACCTTCGTCTTTGATCATCAGATCGAAAAATCATCATCATCAATTGCCAGGAGGTGTCAGTATTATAATAGGTTTAAATGGATATATCTGGTTATACAAGACATCTGCCAATACAAATAACACAATGACAGCACTGGCCGTTACACAGGATTCCATTACAAAAATGGAAGAAATCTCATCATGGGAGATTTACTCAGATGTAAACGATCCCATTTCACCTAATTTAAGAGGAACCATCTCTAGATACTACAACGTTTTAAGAATACTTTCTACAAATGAAATCGGTATCAATGAGTCCCGAATAATCACAATGTACGAGTTGAGTATGTACTATGAAAACGTTAACGAATTGATCGACTTGGAAGTGATGGAATCGTTGGGAGAACAATTGATTCAGCTGGAAAAAATGCGTGGTACAGGAGCTTAGTTTTGATTTCATGGCTTGATGTAGTCGATCAATAATATCATAACCCCACTGATTATCAATATATACATTAAATAATTACCGCGGTCGTTAAAAGATTTTTCCAGCTTTCTCAATTGTAAGTTGGATTGCTTAACATTACCCGTTGTAAAATCAGTGTTATCAATGATCTTGTCAATTTTGAAATTTTGCTCATCCACATTCTTGATCAATTCCTGTTGTAAATTTAAAATCTCATGTACAGAACTTTCCAATTTACCAATCTTTAACAAGGTGTCTTCCTTGTTAGCAATCAACAAGCTGTGATTCTCCTGTTGCAATTGTTCCAATTGTACCACCGTCAATTGATTATGTAGCTCTTTTTCAACCTTCTCATCTTCCCATATTGGGATAGACTTTGTCATAGTATATTGTGATAATGAAGACAATTGCTTCTTTTTATTCAATCTGATCAGCTTCATTTCGGTCAACATCTTGGTGGTCTTTTCCAAATTCCCCAATATATACCTCACCAAACTAGTTCTTATCTGAATCATAGTTTCCATATATATCCTCATATCACCGCTATGTATGCTGAATTTTTTATCCAATTTGGCTCTATCCCTCTCTTCTTTCACCTTGCTCGTATGTTTCAATTTTTTGTACATGACATCGATTTTGTTCAAATGTATAGTGGTCTGGTCATCTATGTAGTCCTTTTCTTCTTCATCACCTTGGTCAATTAGCAAGTACTTGGGTCTCAAGTTCGTTATCTCGTACTTGAACTCGTTGATCATCTTGTTCAACTTATAACAATCTTTTATGAAGATGGCATTGAACTCCCGCTCCTCTTGTCTAATAACATTATCCTTTGACCTTTTCGCTGTGGGTATATGATATTCATCTTCAACAATCTGGCATATCTGTTGGAACTTGAGAGTCAAATCCATTCCAGATCTTCAAGTATTGTCTGCTTTTTGTGTGTGTGTAGTTGACGAATACTTGATGTATATATAGATATATAGATGTATCTATCTATTCCTTGTGCTAAAACAAAACAATGAAAACCAAAAGAAAAAAAAAAAAAAATTGAACAACAACCACAAACGATTGAGGAGCCCACTACTGCACTGTTCAATAAATATATCAGATTGCCTATTCATTTTACATAATTAACAACGACAAATGGAGGACGATTTGGCAGCAAGTCATTGGGACGATGTGGTGACATCCTCTACATTGACCAATTATCATGATATCTTGAATGAGAATGGGTTTCAATCGGATCGCGACGAGGAAGACGAGAATCAAAAAACACCAAATACTCATTTGACACAAGATGACGGTGAAAGTGATTTTGAGCAGGAGACAGCATATCACCATCAAATACACGAGCATGAAGGGGAAGATGACAAGGGAATTTTGTCGTCGTTGACCGATGGACTAGAACCTGAGACGATCAATGAAACTGTGATCTCCAAAGATGAGAACCTATTTAATAACATTGATGTTGGCCCGATAGAGGCTGATGAGACAACATCGATGAATGTAGTGTCACCAGTTAAGAAAAGGGGTACCAAGATAATGTACAAACCTCCCAGATTTAGAAGATCAGCTGTGAAGTCCAAATTGGCGGGCAAGACCCAAGAGAACAACAACAACATTACTGGTAATGAAGACAACGATACAAATGAAAACAAAGTTGAAGATGTGGGACCTTTGGGAAAGGCTGATGATTTTGATGATGGTTATGATGGGGCGAGGTCGAATGGTCAACTGCACTACTCTCCACTGAAACGAGACAAATTGATAAACTCAATTGATAAGCCCTTATTTGATATCAATTCCAGGTCTTTGGCATCAACAGGCTCAACTCCACAGTCATCATCAGCTAAGATGAATAAGGATAGTCAACAACAACAGTCACAACCAGTTCAACAGCTGTCGTTGCAGCTGGAAGTGAAGTTGGTGAAACCAGAGTATCAATTCGATATCACCGTTGGTGATCCACAGAAGATTGGGAGTGAATTGTTGAATGCACATATACAATACACTGTAACGACAAAATCCAACTTTCCCATATTAAACGATGAAGGTGAGATAGTAGTGGAAAGACGGTATAGTGATTTCTTGTGGTTATATAACCAATTGATACATAGTCATCATGGAGTCATCATACCTCCACCACCTGAGAAACAAGTTGTTGGTCGATTCAAGAAAAACTTCATAGAGTATAGAAGATTGTCATTGGAAAAAATGTTGATGAACATTGGTCAAAATGCAGAGTTACAAAAAGATGAAGACTTTATCATATTTTTGACAAGTGATAAATTTAACGATGAAGCCAAATACAGAGAACACAGTTTTGAATTGGATGATGATTCAAGTTTGATATCCAGTATCACTGGTGCTTTCTCATCACAGCCCAAATATGTTGAGCAAGATCAGTTCTTTGTTGATCAACAACTGTACATTGATAATTTGGAATTGAATTTGAAAAATCTTTACAAATCGATGGAATTGATAACAAACACGAGGAACGATTTGACGGTTTCACTTGAAGAATTCAACAAATATGTCAAAAGATTGGCCACATTAGATATAAACAACGAGTTATCATTGATATTTCATAGTTATGATGAGTTGTTATCGAAAATTCAAGATAACGTTGAAAGATTTTCGATGAGTGAGATGTTGACTATAGGAAATACCATTGATGAGTATATGAGATCAATTCAATCTGTGAATGCAATATTTGGTCAACGTTACAAATTGATGTCGAATTTATATATCAATGAGGCTAATTTGTCCAAAAAGCAAAAGAATCTCTCCAAATTTAAATTAAAGTTCCACAATCAAACGGACAAGATCAAAAAATATGAATCAGAAATTGAAGAGTTACAAAATACGATAAATTTGGAGACAGAGAAAAGAGATGAATTGGTGGAAAAGATAAAGCAACAGTTGGCAATTTTCAAATATTTGAGAGTGACAGATTTCCAAAATTCTTTTGAAATCTATTGGGAAACCTTGATTGAATCACAGAAGGAATTGATTGAACTTTGGGAAACGTTTTATGATAGTTGCAAATTTTAAATTATCTGTCCTAAATTATTTTTCTAAATCTTTTTTTATATAGATTTGGTATTGGTAGTAGCTAAAAGAAACAAGCTTTCAAGCTGTACGAGATTTCTTTGTAACTGGTTCTTCAACATCATCTTCCACTTCCTCTTCAGCATCATCATCATCATCATCATCATCATCATCGGCATCGTCATCGTATTCTTCGCTACCGCTATACTCTTCAACGGCATCTTGATAGACGGTTTCGTCACCTTCTATCTCATCTTCTTCTTCTTCTTCTGCACTGCTCACTTGGTCATATCTTGATTTCAAACCTTTCATCTTTCTAGTTTGCAATTTACTCAAGTCTTGTTTACCGACATGGACTCTTGCGATTTGGTCACCCATCTGATCAGTATCAACGTTTTTCTTTGCCTTAGCCAGTTTGATAACGGACATTGCTTCTTTTTCCAATTCAGGGCTTGGTGTTTGTGAACGGCCAATTTTGAAATTTAACCTTGGTCCAATCTCATCCAATTCAACTCTTGGTAATTTTGGTTGAGCACTCTTATAAGTTTTTAACTTGTAAACTCTGAAATGGACAAGAGGTAAAGAGGAGATCAGAGTAGTGCTATTGGAATCATCAACTTCTAATGCACTAAGAGAGATGATATGTTGTAAACCAGCCAAATCGTGCAATTCATAAACTTCACCACGGAAAAAATCAAGAAACAAAGATTTCAAATGTTGATATATTGGATGTGTGTCGAATATTGGACCGTTGAAAATGAATACCGGTTTTAAACCAACGTTAAAAGTTTGTTTTTTGAAATCTTTTAAAAGTTTATAATTATTCAAGATGCTCAATTCTAACATATCATAAATCTTGTAATTAAATGTCCTTATAAAAGTTAAAGTGTTTGGTCTTTTTTTGTTATTTGTGGCCAACACTAATAATGAAGAATCGTTCTTTTCACTCAAAAATTCTAACTTTGATGAGTCTTCAAATGGTAAAATATCGTTCTTCTTGTTAAACCTTTTAATATCGGGTTTCTTCAATGCACTTAAATCAACCATCGCATCATGCAAGAATTGATTACATGTCTTTCCTGGAATAAACAATGCATTCTTTGTATTCTCCACAGTCTTCAGTTCCTTCTTTGCGAGAGCTCTCTTTGAACGAGCATTCTTTGGTTTTATTGTTCTAATCATCTTGTATGAATATGATAATACCAATAATATAAGTGTGTTTGTGTTATCTGTAAATTATCTTCTCTATTTGAAAATTTTTTTTTTTTTTTTTTTTTTTTTTCTTTGCAGTGAAAAAAGTTTTTTTTTTTTTTTTTTTTTTTTGTTTTTTTTTTGTGGTTTCAAACAGTAAAAAAAAGGGAGAGAGAAAGAGATGAGATGAGATGAAATAAATAGCGATCAGATAAACAAACCAGTTTTTATGAAGCAGAGAGAAAGATCAGAAAGAGAGTTCGCTAACATCAACGGATAGAATAAACATATAAGGAGACATAACACTTCCATGAGCTGCTAGAAGCTGACTGTTCCTTTCAGATAAGAAGGATTCTACCCTGAATGGTTTTCAATATCCCAGATCCATACTGTGATCAAAATCAACCCTTAATTAGATGCACCCTCCATTAGTAGGTCTTCACCTTTTCTAAAGAAAATGAGAACAAGTCAAATCATTCAAAAATTCTGCTCTTATTAGTTTTTGGTTAGTGGCACCGTTTGTCACCACAATGCTGCGTATGTGCGGCCATGTTGATAACTTGCAAAAAGGCACGCTATTAGATGGAGACTTTGTGCTATTGTTTATAATAAAACAACAGCATTACTTACACAATTAAATTTTTCTCAAGATCTGCTTTTAAGGATTCACCAAGGTCGAACTGAAACGATTACAATAGCTGCATGTGACTAAACAATAGTGAAAACGAAGACGGAGTAAAAGAGGGCCAGACGGCCCATCAACTGAGAAAACAATGAATAACTTCTAATTTGAAAGTATGCATTTTTTAAAAAAAACTTCTCTCTATATGTAAGAGATTGTAGAAGTGATACCATTCAAGTGGACAAGAAGACAAAATTTTTATCCAATCCATGTGATACTTCAAGACATCATACTTTGGCTCCCTCAATCTTCATCATCATTTGTATTTTTGTGTTGAAACACACACTACTATTGGTTCATATAAATTTTTTTTCTTTTCACAGAAAAATAGAGAGAGAGAGAGAGAGAGAGACACACACACGAAGGTAAACATCCATTTTCATTTTATCATCATCTCATTGCCAATTACCAAGATGACCACTACCGTCTTCAAGGCAAGAAAATTGCATCACTCGAGTAATGGAAATGTTGTCCCCTTGACCAATACAGCGGACCTCTCGTCCGTCGATAACAACAACAGCACAACTCTGTCTCCAGAAAACTCACCATCACCATCCTCATCTTCTTCACAACAACAACAACAACAACAACAACAACCAGAGCAACCATTGCTATTGACAAAGACAGACAAATATCTGGTGTACAAGTCTTCAAACTTTCCTCAACTGCTAGAAGATACCACATTGTCCAATGGTTCAATTGCCTCAGATTTTGCTGTGGCAATCAACGATAACACCATCCATGTATGGAATCATGCCAATATTTATTCTTCTTCACCGATAACGTTGTCATTCCCTTATGAAGCTAACTCATATGGTTTGGTACCTTTCGTGGTGTTTATTCCAAGTCTTGAGTCACCAAACGATCCTGGTTTAGTGATAGTTGATTCATTTCATGGCACCGTCCATTATTATGAATCAATAGTCAATGCACCACTGTTGAAAGTCTTGAATTTCAAAGTTTCTCAATTGAATTTGAAATTACATAACGAATTTGTATCAATTGTTGAGTACATACCCGAGTTAGGTATTTTCATAGGAACATCAACTAAAAAATTGTCATTAATCACTTTAAAGGATAATTTCAACAAACCTCAATTAAACAAGATTGACATCATTCATTCCACATCTTCATTCAATTTCCTTAGTTCTATATTCAACAATCCAACAAAATCCTACGATATCCATGATTTCAATTTGAAAAACAACAAAATAGTAGCTATTAGAGAGATATCTTCTTCTAATGAGGATCAGATTAAAAAAGTGGTCATACAGGATTCCGATGGCAGTTTCGAAGTTTGGCAATTCAACAAATTCTCCAATTATAGTGTCTTCAAATTGAATATCAAAGAATCATTATGTTCATTTTTATCTGATATTTACGATAATATCAAATTCAGTTTCAAAATCTTGGATATGATATGTTTGAAAGAAATTGCCAATGATGTGTTCCTCATATTGGCGAGCTTCAATAAAGAAGAGAGTTCCGACTCAAAAAATTTGGTTTTGTTCACTCTGCAAATCACAAAAGATGGTGTCTTGATATATTCCACTTACAAAGTCACTTGCTACACTGCAACACTGCAAGACACTCCCAAGCTCTGTTTACCAAAGCCTTATAAAACATGCTTCATAATTCTTGCAAACTCAGTAGTACTAGCAGAGGTTATAACATCATTGGATCCTTTGAAACTTCTGAGATTAAACTATAAGACTAAATGGGAAGATTCAATAAGCTTCAAACAATCTGTTAAAATTGTTGGCTATGGAGTTAAAGATAACAGCAATTTGTTACTAATAACTTCTAACTCAGGCTTGTTGAAAATCGAAAAGATCAATGATGACGACGTGGATACCGATGATGAGATAGATGAGCTGGGATTGAGTTTAAAATTGCAAAAAGAACCTATGCTTTTTTTGAAAAGCCATATCGAACAGGCAATCTATTACGGTACTGAGCATTCACTGGAAAATCCTTTGTATTTCCAAATACCTCGAATCGAAGATTTCAAATTGAAGGATGTTGAGAATGCCATCTTGAACGTTTTGCATGAGTTGCTCAACAATGAGTCGAAGTATCTTCCGAAGATTTATCCCTCTGTAGAGGAGTTTTTGAAAAAGAGAAATCAAATTGTCCTGACATTGTGTGAATTCATTGTCACCAATTTTAGAGGGTTATCAACAGATTTGAAAATCACTATCTTGAATTTGTTGAACAAGTTCAGGATTTCTCTGGATTTATACAAAATGATCAAAAACAATTCCAGTTTACAGACGACTTTGAAGCTGATTGTATCCAGAGATGACCCTAAGCAGCCCGATCCAATAAGAGATTTTTTTTTCAACAATCTTACTGATATTCCAACGGTATTGAATCAATTTATAAGGGAGAGCAGTGATGATTTTTTGAATTTGCAATTATTTGGCGAATTGAGCCAATCGTACTTAAATTTTGAGAAAAATTTCAGATACGACAAACTTTTGTTGGATAATGATTATGAAATGACGAAGAACAAACCCTTTTTGATCGAAAATGAACATCTATTGTTTGGAGTTGTGCAACTTTTCAATACCATATACATTCATCAAGAGATTTTAACAATTCCGCAGAGAGAAGATTTAGTTAACGTGGCAGAAATGCTATTTTATTCATTCAATGATATTATGTGCTTTGCCAACAGCCAAAATCTGTCACTTGCTCAGATTTTACGGGAAACATACGAGTCAAATAAGTACAAGTGGATTGAGATATTGACCAGCTTCAACTTGAATGGTTTGGTCTTGCAAATCTCAGAGAGCTTCAAGGATATGACTAGCATAGTTGAGGTTTTGATGTTGGAAGATGACGAGAACAAATTGCAGTACTATTTTGACAAATTTGGATATGCTTTTGCTACGGGCTATTATAACTATTTAATAGATCACAAGGATTTACACCGCTTGTTCAAGTCAGATACCTCATCTTATCTTGCCAATTTCTTCAACGATCACTCTCAATATAACTATTTAAACTGGATATATAAGATGAAAACTGATGATTATGATGGTCTGTCTAAGGTGTTATTGGGCATGGACGATGGATTGGTGACCAATAAGGAGATTAGTTTGAGTATAGCCAAGATGTCGTTGATCGAGGCTGGGCTGAATGAGAAGTCGGTTAACGAGGTTGATTTCCAGTTATCATTGTGTCAATATCAAACGGCAATAGATATCTATGATCCAAAATTGCCGTCAATTATCAAAGAGAAACTTCAAGCGAAGGAGACATTGTCTGTCACCGATCTAGTCGATCTGTTATCTCAGACTGGGTCCGAGGTTAATTTCCAAAGAGCTTATAACATCATAACGCGTTTGAATGATTTTGAAGAGTTCAAATTACTTTTCACACGGTTATTATTAGCAGATGACTGGGAATTTTTGAATGACCAGAACAAAACTGATGAATATTTGACATCGATGGTGAAATCTACAATCACTTTCAAAACGATCCAATTAATAACACTGGTTTCTAAACTGAAGCTTGAGTTGAACATAGAAGATTTGATGAAAAAAGATATTTCTGATAGAGTAAGCGCTGAAGAGTTGTCGCAGATGGATGAAAAATTGGTGGACTTGGATAAAAGTTATCACCTCAATGATTGGGTGCTGTCCATTATAAGTATGGCGCAAGATTAATTGCTGAGGGAACGTCACTTTTGTTTTGTAAATTAGTCGCTTTAGATATAGATTGTGTATTAGTTATTTAAGCTTTTTTTTTTTGACAAATCCGTTTGGATGGTCATCGTCACACAAACCTCTTTCTTATCAAGTTCAATAACATTGAACAAAACCCTACATCGACTCGTAACATCTCCAAAGACTCGATTTTTTTTTTTTTTTGAAGTGATAGATTTGTCAACTTGGAAGAAGCTGTTGGTTATTCGAATGGCATTCAAACATGACATGACAAATGTGCTGTCATCAGGTTGGGAAAAGTCTTTTTTTTTTTCAAATTAACTGATGAAAGCACATATGTATTCCCACAAACAAAAAGCTCAACTCGCGAAATGATCTGATCATCAAAGACCATTTATGGAAATCTGCAAAAAGGAATCATTAAGACAGATGGCATGGAGTGGCATTTAGCTCCTGGGACGATCACTACCAGATAAGCTTTATTGGCGTGTGATACTGCTATCCATTCATGAACATGGCTTCAAAATAGTTGGAGCGAATATAGAAACAAAAAGTCTCTATAATTAACGGTATGCTGGAGTGGAAAGCACTTCTTTTCTGCAATACAAAATTTCCAGCACACCATTGTGGCATCATCATCAGCATAATTTTCACCTCATTCCCATCATAATCAGTTTGAATTTAATTTAATCAAACATTGTCAACATCGATAGCGTCCTCGATGTCATCATCATCATCTTCTTCCTCTTCTTCCTCAATTCTTAATCTCACCAAGGTCTCCGGTAATGGCATCTCCTGCCTCGTCGACTCAAACTTCTCATAATCACTCACCGAGTACTTCTGTAATGACAAGCTTGCCATACTAATTGAATTTAACACTTTTTGCCAATTCATCATCACATTTGCTATCGTTTCAGTACCTTGTGAAAGGTCAGACATGTTGTGTTGCATGTTTTCAAAGTTCAGAGCCATGGAGATGATTTGAGTGTTCAATTGTTGAAGAAGTTGCAACTCTTGCTTCTTCTCCTTGATCTTGTCGCTCAAGTCCTCCATTGGTATGATGATGGGAGCATATAACTACTATATTTTACTTCAAATGACGCGTTATTATTTTGTGTGTTTGTTTGTTTTTCTTGTTCAATTGATATTTTTTGTTTGTTTTTTGTAGATACAAGATTAAGATTTTGGCACAAATGTTATTCAAAGAATGAGTTTCCATTAGGTGGAAGTAGTGAATATTGAGTCATTAACGTCTCAATTAATTGAAAGGAATAGAAAGAAGAAGATCAGTTAGGAGAAGATCTTTGTTAATCTGACAGTACTTACAATCAATATTTTATCGCTACCACAAATTAGTTATGAGATGACGATTGCATCCACTATGCACCTTAGCAATACAATGTTCGCAAATGATTTCTTTGTATCTCATGGATCCTGTTTCTAGTTCCTGGAATTCTTGAATCGACTAATTCTTACAGTTTCGCCTTGATTACATAGCATCAGACTTATGATTGACATAGAAGCCTCTCTCTCTTATAACTTCTTATCTGACTCAATTGTAGTTTACATGGCGGACAAATCAAGGCAAATGAATAATTTATTTAACTTTTTTACGTATAAGTGTTCATGGAACTCCACTTCTTGTCGAAATTGAAGATTCTTGAAGATGTTGGTCTATCGGTTCGAAGCGAGCAAAAATATTTGAAAAATGTTGGAATTTTGGTATGAAGAAGTAGCTGCCCTTTAAGTATCTATCTCAAATATTGCAGACATACGTCTTTTTATTTACTAGTTTCATCTCTATGTATGATACCGCTGTAAGATTCAGATTACTGACGGTAAATCAATTTGCCATCGTTATCCATCAATCTCAACATGTTTCTAAGCAACATGGCAATGGTAACTTTCCCTGTCATTGGAACGTACAACCCAGCTTTGGTCAATACATCCAGTTCGTTAAAATTCTTCTCACTGCTGAAATTAATACATACAGCACCATTTTTGATCAAATTAGTATCAAACTTGTAATTTTTGGATGGTACACCCGTTATGATCACATCACTGATAGGAGCGACATCTTCTAATTTTTGATCAGTGTCTATCACTCTGTGATGCTTCAATCTTAAATTATCACCTCTTTCGAATTTCTGCACATTGGAGATGTCTACCGAGTACACAGTGGCACCATCATTGGCTAACAACGCCAGCAAGGGTCTACCGACAATCTCTGACCTGTTCACCACGGTGATCGTCTTACCATATAACCTATCTCCGTAATCTAATAACGGATTATAAACTTTTAAAAATTCCAAAATTTTCACTATCGCGAGCGGAGTGCAGGGTATAATTGATTTCTTCAATTTGGCATCATCGAGAAATCTAATGTTGTGATACATGTTAGAGATGTAAGTAAAGTTTAAACCTTCGACATCTTTCTTCAAAGAAACACACTGTTGCAAATATTGATCTTGTCTGTCATTAAATACAGGGAAATAGACAATGATACCATTCACCAGATCGTCATCATTGGCCTTGTATATTTCTTCTTCCAAATTCTCCTTTGGCACTTCAAGCAATTCGTACAGAAAACCCAACTCCTCACATGTTTTCCCTGTCCAAGTGGCATACATCTTTGCTGCTGGATCATCATTGGCCAAGTATCCAACCAATCTCGGTCTCGATTGTAAATTTGAAGTGATATCACTGATCTCTGAAAAATACTCTTTGGATATCTTGGATGCTAGTATTTTTTTCCCAGCATTTCTGGTCGGCGGAAGCTGCTGCTGCTGCTGCTGATGTTGTTCATTCATCTCGGACTATGAGAAGAAATGTTGGTTATGTGTAATTGAGTAAAGAGAGAGACAGAGTATGTGAGGCAGAACAATCAAAGATAGAGAGTTAACTAGGGTAGCAGAGGAGGGATGCCTTTTTGTAATGAAAAAAAAATTTAGCGTCAGAAAATCTTATGAGATGGATCGAAGTCAAAAACGAAAGAAGAAGAAGAAGAAGTTGACTTCTTCTTCTCTCTAGACTTCTATAATAGGAATATATTACCAAATATAGTGAATTACCATATTTGTATCTGATCTGTTATCAAACACACGACCATTGTCTGGTCCCTCTTTTTTTTATACGAACAGCGCAATTTTTATAAACAGCCATTTCCTAAGCTGTGATTATATAGATAGATAGATAGATTAGATCAATAAAGATATGATGGGAAGAAAGAAGGGATACCAAAGGGCTCCCAGTGAGATGTCCCAGACATCTGATTACCAATTCGGAGGCTCTTTGTCAAATTCTGTAACCAACAACGTACCCTTCTTCTTGAAATCCCTTACATCATCCACTTCACACCACATAGATCAATTTGAGAATTCAGCTAAAATCATCGGTGCTTCTCATTCCATCATCGATAGCAATGGATCTGCAAACAACCACCATGGTTCAGGTGGATATAGTCCAAGACATTCAGAAAGCTCGGCTGGTTCATTTTACTCCAACGGACATCAGAGTAAAACTAGTAGTAATATCAATGTTTCTAAGAAGCTGATAAATAGGGAATTTGTCAAGAGCTTACAAAATGATGATGACGATTGGGACGATAAAATTGATAGCAGTGAGGTTATCAGCTATCCAAATGTCGAAGATTTGAGGTTGTCAATGAGTCACAGCTCGTCACCTCTGCCGAAACTTTCGACACCCGTTTCATCATCATCAAAATCCACACAAAACATCATCATCAACAATAGCAATAACGATCAAAAAAACACAATGATTCGCCCCAACGTTGACGCAATAATCAACGATCCCTTTGTCATACTTAAACCATTGATAAATAGAACAGAAAAACTTCGGAAATTTATAAATATTATCGACCAAGATTCAATAGATATGGCTCTGTTGAAAAAAATATCTTGGAATGGGATACCGCTGGAGATCAGACCTATTGTATGGCAAATTTTGTTAGGTTATCTCCCTACAAATCAAACAAGAAGGGTTTCAACATTACGAAGAAAGAGACAAGAGTATTTGGACAACGTCAAACAGGTCTTTGACCAATCCAACACCAAAGATCAATTAATTTGGCACCAGATTGAAATCGATGTTCCAAGGACAAATCCACAAATAAAATTGTACCAATTTGATGCCACTCAAAAGTCCTTGGAAAAGATCTTGTACCTTTGGGCAATAAGACACCCGGCATCTGGATATGTACAAGGTATAAATGATCTTTGTACTCCGATTTATCAAGTCTTCTTGTCGTTATATTTGAATCAGCCTGAAAAAGTTGAAAGTTTTGATAGCAACACATTGGAAACAAAATTGAGTGACGTCATAGAACTGGATACCTTCTGGTGTTTAACCAAGATTTTGGACACCATACAGGATAATTATATACACGAACAACCTGGAATTATCAGACAAGTGAACGAGTTGACCAATTTGGTCAAGAGAATCGATCAATCATTAATCGATCATTTTGAAGAGCAAGGCTTGAATTTCTTACAATTTTCATTTAGGTGGATGAATTGTTTGTTGATGAGAGAATTGAACATCAAGTTGATCATAAGGATGTGGGATACATACCTCAGTGAATTCCCCAATGGGTTCAATGAGTTCCACGTTTATGTCTGCCTGCTGTTTTTGATGAAATTTAGTGATGATTTAAAAGATATGGAATTCCAAGACATCATCTTGTACCTTCAGGATCTCGGCAAGACCAAGAACTGGAAAGCAGATGATGTAGAGTTGATGATGAGTGAGCTGTTCATTTGGCAAAGCTTGTACAAGAATGCTGCAGCCCACTTGAAATAATGAAAACAAAATCATATAATTGTTTTAATCTTCTTTTTACAATAGAATAAGTTCATGTCTTTTTTCACCCTCATTTTTGCCATCTTATCCATATCTAAGCCTCCTTGGAGGTGACTTGTAAAAGCTTCAATATTTTTCCATCTTTTAATATCGTTCATCTCTCTCTCAAATGTATCTTATCAATCTAAATAAATAAATAAATAAAAAAATAAAAAAATAGAAAAAAAAAGGTGTGAAGAGATTCGATTACCAAAACTTGATACATGCAAGGTGTAAATGTCAAATATTATAGACAAAGTTGCGTCCATCTTGAACGAAAATGAGCAGTTCTCAAGGATAATAATCAATATTTATAACAAAAACAAGGCAAGCGCTGAGAAGTTTCTCGAAAAATGTCAGATTGTGAAAAAACTAGACACTTCTAAATTGAAAACAGTTTATGAATTGTTGGATAAGAACGATAAGAAGAAGAAAAGGAAACAGATAGCCATAAATTTTGCTGACGAAGATGACAGTGACACACCAACAACACTGACAGTTGTACCTAAGTTCAAAACAAGCGTGGATGGACCAGTGCGATTCAAAAAAATAGATAAGACAGAAGCTGAAAGACTTAAAAACTTCAACAATGCGGCGATCAACAATTCAACAAAGCTGGATGCATCACCGCCACTGCCTCAACCTCGAAGCATCATGAATCAGAAGGAAACCACAAGATCTGCTGTAATCAAACATGAGGACTTGGTATCCAATGACTCAAGCTCTGAAACAACTTTGATAAATTCTCCGATACCAAGTACAGTGGTGAGTTGGAAGGAAAGTGCGGATGGTCTCAGCGATGAAGCAACAGATGTTGAGGACGACAGAGCTTGGTACGGTGTCGAGGAATACTATAATGACTTTGACGATGAAGAGTTAGAACTGGAAACTCAACAACAAGTTGCAAAGTATGAAAAACAAAAGAACATTTACAAGAATAAGAGGCAAAACAACAGCAGTTCAGCTACTAATGACTTATGGATGAACACTCAATTGAACAAGTCACTTGGAAAAGGGCACAACTTGAGCACAAGTCTACAGCCTGAATCAGATGAGGAATTGGCAGAGACTGTTAGCTTTAACATCGCAGTAGATCACTTGGTACCACCTTTCTTGAAGGATGAAAAAGTTGAATTGACCACTCAGAAGACTCTGGTTGAAGCAATAAGAGATCCAGAGGGTGATTTAGCGGTGATGGCTAAGAAGGGGTCGTATCTAGTACAGGAAAAAAGACATGAGATGGAAAGACAAAAACACGACAAGCAAGACCAATTAGGTGACACCAAAATTGGGAAAGTAATGGGTATCAAAGATAAGGCTTTGGAAGAAGAAGAAAATTCGATAATGGAAGAGGAAGACGATCCTGATGCTAACGAGCCTGTTGACATCGTACAGCAGAAAAAATCCTTGCCTGTATTCAGCATCAAGGATGAATTGGTGAAGACCATACTCGAAAATCAAGTTGTTATCATTGTTGGTGAGACCGGTTCTGGTAAGACTACTCAAATACCACAATATTTACGTGACAGTGGTATCACATCACATGGAAAGATGATTGGTGTCACCCAACCAAGAAGAGTGGCAGCCATGAGTGTTGCTCAGAGAGTGAGCGAAGAGATTGGTTGTAAATTGGGTGATGAAGTTGGGTATGCAATTCGATTCGAGGATAGAACGAGTATTAAAACAGAGATTAAGTATATGACCGATGGTATCTTAGTAAGGGAATGTCTAATGGATGATACATTGGATAAATATTCTTGTATCATCATTGATGAAGCACACGAGCGTGCTTTGAATACCGATTTGTTGTTAGGTTTGTTCAAGTCAATACTCCACAAAAGGCGCGATTTGAAATTGATTATCACATCTGCTACCATAAATGCTGAAAAATTTTCAAGATTTTTCGGAAATGCCCCTCAATTTGATATTCCAGGTCGTACTTTTCCCGTGGAGATCTTATCGAATGCTCACAATGTGACGGATTACGTGGAGTCATGTATTCAACAAGTTATGAAGATTCACTCACAATCACAATCAAAGGGTGACATCTTGTGTTTCATGACAGGTCAAGAAGATATTGAAATTTGTTGCCAGGTCTTACATGAAAGATTGAGGGAATTTGAACATATGGAGCCGTTGAAAATTTTACCAATTTATTCCACTTTACCATCTGACTTGCAAAATAAGATATTTAATAAGTCAAGATTCCGTAAATGTATTGTGGCTACCAATATCGCTGAAACATCGTTGACTGTGGATGGTGTAAAATTTGTTATCGATTGTGGATTGAGTAAGTTGAAAATTTATAATCCAAAATTGAATATGGATACGTTGCAAGTATGTCCCATCTCTGTGGCACAGGCAAACCAAAGATCAGGTAGAGCAGGTAGAACTGGGCCTGGTGTTTGTTTCCGTTTATATACTTTGACTCAACAGGAACAAGAAATGTATCCACAACCGATTCCTGAAATTCAGAGAACAAATTTATCTAACACTTTGTTGTTATTGAAAAATTTGGGAATCAAAGATTTAGTACAATTCCCCTTTATGGATTCCCCACCTTTGGAATTGATAATGTCATCACTTTATGAATTGTGGTTATTGGGAGCATTGGACAATTTTGGTGAATTGACCGAGTTGGGTAAGTTGATGAGCAAATTTCCCTTAGAACCTTCTTTATCCAAATTGTTGATCAAATCAGTCGAGTTCAATTGCTCGGATGAGATCATCACCATTGTATCGATGTTATCGGTACCTCAAATTTTCATCAGGTCGAAAGAGAGACAACAGGAAAGTGATCAAGCTCGTTTAAGATTCCAGATTCTGGAGAGTGATCATTTGACGTTGTTAAACGTTTTCAACATGTTTCAACAAAACGGGTCACTGAAATGGTGTTTGAAAAATTTCCTCAACCACAAGAATTTGAGAAGAGCAAACGACATCAGGTCTCAAATAATTGCTGTCTTCAAAAATTTGAGATTGTCAGTGAAAAGTTGTGGTTATAACAATGATGAAGTGGTATTGAAGTGCTTGTGTTCCACATTCTATTTAAATTCTGCCAAGTTTCAAAAATTTGGAAAATTTACCAATTTGAAAAATGGATTAACGGTTTTGTTGCACCCAACTTCGTCTTTATATTCGATGAACAATTTCCCCGATTACATCATCTACCACGAGATTTTATTGACGTCAAAGGAATATATGAACTACGTCAGTGTTGTAAGACCAGAATGGTTGCTTGAGTTTGGTGACAATTATTATACTTTGAAAAATGAAGTTGAAGATTTTGATAACACTAACCATTTGAAGTTTGTTGAAAAATTGAAGCAAGACGGGCTGAGGTACGATGAGAAATTGCATAAATTGAAAAATAAAAAAGATGTTGTGAAGAAACCAATGATAAAGTTCAGAAGCCGAAGAGGGTTTTGAAAATATAGTACAATACTTGACGCTTATAAAATTTTCGAGATTTTTTTTTCTTTTTGATTCAATCTTGAGACAAAATAGTAAAGATAAAAGGTATATTTGACCTTCCTAATATACAAACAAAAAAAAAGAACAGTAATGATGAAGGCCGGTCATTAATGACAAAAAACCTAATTAAATAACGAGACCCTGCAACACAAAAAAACAAAAACTAATCCCAGAAACACACACACACACACGAGCTATCATTATAAACGAAAGTGAAAATTATTGTTGGACATTATCATCCTGAACACATTTCACATGCTTCTGGATTGTCAATGGCACAAGCAATAACTTTTGAACTGAAGATATCAGCTTCAATTTCTTCGATAGTTCTTGTATCTTTAACATCCTTTGTAGACTCTTCTACAACAGCGGCAACAACTGGAGCTGGAGTAGAATCACTCAAGAGGTGATCATCTTCAATCTTCAAATTTTCAACAGAATTTTCCAATGAAGTTGATGGAGTTTCGTTATTGTTCGATAACACGGAACCGTCATCGGAAAGAATGAATTGTCTTGGTTCGTAAACGGCTCTGTGTAAAGACGACAAATCAGCAATTTTCAATCCAGCCTTCAATACTTCCTCTTGATCAACAGTGAACTGGATGGCAGCGGAGGCCGCTTGTGTTCTCAAATAGTACATACCAGTCTTCAAACCTTTCTTCCAACCGTAGAAATGCATACTTGTCAATTTACCCATGGTTGGGGCTCTGATATGGATGTTCATGGATTGAGATTGATCGATATAGGCAGCACGATCAGCGGCCATATCGATGATGGTCTTTTGTGATAATTCCCATACCGTCTTATACAAACCTTTTAATTCATCTGGAATGTTTGGCAAGTTTTGAATAGATCCATTGTCAGAGATGATATGGTTTTTCATGGCATCGTTCCATAATCCCAAGTCGACCAAATCTCTTAACAAATATGGATTGACGATTTGAAATTCACCAGCCAAGACTCTTCTTGAATAGATGTTGGAAGTGTATGGTTCAAAACATTCGTTATAACCCAAGATTTGTGATGTGGATGCAGTTGGCATTGGAGCCAACAATAATGAATTTCTCAAACCATGTTTGGCCATTTTTTCCTTCACAGCATCCCAATCCCACAAGTCGGTTGGTTTCTTATCCCATAAATCGAATTGCAATAATCCCTGTGACGCAGGGGAACCTTGATAAGTTTCATATGTACCATCGATGGCAGCCAATTCAACACTTTGTTCAACACCGGCATGATAGATGGTCTCAAAGATTTGAATGTTTAACTCCTTGGCTTCGACAGAATCAAATGGGATTCTTAACATCATAAAGACATCAGCCAAACCTTGAACACCAAGAGCAATTGGTCTATGTCTCATGTTAGATCTTCTAGCTTCTTCGACTGGATAATAATTTCTATCGATGATCATGTTCAAATTTCTTGTCAACAACTTGGCAATGTCATGCAATTTTTCAAAATTATACCATGATTTGGTACCATCATTTTCGATGAAAGCTGGCAATGCAAGTGAAGCCAAGTTACAAACAGCAGTTTCATCTGGTGCAGAATACTCGACAATTTCAGTACACAAGTTGGATGATTTGATTGTACCCAAGTTTTTTTGATTAGATTTCTTGTTACAAGCATCCTTGTATAACATAAATGGAGTACCTGTTTCAGTTTGAGCTTCCAAAATGGAGTACCATAATTTTTGAGCCTTAACGGTTTGCTTACCACGACCTTCTCTTTCATATCTTTCGTATAATTCTTCAAATTCATCACCATAAACTTCAGGTAATCCAGGTGCTTCATTTGGTGAAAACAATGTCCAAGTTCCATTTTCTTGAACTCTTTTCATAAACAAATCTGGAATCCATAAAGCTGGGAATAAATCTCTTGCTCTAATTTCTTCTTTACCATGATTTTTTCTAATATCGATGAAATCAAATATATCGGCATGCCAAGGTTCAATGTATAAGGCAAAGGCACCAGGTCTTTTGTTACCACCTTGATCAACGTAACGAGCAGTGTTGTTGAAAACTCTTACCATTGGAATGATACCATTTGAAGTACCATTGGTACCAGCAATGTATGAACCAGTGGCTCTAATGTTATGAATATGTAAACCAATACCACCAGCAGTCTTGGAGATCAAAGCACACTCTTTTAAAGTGTCGTAGATACCTTCTATAGAATCATCTTTCATTGCCACTAAGAAACAAGAAGCCATTTGTGGATGAGGTGTACCAGCATTGAATAAAGTTGGTGACGCGTGGGTGAAATATTTCAAAGACATCATGTTGTAAGTTTCAATGGCCTTTTCAATGTTGGCACCATGGATTCCAAGAGCAACTCTCATATTCAAATGTTGTGGTCTCTCGGCAACTTTACCATTGATCCTCAACAAATATGATCTTTCCAATGTCTTGAAACCGAAATAGTTATAATTGAAATCACGGTCATACACTATGGCAGAGTTCAATTCATCAGCATGTTCTTCAACTATATCATAAAGTTCCTTGGAAATCATGGGAGCGTGACGCCCCGTTTTAGGGTTGATGTAATCGTACAATTGCTTCACAACTTCACTGAAACATTTTGTAGTTTGTTTATGTAAATTTGATATGGCAATTCTAGCAGCTAAAGTGGCATAATCTGGATGAATAGTAGTCATATATGCGGCAGTCTCGGCAGCCAAATTGTCCAATTCAATTGTGGTGACACCTTCATAAACACCAGAAATGATCTTTTGTGTGATAGTAACGGCATCAACGTGTCTTGGATCTAAACCATAACAAAGTTTGGAAATTCTTGCTGTGATCTTGTCAAAACGGACTGGTTCTTTACGACCATCTCTTTTGATAACATACATCTTATTCGTCTATTAAGTTTCGTCTGATTAAGTGTGTGGGTATTATAGATGGTTAGGGTCGAATTGAAAAAAGGTAATAAGACCAAGTTAAAATTGATGAAAGGAAAGCGCGTTGGTTTTATATGAAA
The DNA here is from genome assembly GCA_030557235.1 of Nakazawaea populi. Lineage (NCBI taxonomy): Eukaryota > Fungi > Ascomycota > Pichiomycetes > Alaninales > Pachysolenaceae > Nakazawaea > Nakazawaea populi. The sequence continues at coordinate 272,855 of JAKTVN010000013.1, forward strand.
TCAGTTTTAAAGCTTAGTAATTCTACTACTCGTTTTCTTTTGATTTCGCGTTTTTTCTCTTAAAATTTTTTTTTTTTTTTTTAATTGGATTGCGCGTTTACCATTTTTTACGTGTTGCTCAGTTCTTCTCATTGGACAAACGCGGTTTCGATGTAAACAAACAATCTGCGTTCCTCTATCAGTCACGTGCTATTTGGTTCTACATTTGTTAATGTTGTTGTTGTTGTTTATCCAATTTGGGGTTATCGGTAGCTATTAACAAAGGTGCCCCATCTGTTTATTGATATGATCTGCTATGCATGGATGTATGTAGATGGTTTTAGAATTCTTAAGAAATGGTAAACAGATATCAAAAATGCTCTCTTGGACTTGAAGATGATCTTTTAAAAGTTGCTACGAGCAAAACAGTTTGATAAAGTACTTTTGTGGCAGATGAGATGGTGGTAATCAACCAGTTCAATTGGAATGCTCATCAATCAAGTAATATGAATCATTTCTGCGAATAATGATGGACAATATTTATCCCTTTTAAATCAGTTATATAAATGAAAAATAAAAAATGGCCTTTTTAGTTCGATTTTGGTCACAAGTTGCACACCTAATGTTGAAAAGCAACATCAACAGTGTAGGTACGATCAATCCCTGGGTTGCTAGATTTGATTTTGAATTGTCTGGGAAAATATGACTAAATTGTGACGGTTATCTATAGGTACTTCCCTATTCGAAATCTTGCTGTGACTGAGATAGTGAATTGGTTTAGAATGATACTCAGTAGAATACGTCAATTAAAATTTGGTAATACGTTCGGAAAATCTCTCCAAATAGACAAATTGTCAATGCTGTATAAATTGAATCAACGTTTTGAGCCAGTTCTGAAAATTGGTGAAGTAAATATTTAAAGTAATTCTCTCACAGAAACACCGCCTGGCCCCAGTTGAAGAAGTTACCAGAAAACTAAGGAGTTAGTTTTGTGGTTTCCAAACAGCGACCTTGTGGGTAGCCAGGGGTTTACTGATCAATATGAGATTCAGATAACACAAGCACAAGCAAGATATTTGAGATTGGTTTCCTACCTTTCTTTCTCACTATGTTGAGGAAATCAATTGAAAGCCAAATAGTTTTGGAACCATAATGAGAGAATTAGGAATTTCAAAGCAGAACGAATAGACTTCTTTACAATTACTACTACTAGACGTGTGTTTTGTTTGGTGTTGCTCCCATTTTTTTTGAGTTAGAAAGAGAAGGTGATGATATGATGTAGTTATGTTTAATTCAAGAGAGAAAAGGTAATGAGAAGAAATCCGGGATTTATCATTTTATAAAAAGGGGATTTGTAAATCAGTCCCAGATAATGAGTGATGTTGTTGAGTGAGTCAGAAAGGACAAGATACAACCGTTGCAATGATTTTTCACGTCATTCATATGAAACGCAAGAGGAAGAATATCGGAGAAACAGTTAATGGGTATGAAAGTTCAACAACAAACAACATGCCTGACTTATACGTTGTACATGCAAAGTGCGAGTAAAACTTTTCCAACTCTGAATTATCAGCTGAAGTAGTATGATATGATGGAATCTGGAGAATCGCTGTTTGGATTTTTTATCTAATATTAAAAAGAACTTCCTCATCATGTGATTAAAATTTTGATAGATGCTTCCCGATGCAATGCAGATCAACAGTGTGAAACACATACAAAGCTTAAGAGATTTACAACTTAAGCACAAATGCTCAAGATTTGAGAATGAATGAGCCTTGATCTCATCATATCTGGTGACTATGAGAATATTTCGGTACCTTATCATTCTATGAGTAATGCCTCGCCTTCTTCTTCTCTCTTTTTTTTTTTCTCTTTTCTCTTTCAATTTCATTTCTTATGTGCGCCTGACCCAGTTAACACTTTGTAGCAAAGTTCACACATATAAGAACCACATATTAACCACAGTTGAGTATTGTCACATGTTTCCAAGCAAGGCATACCAACCATATATATAACTCATAACAGTTGGACAACGGTGCACCGGTGCACCGGCTCAGCAACAGCAGCAGCAGCTTTAAAATTCCATTAAACTTCAGATGAATGCCCCATAATTTAAAAAAAAAAATCTGTGTATTTTGCAGCGAGCGTGAGGCAATAGCGTTACATGCATTCTATTCTCTCTTTCCATCACCTATACCAAGAATTTCACACAAAGTTTTCTCATCTCACATAACAAACAAACACCAACTGTGGCTCACACATTCCACCACACTCTCAGATGTGCAGCATACCGTATGCTTCTTGATATATAGCTATTTATACTTATATATATAAACTGTTGTAATTCTACACAAGTGTTATCGTTTGAGCTTCTCAACTGCACAACGATTTTTGAACAAAACACTTTATTATGAGTCTAAATTTTTTCAGGACATCATCCACAAAGAATGATGAAACTGATACTGACTTAAAAAGCGAGCTGTACGTTGCCGATATTGAGAGAAGCGAAACAAGTTCTGAGATTGTCTTGGATAACGGTGAGAGAAGAATTGGTTATGTCAGTGCTGTATTCTTGGTGGTGAATAGAGTCTTGGGAACAGGTATTTTCTCAACACCATCAACTATTTATTTGCTTTCAGGTTCAGTAGGATTATCCTTGATCTTATGGGTCGTTGGGCTGCTCATTGCCATAAGTGGATTGTATGTCTATGCCTCATTTGGCTCATATCCTTCCAGGTTATTACAGAGAAATGGAGGAGAGAAGAATTATTTGGAATATATCTATACCAAGCCTAAATTTTTGGTTACTTGTATGTACGCAGTTTACATCTTGTTATTAGGTTGGGCTGCTCCGAACTCTGTTGTATTTGGTCAATACATATTGAATGCTGCAGGGGTGGAAGTTACAACATGGAACTCTAGAGGTATCGGTATTGCATGTGTCACTTTTGCATTTTTAATCAACTCTGTCAGTGTTAAACTGGGTATTTATTTACAAAATGTGTTGGCCATTTTCAAAATTGCTATTGTACTCGTCATCACCGTTACTGGGTGGGTTGCATTGAGCAACAACTTGTCAAGTGATTTGTTCAAGCCAACTCATGCATTCTCCAACGCTTTCAGTGGTCAAAAGGCTTCCGGTTATGGAGTTGTTACCGCATTATACAACATCATCTGGTCATTTATTGGTTACTCCAATATCAATTATTCATTGGGTGAAGTGAAAAATCCGGTCAAGACATTGAAATATTCTGCACCACTGGCTTTGATCTTTTTAACCATCATCTATATCTTTGTCAACATTGCTTATTTCGCCGTTGTACCAACTGAAACTATTGCCACATCAGGTCAAATCTTACTGGCAAATTTTTTCAGAATCGCATTTGGACCTGGTCATCTGGAGAAACTGTGTTCGGTATTTGTTGCCTTGAGTGCATTAGGTAATGTCTTGAGTGTTATATTTTCACAAGGTAGAGTTGTTCAACAGTTGGGTAGAGAGGGTGTTTTACCATTTTCAAGATTGTTTGCATCACAAAAACCTTTTAATTCACCATTTGTAGGTTTGTTTGAGCATTGGATCATTTGTGTCATTACCATTGTCGCCCCACCTGTTGGAGATGCCTACAACTTTGTCGTCAACTTGATCTCATACCCATTGAACATCATCAACTTCTTTGTTGCAATTGGGCTCTTGTGGTTACACTGGAGAGCTAGACAAGGTAAAAGAGAGTGGAAGCCAGTCATCAAGTCTCCAATTGTGGTTACTTTGTTTTTTGCCTTGAGCTCATTGTACTTGATTGTAGCACCATATATCCCACCAGATGAAGGCCAATCCGTCTATAAGTCCATGCCTTATTGGACCCACTGTGTTGCCACATGGGGTATATTCGCTGTTGGTGTGATATACTATTTCATATGGACCAGATTGTTGCCTGCTGTGGGTAAATACCACATTGTCAACAGAGAGGTAATGGAAGAAGATGGTTTTTGGAGAAATGTGTTCATCAAGGTGCCTAATGACGTGCAAGATGAGGACTCCTACGTGGAACAAAAGTTGAAGTGATGAGGTCAGTGTATAATAATGTCATGTTTTGGTTTGATATATTAATCTGGGAGGTATTAACTTAAAAAAACAACAACAACTGTAGATTACCTAATTAGGAAAGAAAAGTCCACTATAATAGGGCCCTTATTTCATGTTTAAAAAGAAAAAAAAAAACCTTTCAGATTCACTAAAAACACGACAAAGACACACACGACATACACAAGACGACGACTACTGCAGTGTCAATCCAATCATATTGAATAATATTATCTTCATGAAGGACTCCATCACGTCCTGGCTGAAACACATGAGGTTGCTCAACCTCCGATATAACAGATTGAAGAAAGCGGTGCTATTGATTGTAATCATCCAGTTGAGCTGCTTCTATTTCTTTTACCACAACAACTATGCCTCGCTAGATAACAGCACGCTTTTTGCATCATCCACTTTGACGCGTTTCAAACCAAATCAGATAGAGATAGACACCATCGACAGTCCGAAACTGATTGAAAGATATCTCACTCTTCAACCTGACCTGTTGTCAGATTCACTTTATACCAACTGTATCAACTATTTTGACACTTTAAACAACACCGATTTTTATCAATCTTTGAAAGATCTTCATTTCCACCCTGAACAATATGGAGACAATTTCCATAACGATGTTTTAAAATATTTACAATTAAAGCTGGAAAAGGATGGCAAGGATAAGAACAAGATCTCGGAGGATAATGACGTGAAACCTCTGATGGCTAAATTTACTATGGAGAACAAGAGATACGAAGAACAATTGAGAAATTTGATGACAAGGCTAAGGATTTATGGCAAATGCTTTCTTGATAATCGAGTCAATTTTGATATCACAGATTACGAGAAACAAATGTTTCCTTACTTAAGTGGACAACTTCCTGCTTTTGAAAACTCGCAAGGTAAAATTTTGACCGAATTCCCCAACTTTGGTATATACAAAGTGCCTCCATACAGTCGGTCTTTTTTACAAAACTTACAGGGCACTTACAACGGCCGTGGAATTGTGTTGAGTATTGGCGATCAATTAGTTGATGAAACTGTACAGTTGATGAGAGTGTTAAGATTTGTCAATAATACCTTACCTATACAGTTGGTACACCACAATGAATTAACCGCTGTTTCTAAAAAAAAATTGTTTGGGGTGGCATCGGCAGAAGATGTGGTAGGACCTAAGCAAGATTTGTGGTTAGTCAACATCACTGGTTGCATCACCAATGATTACAGAGACAAATTTAAGGGCTTCAACTCGAAATGGATGGCAGTTCTATTCAGTTCATTCGAAGAAATGATCTTGATGGATAACGATCTGGTTCCATTTGTCAACCCACTGAGTTTCTTTAGCGACTATGCCGGTTACAATGCCACTGGAACTTTTTTCTTCAGAGATCGCGAAAGTTTTGAAAGAACTAATAAGGGAACACAAGCATTGATCAACAAAATCTTGCCATCCAAAGTTGAATACTTATTATTTGATGTGCCCCATTTGACAAAAGAAAAATTAGCAGAGAATATCCATTTCTTTGAATATGGAGCCAAACATTTCATGGAAAGTGGTATAGTGGTGATGAACAAACCTAAAAACTTTAAAGGTTTGATGACTTCAATAAATACTCAGATAATACATCCAGTGGTGGATCAATTCTATGGTGACAAGGAAATATTTTGGTTGGGTCAAGTATTAGCTGGTAATGATGATATATTTTTCAACAAACATGCAGCTGGGAATATCGGTAAGATGGAGGAGATTTCCAAATACTCCAAATCTATCAAAGGTATCCAGCCTGCACACATTTCTCCATTGGATGATCATACTTTACTTTGGGTCAACAGTGGGTTGAAAAATTGTAAGAAAAACACCGCTGCAGTAGATTTTGAACAAGTTTATCTACCCAAACATGATACACGGTTTAAGACCATTTTAGATGTGGAAAGATACTATAATTCAGCGATCGAAATGGATGCTGTGATAATACCACCAAACTCGAATAAGGATTGGAATAATGCCATTCATGAGCCTTCAAGAGGATTCCATCAAATGGATAATCAAGGTTGTGGGGGTTATTACTGGTTCGCGTACTCCAGTGTGGGAACACCAAACGACCCACCAGAGTTGACGAAAGGTCTTGTGGTGGAATTCACCGAGCAAGAAAAGGAGTATTTTAAAAAATTGGAAAAGATTTGGATAAATTGAGTTTAGAAAGTTATTTGAACTGAACTAGGTTATAAAAAAAACAAAACAAAAAAAATTTACTTTAATATGATTATTCATTATTTATTATTGTTACACACTCTTCAACTCTTTATATAGCACAGGTCCTGCCTTCTCTACCTTTGCATCATTTTGAAATCAGTGGTCATTTTTTGGTTTGTTCGTTTGTTTGTTAGTTGGTTTGTTTGTTTGTTTGTTGATGAGTTTTGAGTTTATAGCGTGGTTGATGGTAAATGTACAAATAATTTTGTGTTTCATTGATTTTGCTGTTGTTGCTTCAAAGTAATATTCAACAAGGCATCCAAAGTAGAGTCATTTGTAGTCAGTTGTTGCAGCTGTACAGTATTGGATATTTGTGATGACGACGATGTCAAACTTGGAGTATTAATGCCTAAAATTGACTCGTCCTGATTTTTATAGAAATGACCCGATGAAGGATCAAACCTTGACAAACTTGAAAGCTTGCTCAAACTCTGTTGCAATAGATATGTTGTACTCAACAATCGACTCTCGATGATTTTGTTGATAGTGGGTGACATGTATATATTGGCGCCAATGATATAATAGTCACTTATCGGCTTCACCTCCACTGGTGAAAGCCTCAATTGTTTTCTTATGATCCAAAAATCGGGCTCACGTAGGTCATGAATAATGAATTCCACTCCTTTCATCTTCGTCAATTGTTTGGTGAGATCAATGTTGTTGTTGACTTGAAATTGATTTTGCATCTTTAAAACTTGATTGTTCGAAGTTCTATCAAAGAAAGGAGACTGGCCAAAATACTCGAGCACATTATCAGTCTGTAATCCAAACAGTTGAATCCACTCTGGGGACTTCCATTGCAACTCATCTAATTTTGTTTGCGACTCCGACATGGCAGAAGATGGTGGTTGACAATCAGGTCACCTTTTATCTAAGTAAACCTTTCACCATCATATTGAGATAAAAGAAAAAGGAAAAACCAAAAAGAAAAAAACACAAATTTTTTTTCTTCTTCAACAAATCAATTCAAGATAGTTAGTTACAATACAAGAGAGTTGGTGGTATAGTGATAGAATGTTGAGATCGATCTTCGCCCTTCCAAACATAATAACGCCTACAAGGATGATATCATCTAGAGTCCCATTGGTCACACTTGGCGTCTCCAGAAGTTATGCACAAATGGTGAAGGAGAGGGTCAACATTCCTCTGCCAACGCTGGAAGTACCAGATGTGCAAACTTTTTTGTCCAGAATTGGCAGAAACGCTGTGGAACATGAGGAATCGTTTGAGTCATGGGAAAAATTATTCACAGCGTCTTCAAGTGAATTGAAGGAGAAAGGAATAGATACACGGTTACGTAGATATATCTTGGGTTGGAGAGAGAAATATCGTAAAGGCGATGAATTGAGAGAGTTCAAGAGAGGTGTTAAGAAATATGGTGGTGAGAGAAAGAGAAGATTGGTGTTGTCCAATTTGAAGAATCAAGAGAATATGAAATTAAGAGCCTTGAGGAAGAAATGGTTGGAGGAACACCCAGAGGATGCCATCTAGTGAGTGTTTCAACTTTATTTATCGCGAGACACAAATATCCATTTGATCTAGATCTGTACATAGATTCTATAACGAGAACATCAACATTGGGAAACTCTATTCAAAGCCAAAAAAACCATTTCTCTAAGTGAGTACGATTCCATAATTTTCATACATCTTGTTCTTTAAATTTTTTATACTCCTCCAGCAATTTTTTAGCCTCCAGAGTCATCACATCCATTGGGCGAGGACTTCTCCATTCCGGGTACTCGAATTTCTGATACACTTTCCTCAAATCCAACTCCTGGTCTTCTAGCATTGCATATATATCGTCTCCATATCCGTCTACAAATTTACGTGGCATGATGTGGAAATGTACATGTGGGACACTTTGCCCCAGCAGCAACCCATCTTGTAGTGAAACGTTTGTGCCATCCAGCTTATATGCAAATTCGATGAATTTGTTCATCTCCAGAACTGTCTCAAACAAGTCAACAGACTCTTGCAGAGGTAATTCTTTTAATCTACCGACAACCCTATATGGAGAGACCAAAATATGACCTGGAAGCAACGGCTTCAAATTGACAAACAGAAAGCTGTATTCCCCCCGATAAAAGACTTGAGAAGTCACCGGAAAGGTACTGAAGTTTATCACCTTGTTCATTTCTTCGCTATCCATTGAGAAAGGAAATTACGTCACTAGACCAATCAATGTATATTGTTCTTATAATGTAATAATATCTCATCTCTCGTTATTTTAACTGTTTTATCATCAAAAAAAAAAAAACAAAAGACGTGTACCACCACCCCATTTATAGAAATGAACGAAAAAATTCCACAGTCGAAGATAAACATTTGAGATACATACAAGAGAGAGGATGACCACTGACCAACCTCAACTGGCTCCACAGGAGGATGTTCCAAGAGATGTGAGGTTGCTCCATTTGATCTTTGCAACGCAGGGTATTGCAAGTTACCAGGATCATGTTCCTTTGCAATTGATGGACTTTGCACACAGTAAGTATTTATGTGCTGATACACTGATTGTTAATACAACATACGTATATATATATATATATATCGACTACTGACCTAATACCTACCTACCCGTGTCACTAGGATATACTACGGGAATCTTAAAAGACGCAATACTATACCACGACCACGCTCAGCTCGGCAACTCCAGCCAGCATAATTCTAATACACAACAACCACCAAACATATCGAACGCTGGTAACGCTGGTGCCATTCATACGAATTTAACCACTGATGACATCAGACTTGCGATACTGGCACGAACTAATTACCAATTTAATCCTCTGCCTCCGAAGGAGTTGTTGCTCGAGTTAGCAAGAGAACGCAATAGAAGGCCGTTGCCAGCGGTGATCCCATCGTGGGGGTTGAGGTTACCTCCTGAGAAGTATTGTTTGACAGCCAAGGAATGGAGTTTGGACGATGAGGTCTTGAGCGAAGATGAGGACGAGACGATGAGTTGAAGACGTATGGGGAGGTGAATAATGAGAAATTGTGTTGGACCGCCAAATGGTGACTAGGTTTTGTGGGTGCTAATTAAAAAAAAAAAAAATGTTGTTGTGAAGTCCTTTCATTTGATGTTGGAAGAGCTGGCTTTGTATATTGAAACACACCGTAATGCTTTTATTCATGCAATTTGCTCAAATTGACAAAGAACAAAAGAATGAAACGCTGTGTGATGTGCTGACTTTTTTTTTTTATTTTTTTTTTAGGCCAGATAGATAGATAGATGGCCTACAAATAGTCATGAATATTTTCATGTAGTAAGGTATCAGAGATGAAGTATCAGAACGTGGGTGATCATGGTATCGATTATAAGACAATTGGTGCATTAAAAATTGATGCAAATTGATGAAATTTTCAAAAAGTTACATATTCGTAGTTGATTAATAGCGCTGCTAAAAAAAAATTACATCGTACATCACTTCAAGAAGAATTCAATTGTTTTTATGATCTCTTTCCAAAATTCAAACTGATGTCGTAAGCTATCTGGGCAGATTATTTCACAACAGGATTAAGCAAATAAATAATAATAATAAAAAAAAACACACACACTCACACATTCTCACTTTTTTCAAAAGATCTCTAAAATTATAAAATTAATCAATACACTTTTTTGCCAAAAAAAAAACACTCTGTTTCATCATTCCTCGATGTAAAACAGTTTGATAAACTTGAAGGTTTCACTCATCAACTCAACAACACCAATCGTTGTTTCCATGGGTTCGGCGTTTTTCTTCAACTTCAAATTGGTTGGTTCCGAATACTTGGCGTCAATCTCATTCTGCACCTTATCGAATCCATCATCTATGATAACACTTTCCATTGCCTGTATGATCAGTGGACTAAACTCATTATACCATCTATGATTCCAAACAGATAATTTCACAGCATCTATCAATAATTTGTTATTCAATTCATGTATGGATTTACGTATAAATTCAGGTGTTATGGTCTTTGGAAGTGAATTTTGTTCAAAATCTATGGTGCTACCATTACCATTACCATTGACAAGATTGTTATTACCAGTGTTGCTGTGATTAATTGTTGAAGTGGTTAACAATTGTTGCTCATAATTTTTCATTTTTATCTTCTCCAATTGATAAAATTTTAACAATTTTCTTGAAGATCTAATTGAAAACCTTCCAGCAAGTGCATTTTCAAAAGCTCCAGCAGCTTCTTTGAAATGTCTCAATCTAAAAGCTACCAATCCCAATAATTCCCATTCTAATGAATTTTTTTTATATTCCATTTGTTGTGCTTGGAAATGAACTTGCTCCAGTTGCCACATTGTATATTGTCTCAAGTCCTCGTACAACAACATGAACAAATTATCGAGCCATCTTTCACAAAGTCTTTTTTTCTTAAACTCTTCAATGACTTGATCTCCTCCAGCATTTGTTGGTAATGATTTCAAAGACTGAACAGTACCATTGGTGTTAGATTTTGAAAGTGGGAGATTATTCAACGACTGATCTTTTTTGTATTCATCCTCCATCACAAAGACTCTAGCTCTGTACTTCAACAATTGTTCCCATCCTGTTTTGTGAACAATCTCAGTCAACAATTGATAAGATTTGGCAAATGTGGTTTTCAAATTGGTAGCAGGTAAGTTTGCCAACAGTGGATCAACATTTTGCTGATCCAGAATGACATCGTTGGCATGTAATGTTGATACATCTTCCAAAATGACATCCACAGGAAGAGGTAAATGCAAGTTGTTCTTATTTTTCGTTGCAGTACAACGTCTCAAATGAAATTTTTCCTTATGGGTAACCATTGGACAAGAATTTAGTGTGAGTAATGCATTTTCAAAATCATTTTGGGCAATATAGATTTTGACCAATGTTGCCCATGGCGCAAACTCAGAAGGGGTTGATCTCACTGCTTTTATAGCCGAACTCAAGGCAAATTCTAATGCATTTTTATTCAAGCAGTATGATGCTTGTAAAGTCAACAAGGCACCATCTCTTGGGTTCTCTAAAATGCCATCATGCATCAATTTGACAGCCAGCACCTCTTCATCTCTCGAAAGCAATACCTTGATTATTAAATTTAACACAGATGGATCTTGTTTTTTCAATTCTTCCAAGATTTCTAAAGCGTAATCATATTCTTTGGTCAACTCAACAATGATCAAAAAAGCATCCACGAGATAGTTATTGATATTTGTTGTTGTCTGTATTGTCTCTTGTGACCCCAATTTGTAACCATCAAAGAACATTTTTTTGAAACCATCAAGAAAGTATTGAACAGATTCCTTTGTTTGAAATGGGATAATCTTTCTTGTCTCGACAACTTGACCAGTGAAATCCTCTTCCTCATCATCATATGTCAAGAGACACCTGACCATTGCCGTGATATAAGTTTCTAACCACAATTGATCATTATCGCTGGCAGAGTACTTGTCTCCGTTGTTATCAACAAATATTGACTCTACTTTACCTGGGATATGAACAGTAATCCTTGTGTCCATCTTACTAAAAGCATTGTAAGAACAGTATGTGGCTTGAGTGACATTGAAAGTCTTATGTTTGCCATACCATAATTGAGGTTGGGAGCTTATAATCTGGGCAACTCCTTGTAAATGAACTGCTACTTCCGCAGCATTGGAAACGTCAACTCCAGTGTAATACAAAAAAGTGGTCGTTGTCTTATCAGAAGGGGTAACTTTGTACAATTGCAAGAGATCAGGAGGCCCCAAGTCCTGTATATTGTCCAATCTAGCAGTTCTTTGATCAAGTGACTGATCTACGAAATCTTCAACCACTCTGTTTATGGAAAAAAATGTTAGTACAGCCTTCAATTGAGAACTCTGTCAAAGGAGCATTTTGGAAAAGTGGGGAGCAGAGAGAGGGAAACTTACTCAGGAATTGAACCCTGTGTTGCAGGTAACATGATGGGAGTAATTGAGTTAGTTGCACTAAACGTGAAAAATGAAATGTTAAACAGTACTTGTTATTGACTTTGCCCAGAAGTCGTTATTTTCTACTTTTGATCAAAAAAAAAAAAAAAATTACAAATTTTGTTGTTGTTCTTTTCTCTTAATTTGACTTCCCAATAAGGTAAAATTGTTCTACACATTGGTACCTAATAAATGCGTCTGTTTCAAAACGACATTGTCTGTTGATGATGACGATGTTGATGGAGGTCATGTTAGTACTTTCAAATACAGTAGTTTCTGAATCAATTGAGATTGAGGTTTTTACCACCTCTTTTATATGGAAGATGACTATTAATGATGACGATTTAATGGGAAGAGATCATTAGTAGAGAGAATGAGAGAGAGATAGAGAGATCATATAACAACTAATGGGATCGACTAAAGTTATGAATGCTCCGTCAAGCAAGCAACTGTCAATGAGCCAAGTAGAAAAACATGATATTAAATTCACCATTTATCAAACATTAGACTCAAGAAGAGCAGATTTGTGTCAATCAAATAATATTACTGATTTTGAAAAAAAGGGGATCTTACAAATAATAGAAATGTCGTGCTTTTAATATCAAGGAGGTTGTTACGTGGCAGAAAAAAGTAGACTTTAGTTATCCACAATAAATATTATATCAATCATATAATTGGATTAATCCTTCACACCTCATGAATATGAAAGTATTATCTGCTTTGTTATTGGTTGCATTGACCCTTTTCTACTTCATTGGATTCGGTTCCACTGCCGAATTGCCAGAAGATCCAAAGATCACTAGTAAGATCTTTTTTGACTTGGTTGAAGGTGATAATCCAATCGGTAGAATTGTCATTGGTTTGTTTGGAGAAACAGTTCCAATTACTGCTGAAAACTTCAGATTGTTAGCAACCTCAGATGATCCATCTTCTGGTTATAAAGATTCCATTTTCCATAGAGTTATTGACAACTTTATGATCCAAGGAGGTGATTACACCATGGGTAACGGTAGAGGTGGAGCAGCAGCTAAGAAGATATCTCAAACTGGTAAATTCAAAGATGAAAACTTTGTCTTGAAACATGATAGAAAATACAGATTATCCATGGCCAATGCTGGTAAAGATACCAATGGATCACAGTTCTTCATAACCACCGCACTCACTTCATGGTTAGACGGCAAACATGTTGTATTTGGACAAGTCATTGAAGGAGAAGAGGTTGTTGATCACATCAGTAAAGTTAAGACTAACCGTGCCAATAAGCCGGATGCCGATATCAAAATTGCCGATTGTGGTGAATTAACTGTTGATGACACCAACGCCACTCTGGAGGAGCCAACAAAGGATGAATTGTAAAAAAGATGTTTTTTGCATTTTGGAATTGTGTAGGATAAAGTACAAAACAATTCAAAACTTGATTCATTTTTCATGGCTTGAATTCTTCGGTGATTGAAGAGGCAAAAATGTTGTAGTTCAAAGAATTGTGCTGTTTATATTCTTCTAGTGTAATTAAAAGTAGAGGCTATAAAGTATCTACGAGACTTTCTCTTTATTTTGGATCATTTAGGGTCAACTCATCCCTCCTCTTATATCATTTATAGAGCTAACCTCTGATGAGATCAGTATATACATGTGTATAACTTATCTAGATATTACTGCGACAAAGAAGAAACGATAATTATTGCCAGATCGGGCAATCAGATAAAGTGATTATAGAAATTCTAGACGATGCTCAAATTATTAATTTTCCAATTTCGCGCTCGCCACAGTGAGTAATATAAAATGCGATATAATTTCCCACTTTTCACTCCAATTATTCTCTTTCTTATATATTATCAATTCATTCAATTATCAATCATCAATATATATATATATATATATATATAACAATGGTCGCTATAGTTCAAAAGCCAGCCCCAACTTTCACCAAGACCGCTGTCGTTGATGGTGTTTTCGAAGAAGTCTCATTAGAACAATACAAGGGTAAATGGGTTCTTTTAGCTTTCATCCCATTGGCCTTTACTTTTGTTTGTCCAACTGAGATCATTGCTTACTCAGAAGCTGCTAAGAAATTCACCGGTAAGGATTGCCAAGTTTTGTTTGCCTCCACCGATTCTGAATACTCTTTGTTGGCTTGGACTAACGTTGCCAGAAAAGATGGTGGTTTAGGTCCAGTTAACATTCCATTGATTGCTGATACCAACCACTCTTTGTCCAAGGACTACGGTGTCTTGATCGAAGAAGAAGGTGTTGCCTTAAGAGGTATCTTTTTGATCGATCCAAAGGGTACTTTGAGACAAATCACCATCAACGATTTACCAGTTGGTAGAAGTGTTGATGAATCATACAGATTGTTAGAAGCTTTCCAATTCACCGACGAACACGGAGAAGTTTGTCCAGCTAACTGGCAACCAGGTGCTGATACCATTGTTCCAGAAGTCAAGGCCTCAAAGAACTACTTTGGTAAAGCTAATTAAATAATTATGAGATTCGATTCGATATTTGGTTGAATATTAGAGATATTTTCCCATCTTTTATATACATTTATAAACTTTAGTTTATAAAGAAAACTAATGGTATACTTCACTGTATATATTTACTTTATCATTTGCTTACCAAGTTTGTAGCTAATTTAAATCGTTTCGTCTGTCGAGGAATAGGCATGTGCCCCCTCCCCCATGTAACGCAATGAATCTCAACTAATAACTTGATCTTGAAGAGGTCATAACTGCGCATTCAATTAGAAGTGGTCTCATCATGGTCTTTCTAGTAGTCCAGTTCAACTTCTCTTTGATATCCATATCCATATATATATATATGTATGTATCTTTAAATGATCTTTTAAACCTCTTTATGTGAAAAACCAAAAAAAAATGATTGTGCCAAAATTGATCCTACACGGGTAACAGAAACACATACACACACAAGCGACCTTGTCACCCCATTCACATCATAAATCTTCTAATAGAGCAGTTCCATTACATATTCATCAATTTCAATGTTCCATTTACTGAAGGGTTTGTATGAGAACTATAACAAGAAAGAGCGTAAGTATAATTTAGTTGGACATTGTATCAGTTTCCTCGAACTAACATTTTTGTACAACTGATAGAATACTCTGTGCTAATATTGGGGCTCGATAATGCTGGAAAGACCACTTTTTTAGAAAAGGCAAAATCAATATATAATCCAGAGGCTAAAGTGACACCGCAGGACCGTATATTGCCAACTGTGGGTCAAAACGTTGGCACCATTTCGGTAAATAACAAGATCAATCTAAAATTTTGGGATGTTGGTGGACAGGATTCACTAAGAGAATTATGGGAGAATTACTACCCTCAATGCCATGGAATAATCTTTGTGATTGACTCCTGTGATGAAGAGAGATTGATGGAGTGTCAAAGCGTGTTAACGAAGATTGTCACCAATGATTTGGTGGAAGGAATCCCAATATTGATGTTAGCGAATAAACAGGATTTGGAGATCGAGACAAAATTAGAAGTACAAGACATAAAGGAGATTTTCAACCCCATTGCTGAGCATTTGAGTGCTAGAGACTCTAGAGTGTTACCAATAAGTGCAATCAAGGGAGATGGGGTGAAGGATAGCATCGAGTGGTTGTGGGTGAGATTGGCGAGAAATAAAAAAAACAGACCGCCAGTGTATAGGTGATGTTAGAAATCAAAGGATGCAGACAGACCTTGTCTTTACTTATAACCTAGGCTTCTAACTTTTTCTGTATCTATTATTGTTGTTGTTGTTGATCAGGATAAAGATGAAGAGTAGTTAATAGTAGTATTGGCACGGCAGTTTTGTAGTGGCAGTTGGAAAATTTTAAAGTGAGGAAAAAAAAAAAAAAATTCCAAAAAGTATCATCAGCGATTCATTCATCATATACACAATTAGATATTGCTCTGTCTTGTTTCTTTGCATCATAGATAGATACATAACTTCAAACATATACACACCAGATCACTGAATTGATCAGTTCCGTTGAAATATCGTTGGTTATTACACGTACGGAAGAAACTGGGGAATTGAAAATGTTATCGGCGGTATATTGTAACAGAGGTGTATTCCATTTGACAAAGACATCGTCAACAACGTTTAGTAAGACTACAACAATATCTTCACGTCAGATAAGCAACTTCATCAGGACAGTTCTATGTTTAGACCCTCCACCCTCACCAGATAATCCTACCCCAGAAAATAGATTTCATCCATGGGACTCTTCTCCATCAGCAGAGTTAAGAACGAGGGCTGCTTTCATAAGACTGAACCTGAAATGTCCAGTTACTAAAAAAGATATCCAATACACCTGTCCAATAAGTGGAGTACCAACACATCATTCAAGAGAGGTGTGGGAGCTGGATACCGAATATCATCTGTCTAAGAGACCTGAAATTTTGAAGAAAGTGAATACTTACGAGCATGATTTAAGAAGTGGTAGGCAATTTCCAGAATTTGATTTCCCAACCGATCAAGAACATGATAGACTCGTGAACATTGCCAATTGGGATCAATTTTTTTATACCAGGCAATTCTACTCCATGGATACCGAGTTTCAATTAGCCGTTGTAACGAAATTGTTGAGTTACCCAATGACTATAGCTTCGGTGATGCACCAATATTCACCATACTTGATGAAACCAAAGGGACCAGTCACCTTGGAAGGTTTGAAATCATTGGCTGCATTACGTTACACTTTGTACCCTGAACATAGAACTTCAACTTTGAAAGATCGTCCAATGAGAATCTTTATATTGGGTGCTAGAGCTGAAGCTCAATTACCTGGCCATGTTTGGAAACAATTGGGTTATTTATTCCCAAATAGTGAGTTCGAATTGCATCTCATAGGTCCAGAATGCTTGTATGATAGAGAGAAAAAACAATACCAACACACACCAAGACCATATGTACAAAGAATTGATGAACAAATGGCTTTAGTTCACCACACTGAATATTTCCACACTTTACACGAGGCACAAGATTTCTTCCCATATGACCCATACTTGGATGTATTTTTCTTATTCCATCCTGGATTCGCCTCACAGGAGTCATCATCATTGTGGCACCAATCTGTCCCGGGCTTGTTGGACAGCAAATGTGCTGTGTTCGTTACCGGTTATCACGAAGAAGACATAAATAGAGAGTTTGACTGGTTAGTGAATAATTACGAAGAAGATATGGATGTGCTTTTCGAAAAAAGAGAAAACTTGTTCGGTAGTACCAAATGGGAATTAAATGATATGAATCCTCAAGAAGTATTTCAATTTAACCAACAGATATTTGGTTTCAGAGGTAAAAGATACCATGCTATCAATCAAGGCTGATGATGATGATCACATCTGAAGAAAGATTACAACTGACTTAATTTTAATGACTTAAACACCCCACCTCACAGATCACGTCCTTCATCGATATATCCCCAACACTTGTATATATTACATTATATATATATATATTAAAAACTGAAAACTTTCATTGACTCAATAACGGCTCTATAATTTTTGACGATTTTTTTTACCTACATTATTTGTTCTAAAGTAAGGCCACGCTACGACATGCTGTGGTTTCTACTGATATCTCCCGTGGACTCAAAGTTGAAATTAAAATCACTTTCAGTTGGATTGCCGATAATGTCACTGAACATCTTATCGTAAAACAAATCTTGTACTTCCAGTTTTTGATATATGTCATCCAGTAGCTTGTTGTTTTGATTGTTCATAAATTGTATGTTTAACAAATCGTTGTCAATCTCTTTGAAAAAATCTTGTAATCTATTATCTTCCATCAACTCTTCTGTCTTAACGTTATTGTCATTATTGTTAGGATTATGATAATCGCTATTGCTATTGTTGTAGCTGCTCATTTGAACACGATTGCTGCTGCTACCAGTATTTGATATTGGAGTTCTCAAATTTTCAATACCCGTTTTCTCGTTTCCCAATTCTCCCAAAAGCACCTCCATAGAGTTTGTGGCACCTTCTTTGTTGAAGCTGACACTTAGCTTCATCCATTTCTCGACCCTTGTCAATATCATTGACATCTTTTTGGCAACAAGGCTTTTCTCCGAAATGAAATTGAGACAACCTTTCACTCTGTCATATTCTCTCTGCACATTAATATCAACGTCCAACTTCTCTAATACCACTAACAACCTTGCCCTTATCAAAGCCACTAACGCATGCATGGGCCTATAATAGAAAAAAGTTGGGAAATTTGTGGTTTGGTCGCATAAATTGACAAATGAGTCAACAACTTTTTCCGCTGATCTGATCAATTTAGATAACGAGGACAAGTAAACCTCGCTTATGATCACCGAGTGACCCTCAACCACATCACAAACAACGTAATCATGCATGGTCATCAACAATTGATAGTAGATGATGTAGAGCAAATATCGCTCTTTTGAAGAAGGCGTGAACAAATCACTTTCGTCGATGATAGTTTGTAACTTTCTTTCATATGCAGTAATGGTATCTCCAAGTTTTAATTGATTACTCTTAGCATCTGATGTGAGATAATCACTTATTTCTTGTCCCAAACCAATTATCCTGGCATAGTAACTTAAAAATCTGTCCAGTCTTGAAGTTTCTCCCATCAAAAGAATTTCACAGCAACTGGCAATATTTTTGTTCCATTTGACTATATTGAATTTAGGTAAAGACAATCCCAACGATCCACAACATGCATATACCGTCACATTACATCGGATGATCTTACGTTCTTCGGAGTTGGTATACAAGACCAGTTGTGAAGATCTGAATTTCTCATTGGGGGATTCTAGACAAAGGGACAAGTTCAACGCCATCAAAAGATTCATCTGATGTTTAAATGATCCCCATTTCTTGGGCGGAGAGGACCAAAGTGACAAAATCGTGTATACATAGATCAAATCAACGGAGAGATCACCGGTGATACATACTCTTTGGGCCAAATTTCTTTCGAGATAATATAACAAAAGATCATGCAAATTGGGTTCGTTCAAGGCTGTCACTGAGATGCATGCCAACAACACCAATGGCCTATTTTCCAACAAATAGTGGAAATCGAGGTAATTGGAGGGAAATGATACATTTGGCCAATACACCAACATCTCATTGATAAAGAGGGCGAAACGATCTTGACATGAAGCTTGGTCCATCATTTTTAATTTGATCAACTCCTTCATGATGTTGTATTGGAATGGAATGGATGGATATCTAGAAAACAATCTTACAGGTCCATCCTTGATGGAGTTGAATGATGAGGACGAGGATCCCACATTCGATGACGACTCTAATATGTTTGACAAAAACTGTTGTAATTCAGTTAGTTGGTTTTTGATATCGTATATTTTTTCAATGTTTTCCACCTTCAATTTTTTAGAAACCGTATCCGGATCATTGACATCATCCTCATTGTACTCTTTTAAATATGTCTCAAACAACTCTTTCAAATTGTTTTGAAGATTCGTCAAATGATCCTTATCACCCCTTGCACGCTTACGTTTCCTTGCAGTAACCGAAGTAGGATCGTTCACCACAGAACACTCCACTCCAGCTGCGAAGCATCGGCTGCATGAATTATAACTTGGATCGTCATATGAACATCTCATTTTCAAGCGGTGACATCTTGCACATGCTCTCAATTGTCTCCATTTAGTGGAAAATCCGTTTGTGGTCACCCCACTACCACTGAGATTGGTAGATGTCATACTGTTGGTGCTTTTATCAACCGGATTTGTGATTATATCGTTGTTGTCGTTATTATTATTATTATTATTATTATTAATATCACTGCTGTTGGACATCATAGCTGTTGTTGTGCTGTAGACGCACTAACTAAATTGTTTGTATGGTATATATAGATATATAAATATCAAAATGATCGCTTTCTTGATTCATCTACTATATATCAAACATCCTAGAAGAGCTCTTCCTTATCTGTCAACAATTCATAATACTTCAAATTCCCACAATACAGCAGCACTCAATCTTTTCCACCAGTAGAAAACCGAAAAAAGCAAATCAAAAAACAATTTTTTTTTCTTTCTCCACGATCTCGGACCAAGCCGAGGTGTACTGCATTTTTCATCTCTCAGTCAACTTCGTTGACATCATTGATCTCTGCATCATCGGCGACATTGTTGACAAAATTTTGCGCCGGTACTGCAACAGTTGCTCTTTCTATCAGTTCCCGCTCAGCCTTTGTGACTCTTCTGATCATTTCATAGTTGAACACAATATAAAACCGTGGAATCAATGTGACCAAAAAACACAAGATATCTTGCATCAAAATTATTATATTTCGCACTAGCCAATGACGCGGTGTTGCAGAAACCAACCTCATTATAGGCCCTTCATATAAATGCCCGTGATCGTTTATGATCAAGCCGTGTCTATTGTTCCCTATTATTAATGACACAATCTCAACGTTCCACATCTCAACGTTCCACCTCCCATAGATGCGAATGATATAATTTTTAATAGCCTTGATGTTATCCAAAAACTTGAGAATGCTTGTTCGACCAACAATGTTGGTTAGATCTCGATTAAGAATCTCTCGCAAGTTATTTGCATTACCATCATCAAACACTGTCAGGACGATGCAACATATTGTGATTGAATAGAATATATAGGGATGATTCTTTTGTAATTCGTATCTTAAGTCAAATATTTGAAGTACAACCATGAATTTGACTAGGCCTAAAATGTAGAAAAACAATCTTGATAAACCACCAGTTCGTCCCAATAGAATGATCGTGCTTACGAAATGTTCCAAAGACCTCAAGAAATTGTCATATATGAAGAATGGAAGCTCTCTCCAAGAGATGTTGTGGAAGTCGTATCCGAACACTCTGATCCCATCGAACAAGCTATCTGCATTTCTCACAGGTCTTCTCCAAGTATACCATCTATTGATTCTGGAGTGTCTGAAATGATAATTCCAACCACGATGATCAGTATTTGCGGTAGGAGCAATGACATTCACTTGATAACTGGCCAATGTTGTTCCGAGGACTTGATAGATCAGACATACCGCCGCTCTTGTAAATAGTAGATAAGGCTCATGATCCCCAGTATCGTTGATGATGCACTGAGAAGATGGTATCTTGACCACTTTATCCTCACCGTTTTCTGTAGTGATTGATATCTCATATACTGTGCTTGTATTATCCAATTGGTCTATCAAGAACATATCTCCGTTGTTATCTTCTATGGTATCGTAGGTTTGCACTCCATGAGTGTATTGAGCTTCATCTCTATTTGATAACAGAGTGTAACTGAATGGAACATTCAAATTGGTTGGAGCAGCTTGAGGTTCAATCTCCGGCACTTCTGGCAATGGCAGTGTCCCATCATTAAGATCGCCCACTCCTCGTGAACTTTCTTCTTCTCCTCTTTCTCTCTCTTCTCTTTGAGGAGCATTTAAGGTTGGAGTTGGCAGTTCCAGCACAGGATCTGTGAGCAGTATCGTGAAATGAAGTGTGAATATATGATTGGTAAGAAAAGTCGGTGTTATGTTCAACACTTCTTTCAAAATCTCATCGTTGTTAACTATTCTGCCAAAATAAATGATTTTGATGTCAGTCTCAATGTTTCTGACTGGTTCAACATCGGGCGGGAACAAAGAGGCTATACGGCTCTTCAATTGTAATATAGGAGTGTCTTCATCCACGTCAACCACACTGGTGGTCAATTGGAGTTGGGCAGAGGTCAATCTCACCAGTACCATTAGAAATAATTATCTTGTGTGTTACGTATCTTCTTACTTTCTTTCTTTCCACAATTTTCTTTTGTCATACTATTTATCTCTTCAGTTAATTTTCTCATTTTCTGCTCACTTTCACTCAACGTATCAACCACCATCGAGGATCTCAGTACTTCCTTGACACTGGTTCTGATCGAACAAAAAGAAACAGAGTCGCAAGGAAAGGCTCATGTGACTTACCTAACCATCTTGTAAATTTCGAGTGTAGATCGTTAGCTCTATTCTATGTGCTTTCCCTCAATTTTCGTCTTCAATTGACCGCCCTCGAATCCCATTTTCCACGCTAGAGAAAGAAATTTGTGTGAAAAAACAAGTCAACAAAGTCAATATCGAATCAACACTGTTTTTTAAATTCTCAAGAGAGCTCAATTCTGTTTTAATTGCTCACAGTTTGATCAACTCAACAGATCCAAAATGCTGTCAGAATTTGAGAAGAAGTGTATGTCTTGTTTGATATAAATTGAGATTATAACTCCATTCCTTTTTACTAACGCCAGTATTACAGCAGTTGATGATGACCACAATTTTGATGAAGAAGATCACGCTTCTGTCGATGATCACCATCTTGTACTGGACAGCTCCAACACTCAAAATAATTTGACACCGCCTGATGAAACAACCATTCAATCAGCTGCTGTCGACTCCGTCCAGGAGTTGGATGTAGACGAATTAAGACACGACTCTAACACGTTATGGTCCCACGAGGATACCGACGCAGATTTCAATCACCAATCACAAGATGGAGAGACCAAAGATGTAGGTGAACGTGAATCAGATGATAATCCTGCCAAACACCCGAACAACAAAGTTGAAAAAGAGTCTCCATCGGACAATGTTGACCATCACATTTCTCGAGTGGCTGGAGAAATCTCTCCAAATCCCAGTAATGTTGAAGTGCTGAATTTAGATTCATCAGATGGAATACAGAGCTCAGTGTTGAATATCAATAAAGTGGATGACGCCGAGAGCGCACTTGCCCTGGATGAAGGTACTAGCACTAGTACAATGAAGTTAGGCGAAGGCGAACCAGACGTGCCTTCAAATGCAATCGAAGAGAAGACACTGCCAGCACAACAGAGACCAGACACAATGGAGCCATCAAATACTGGAGTAATATCATCCAATTTAGATTTTGATTTGGATATTCAGCCAGATGCACCAAATAACTCACCCAGCAAAAAGGCAGCTTCGCCCATTGAACTTCCCGCTAGAGCTTCAGATGATGAATCAGCCAGTGATTACAAAAATACAGCTAGCTCTGATATCACTTTCTCTCTGACTGATGATGACCACGTGTCATCAGATGCCACCAGAGTAGTTTCAACAAATGCGGCCAAAACTTCATTGGAGGATACATATCTTGAAGAGGCGAAAAATGACAAAAACACATTACTGGGGTTAAATACTGTATCGCAATCAACTGGTCATTCCGACAATGATCTAGAGAATGATGTTGTTGCAACTTCACTCGATGGGATTGAGCAGTCAGGCCCGGCAACTGACAAACTTAATGTAAATAATGCTACTGATCAAAGTTCAAATATAAAGGAAGATATTGCTAATAATTCGGAAATACTGAAAGTCGAAACTGAAGCTGCTCCCACAGGAATTGTTGACGAAACTCAGAAGATCCCAGTGCTTTTGGATGGAATGAAACTGGCTGAAATTCCTGTGGAAACTGAAGCAGAGAAATCTCAAAAATTTTCACAAGAAAATGATGTTCCAACTTTTTTGGACGAAATCAAGCTGACTGAAGTTCCTGTGGTCAAGGACCCGTCTCATCTCTCAGAAACCTCAGTAGTAGATGGTGGTTCGACTTTTTTGAATGACACTAAACTGACTGAAACGGCTGTTCATCCTGACAATCAACAAGTTGAGAGCGATTCTCAAGTTGCTGAGGCACAACCTGACATATCTGAATTATTGGATAACGACAAAACCCAAAAGAATCTGGACACCCTGAACCATCATGGGAGCCAATTTGAACAAAAAGAGCTTGAACAGAGCCCATCAACAAATAACATCCCCTCATTTTTGGATGAAATCCTTGAAAAAAACGAACATGTCGAGACTGAAAATGAAGTCTTCAACGAAATGCTGGAATCGAAGAACATAAATTCAGTTTTGGATGAATTTAAGGATGATACTTCATTTATGCCATGGGACGCGCCTTCGACTCCTTCTCACGATATTGGAGATCACAAGGATGATCCATATGCATTCCTTGAAGACTCTCCCACTGAGACTAACCCACATGATGCAAATCTAGAGAAAGATAAGTCACAGAGTGAGAAGGAGAGTGTCAAATCATTCTCTTTTCTTGAAGACGACTTTGAGCCATTGGTCGAAGACGCAAGTCCACAGCCCAATAATAATTCGGCTTCTCTGCTTCCAAACGTTTTTGCTGCTCCAGTTGCTACATACCTGAATCCTGCGCCGCAACTGAGATATGCTCCTGATGCATCTATAAGCAGCAACAACTCCCGAAACTCTTCCGTTGGCAATAGAAACTATGTCCCCTCAACTCAACACAATGGTTCACAATCAAAAGCAAAGCCCAAATCGTTTTTTGAAGAACTTCCAACAGTCTCCGAAATGGGAAAGACACGGTTAAACGCCCCTGCAAAGTCAAATCCCTATGCTGCTATTGTACAAAACAAACAATCGCAACAAAACCTTGCTGTAAACATAGCACCACCACCGGTTCAGTCTCAACCTATGTTACCTCCAAAAAATCCGTACGAGCCTTCTGCATCGTCCACAAAGTCATATCATGAAAACGAAAATCGGGCTCCCCTCATACTGCAACCAACTACAGCAAAGGATTCATTGGCCCAAGCCTTTGTTAATAATCAGGGTTTTGGTAGTACACTGGCATCGTCAACAGCTCTGAAGTTCTCGGGAACCACTCGTAGTACTTCGAGAGCTTCTTCAGTCGCATCTAAAAGTTTCTTCGAAGAGCTTCCAATCATGAAATCACCTACTACAGCCACACTTCCAAAGAATCCATATGCTCCTCTTGTTCACCCACACAATCCACCGGGGTCATATGGGCTAATGCCTCAAACACCGATAACAAATCCATACGGTATGGCACAGTCATCAAACCACAGAAGAGTCACATCGCAAGGAGCATCACCACCCGTTGTTAATAATATCACTCAGCCGCTGCCACTCAATCAATATACAGCAAGTGCAGTCAATGCATCGCTTTCTCCTGTTGCATATCCGAATCAAGCGATCTCACAGCCAATCTCGAATTACACACCACAAAACGGCCAATATCAAACCATGCCGCAGATGCCGTACGAAAACGGCGCTACAACCGTTGACAGCAGATCAAGAACGTCTTCGTACCTGCCTCAAATGCCAGCAACAGGTTTAAATCCACAACCCCAAAATCTTTATGCTCCAAACACGAGCTTGCAACTGACAAAATCATATGCTCCTAAAATGAGATCACCAAGCATCAATCAGCAAAGACAGCTTAATCAAGGTGTTTCAACGGCGAGTGCTTCATTTAACAAATACGCCCCTAATGGCTCGTCGGTTTTAACCGCTACATCGAATTCAGTAACAAATCAAAGCTTTCCACCGCCAAAGCCAGTCTATGGTAGTCTCCCACAACAGCAACAGTACGGGAATTTGACGCTGCCGTTGCCGCCGTTGCCGCCATTGCAACAACAACAACCTCACAGGTCCATGCTGCTGCCCTCGTCATCGCTGCAACAACAACAACATTTACGAAATTCATTTTCGAGTCAAACCGGCATCTTTCCTTCATTTGGAGATCAATATCAAAATTATTTGGAGCCTCAAATGAAGGTGGACAATTTCCAGGTTCCTGCAAATATTGAATTCACAAGGCAATTTCCTATTTTTCGATTCAACAGAACCAAAAAAATTGCCAAGGTTATCGGATCTGGTTCGGTAGACATAGTTGAAACAGAGAACTTCAGTTCCTTAACTGATTTGGACAAAAGTTTTGGACCGTTATCAAAGTCGAAGAGTAAAAAGGCTAACGTCGACACGTGGGTTACTGAGAAATTGAAGTATATCTCAGAGAATGCACCTACAAATGCACTGCAGTCGTTGGTTTACACTATTTTGAGAGAATTAATCAGAGGGGATGGGTCTATCAAAGACACTTCTTGTGTTATTGATGAACTTTCCAGATCATCCTCATTCAAATTTTCGCAAGGTGCAGCTTTTCCAAAGCACAGAATTGCTTCACTGAAGGAGATAACTCCAAAGGAAAATATCTCATTCGGATTATTCAACTACTTGCAGGAGGGTAAAAGAGAAGAGGCTTTACAGTTTCTCATGGGCCAGAAAGTCTGGCCTTTGTCGTTTATTGTTGCGTCTCTTATTGGTCCATCATCAGTGTCCTCCGTTATCAATGAATTTCTTAGAGAGGCATTCGGTGATAACAAAGAAGACTCAACGTATGTGTTGTACTTCGTTTTGAACATTTTAGGTGGAAACAATAAATTGATCATCGATTTATTGGAAGACGATGAATTTGCTTTTAACTATTTTGTTCAGAACTTTTCAGTCATTTTGAGTATATTGCTACAAAATGGCACCAATTTATCACCTTTTTATCTCGATTTTGGTTCATTTTTGGTAAAGAGTGGTATGACCCTTTGGGGTCACGCTTTGTTCTTGTTGTCCGGTTCACCTTTGAGTGAACTTGAGATCGAGCCAGGCGTTGTATTCTCTGTCGTTGGTGCAAATCCTTTAACAGATATCGGATTTGAACGCTCAATCGAAGTAATGATCATGAGCGAGCTTTACGAGTACGCATTAAAGTTGTCGACAAGGCTGAGCACTCCCTCATTTGGTATTCCACATTTGTTACGTCTCAAAGTTATACATGCCTCTCTTTTGGCTGACAATGGTTGTTATTCAAGCTGTCAAAAATATACAGACTATCTTCCGACCGTAATTAAAGCGGCTGCAAAGACGTTCAAAGTTGATCCGAAGGCAATTGCAGAATTGGAAGACATCAACTCTAGAATGGGTGAAAATGGAGAGACCAGTTGGTTTGGTGGACGTCCTAAATTATTTGGTATGATCGATAAAGGATTTAGTAAGTTTATTGCTGGGGATGATGTTACTCCTGCTGCGAAGCCGGCTGATGGACTTTTCACCAACTACAGCCCTTCTATTTCACGTACTCAATCAGTTGCAGATTTCACTTCTCCATCGGTGACTCGACCACCTTATAACCACTCGAACTCTTTTATGGGGCTCGAAAACTCAGCTCCCACAAGTGGCGGCATCGAAAGAAGGTTGTCAAACCCACCAAGTTCCAGAGGTAACAGTATGTACAACTCAGCGGGAATGACCATCACAACCTTAAATAATTATGCAACTCCTCACCATCAACAATTTTCAGCTGTTCATTCGTTGAGTACCGGTGGTGTTTCAAGGCTGGAATCATCTCCAGCTTTGCAATTCACTGCACATGAGCAAACACCAAGCAAGATGCTGCCACTTTATAAGATTCCTAATGATCAGCAAAGCTCGCGTCTTCCACCAGCTTTCAGCGCGCCTCCTAGAGTAAGCTCTCCGTCCACAAAGAGTGAATACAACGACGACACAGCTGATATTAGATCCACCACGTCAAAAGTAAGCAACATATCAAGATATGCTCCGCTTCCAACAGCAAACTCTGTTATAGTTGAAGAAAGTGCGAGGGACCAAACGGAGGGGGACTACTCGAACATGGATGCTTCTGCTTTAATTTCGAACGGTGGAGTCGAGCCAAAGGACTTGGAACTTGCTCCTCAATCAGAGGAGCTGTCCACCTTAAATGTAGCACCAGGGTCTCAGCAATTTTCGCAAGTTCAATCTCGAAAATCATCTATCGGATCTCCTCTTACGCATAAGGGCTCTTCATACAATAATTATCTCCAAGATGCTTCAGCAATCTCGAAGGAAAACACATCAATTCCATATCCCCCAGTAATACAAAACTCACCTGATCCGGCAAGAAGATCACTTGAACAGAATCCCCTATTGCTGCTGGAAGAATTGCCTAAAAACCTGAGCGGTGCTTCGTTTACCATTCCAGATGATTCACACGATGACATGTATCGTGACAATCCATCCAATGCTAATGAGATACCAAAGAAAACAATTGCACCGATCCCAGTGAATCCATATGCTACTACAAATGTGGTAAAGCTGAAAAGAAGCAATAGGTACGCACCACCTGCTCTGTCAGCTCAAAACAACTCGACCCATGGTGTGCCTCATGATGACTTCACACAGGATTCGAAAGATGTTGATATCTATGCTTTGAATGGTTACCATCGCCCTACATCCGTTCTGAACGCAGTCACAGAGGCAAGCAACAATGAGGCTACCCATCCGCACTTATATACAGCACCAAACCCAGCAATTACGGAAAACAGCAATACATCTGCAATGCCAGTTGCTCCAGTTGCTTCATATCTGAGGCCTTCAGGGAATAACTTAAGACGCGACAGCATTCCAATTGCTTATAATTCTCCTACTTTGCCATATACCTCCCCAAAAATGCCTTTTAACTCTACGAATAATTTCAGTCCACGTGTCCCTAGCGAGTTTGACGATGATTACAATGACGATGTGATCGAAGATGAAGATAGCGATGATGATAATGTAGCTGCAAAGGCTCTGGCTCTGGCTGCTGCTGCTCTGGCCGAAGAAAAAAGAAAAAAGGAGGAGTTAAAACTTCTGGAAAAGCACAGGCAAGAAGAAGAGAAACTGCGAAAAGAAGGGGGTAAAGGTGGATGGTTTAATTTGTTCGGTAAACATGGTGGAGCTAAAGAAGAGAAAAAAGTATACAAAGCTAAATTAGGAGAAGAGAGTCATTTCCATTACGACGAGAAATTGAAAAGATGGGTGAACCAGGAGGGCGGTGGAGGCTCTGAAGAGGCTGCTACACCACCTCCACCTCCACCAACAATTAAGGCTCCGAAGAAGTCTACAGATGCTCCTCTGCCACCAACTGCTCCTCCAAAAATGGCAAATCCTGCACCTTCATTGCTGTTGCCGCTGTCGAACCTTGCAACTCCACCTCCAATCTTAGCTAACGCTTCTTCACGTAAGAGCACCCCAAGCGACATCGATGATATTTTGAACATGGCGTCAACAACTAGATCTACCAGGAGCAAGAGGGGTCCACGTCGTGGATATGTGGATGTGATGAACCAATAGATTTTTTTCGCTTAGCTTAGGTATAGTTTTATATTTTTAAATGACGTGAAGTTCACACTCAATATCTTATCTTTTTTAGAAGTCGTAGTAGCTCGCTCTATTTTAAATTTTTTTTCCTTGTGTATTTTTTTAATTTTTTTTTTTTAAACACTGATGCTCAAAAACAACGAAAGTGAAATAACAACAAGTGAAGCAGGCAATATCAATTCTCAACGACCGGAGTAATATGCCAACTTACATATCCAAAAGTCATCATGATATCTTTGGTGGAAACAAAAGCTCCTATAGCAGAGTGAGGGATATGGTGGAGTCTCCGAAGAAATTGAAATCTTTGATTCACGCTAATAGAACAAGCACATCTCGAAAAACTACTACTCAACCAATCTTTTACAATTCTATATTTGAGAGAACTTTCAGCAAGAGGCTTTCATATTTCAAAAGAATACTGGCATTTCTAGCCATTATTTTGGCGTTTGTGTTGACTACTTTGAGCCCCAAATCTTCGTTTGTCATGATTCCCGTCAAAGTACCATTTCTATTCGGTAGCTTGATTTTCATCCAGAGTTTAAGGGAACTAACAATGACGGTTGATTACAAGCCTGCTTACAGAACCTTTTCCGGTCAAATAGTAGGAGAAGTCATCTCCAAAAAATTTGTTAACATATTGCTTGGATATTTCATTGCTGCTATGTGTTATTTTATTGTTGTCTACTCACAAATCGGTAGCAAGAGTTTGAACTATTATATTGACTCACCAACTAAGACAATCAAACCACTTATAAATGACGAGTTCATCTTTTTTTGGTATCATGTTGTATTTGTTGCTATATATTATTCACTTCAACATGCTATCTTCTTAAGAAGTAAGCTCAAGTTCAAGTTTGGTGTTGCGACAACGAACCCTAAGGACAGACTTTTCAAGTTTCAATCACAGTTTTTGAAAATGTCTATCCTATCAGTGGTTTTATCTATCATACTATCCTTCGTATCTTACAGGATGTTAAGGAGACTTATTTATAAACTCTTCTTGTATCCATTTTACTGGCCATTGAAGTTAAATCACAAAATTCCTTTAGCAAGATTGTCTGCAGTAACATTGCTTCAGTTGCTGATATTTGATGGGATTTTGTTTTATACGTGGGAATTGGTCAATCATATATTCAATTGTTATGCGACTGTTGGCTGCATAACAGAGGGAAAGACATTGAGCTCGTTGTCGAAAGACCCAATCAATACATTGTTATCTGGTTTGAGAGACTCCAAAAGACCTTTGGTTAAATTGACCGCTTACCAAGAGCTTGCATACATTGCTGCTTCTGATGACTCCAAATTAAGAGAATTTTTATATTCGTCCCATTTTGAAAATAGTTATCTGTGGACCAAGATTTTAAGAGAATGTTCAGAAACAATCGAGGAAGCAGCAAAGAGGATAAGAGCCAAACCAAAAATTTTGAGAAATCACCACATGAATGACACAAAACATGTCACCAAACCAAGTATTTTTGGCAATTCCAAATTAACGGCCACGGATAGTTCTTCAAAATCCATCTTCCATTACGACTTGAAATCTGAAGATTTAGTCTCTCCGCGTAAGCCTAAACCTCATACAATTTCATTTGTGAACGACAATATTGAGCCAGTTGACTTGAGGAGATTTTTACTGCCTCTCTTGAAGTTTGTGAAAAAGCACTATAATGAGTTGATGGAGTCGAAAGTTGGCACTCCTTTTAGGCCTTCGTTGACGATGGAAGCGAACGCTAGGGTTGTTAACCCAGTTAATTTAGGAAATGCAATTTTGTCCATATCGCACATGACAATAAGTGCTGAATTTGAGGATAAGAAAAATGTGGTGATTTCAACATTGCCAGATGTGCTAGCCTTGTTGGAGAAACTTATAACATCAACTAGCATATTCACCAAAAATCCCCCAACAGAGGATCATTACACTGAAAAAAATATAATTGTTTTATTGCATGATTTGGCAATGAGATTCTTCTTTGAGATCGTTGTCAAATATAATCACATGTTAAACGATTTCGCTTTGAGTCAACCTGTTTTTGATTTGAGCAAACAATGCATTGACTTAGCAATTCAACAGCAGAGAGAACAAGAGATAGGAAGTGCTTGGTGATCATGGGAGGATTTCAGCTTATGTATATTAGAATATTTACTAAAAAAAATTGAGTTTGTAACAAAATGCATTGAAATCTATATCATAACACTTTTTTTGTGAAATCAACAAGATTAGGCTAACAAAGCTTCAATTTGGCTCTTAATAGCGGTCTTGTACAGATCACTTGTGATCTCCCTTTTTTCAACATCAATGTTTGCCATAAAACTTGGGAGGAATACCTCTGGTTTATTGATGACAAAACTATCCAAGAAGACCAAAACTTGTCTGAGTTGGTATTGACCTCTGGAACCAGCATGTGGTCCCAAGGAACCTGATTGGATACCAACCTTCTTCTTGGCCAATGGGGCCTCTGGATCCCTTGAAAGCCAATCGATAGCGTTTTTCAAGACAGCAGTAAAAGAGTAGTTGTATTCTGGAGATAAGAGAATAACAGCATCAGAGGCTTTGATGCTTTTGGTGATCTCTTGGATCTCAGCTGGAATACCTTTTTCCATTTGGAGATCATAGTTATAAAATGGGATTTTGTCCAAATCTTCAAAGATGGTGAACTTGACGTTTGGGACAATTTTGGAGTAATTCTCGGCAATGATCTTGTGGAATGATCCTTTTCTAGTTGAACCGACTAAGACAGTGATAGCTTTTGACATTTTTATTTCTGTTGTTATTGGTTGGTAATTGTCTTATTGATGATCTTGAAAATTCCTTGTACAGATCAGAAATAAGCTCTCTATTTATGTCAAAGAGCGGATGGTTGAAAAAATGCGCGCCGTTAATAATATGAAGCCCGAGATCTGTTCAATTTTTACACAGTTTTGTTATATTTAATAGGCAGCGCACACATTATGCAATTACTAATCTATTACTATTTTGAGTCAGCGCCGAAGTGTAGGTACCCACTTTTCGTAATCTCGCACTTTTAATAAAATTCAGTGATTGCATCAATAATGACAATAGAAGCCGAACCGCTCACTGGAACGAAACAAGCTTTTCCTTTATTGATGATCTCGTTCTCGCGTTTCCTTATTCTAAATTCCTGACATGCATACAACTCGTGCATTTGATGAAATATATGTGATATGTTTATAAAAATAATCCCCAATTCTAATATTCAGAACTTTTGAATGCGTGAAACGGGATACTTAGTAATCAATTATATGCCACACGGAGCAACATTTCTTTAGACTAAGCGTTTGCCCGTGTGATAGATCTACGCAAGTGCGTTTATAATTACATGCGATGCACACATAAAAGTGAGATGTGTTCCCAAAAAGATTTCTGGCAGCCCTAAAATTAGTTACATGGAAATTTTGAAAGCTGGTATTGAAAGTTCTCTATCTGTTCAGTGATTCTATGAAATTTGAAGATGAATGAAATTATGAAGAGGAATGATAGGGAAATGATGCTATTGCACCATATTAAAAGATATAACGTACAGCGTCCGTCCAGTCTCAGTTACAGAATTGTTGCCGCTTTCTACACTTTTTTATCGTTACGGATTGTATGAATTTGATATTTGGAATTATAAGATGGAGCATCGACATCGATCTCCGTGTGAATTTTACTGAATCAAACGATGAAATGAAATCAAAATGTGACGAACTTTTTTTGTAAGCAGCTTCAGCTCCAGCTATTTCCCCCCGTTCTTTTTGGGATTTCCATCCAAGACAAAAGGCTTGATGATGTTTTCATCGATGTCTGTGAACCATTTCGTGTGATCATCTAATATATTTGCTAGATTTAACATGTTGGAATGTCCCGTGCCTATCTGTGTAGTCTGATCGGAAATATTTATGTTGTTGTTGTTATTGTTGTTGCTGTCGATACTGTTGTTAAATGCCGAGTTGAAGACAGCAGCTTGAGCCAATGGGGGAATATCTCCAAGATCATTGGTCAACATCTCACTATTGGCAGGAGAACTTGATACAGAATTCGTTGCGTCCAATGCGTCTATCGAGTCAAGATTTGTTTGTGACGAGTTTCGTGATCTTGAAACAGAATCTGAGTATGTCGTGTACATTGGAATACTATTTGAAGACTTGGGTATCGTGGTAGGACCTCTTTCGATATCAAACTCATCATCACTTTCTGATTGCTCTATGACACCAGTCTTAATGTTTAATATTTCAAGCATACCAGCAGTGGTACCACCGAATAAAATGACTGTCAAAACCACCACTACTAGAACAGTGGCCAATAATGTGCTCTTGAATTCACCTTGTAAACCCATAGCTAAAGCGACACCAACAGCTCCTCTCAACCCAGCCCAGAAAGTCATCATCTGGTAGTTGTAAGGCATTTCATCTTGTACAAATGGTTGACCTCTTGATCTTTGTCTCATACGCATAATCCAATTAAGAAATCTGGACAAGGGGAAAACTGAGCAATACCTGGCAACACAAATAGATATGGCAGTGACAATGATAAGCATTGGCTTAAAAACCAATTCCACTTCTGTAAAAAGTGATAAACCCAAGTATATGAATATGAAATTCTCTGATAATTGGGCCAACAATTGAAAGATATATTTTGTTGCAATTTGAGTTCTTCTGGACATGTTGAAATAGGCGTAATGTTTCATTGTAATACCACAAAAAAGTAAGCTAACGATACCAGACATGTGACAACCGTTGGAGAAGAAGTAAGATTCGTAAGCAAATAACAAGACGAGACAACTCTCTATCTGTGGGTACCTTCTCACGTGTGAATGTTTTAGAACCAAAGCAATTATGAGCCCAATTACAACACCAATCAATAAACTTATGGTGAATGTAACCAAGAAGATACCGATACCTTCAAAAAATGAACTGAAATGAGGGTCTTTACCATGAAATTGTTGACATGTTTCAAACATGACAATAGATATGGCATCGTTTAATAATGATTCACCAAAGATGATGGTGTACAACTTGGGATCGACTTTGTAAGCATTGAAGATACTCAAGATGGTGACTGGATCTGTTGCACTCAAGGTGGCTCCAACAGCAAGGGCATCTACGAATTGAATGTTGATGCTTTCTAAACCTATCTTGGTCCAGATGAACAATATTATTCCTAACACCAACGCACTGATAAATGTACCGGGTATGGCGAACATCAAGATAGAGCCAATATTTCGAAAAAAATTCAGTTGATGTAATTCATAACCTGAATTTAAGATGATGGGTGGTAAAAGGATATTGAAAAAATATGAACTGTTGAATTTAACAGCGTCTTGGATGTAATGACCTGGAGAAATCCTGATGATCAACCCAACAATCATACCGTAAAAGATCGACAACACCGTTTCGTGTATACTTTTGATCCTTCTCTGTTGTAAATAATACGATGACCACAATGCAGCACATAACAAAAACATCACTATAAACAATGCCCAAGACGAGAATATTTCCTCTGTCAAGGGGTTTGACTCTTCTAAATCGCCATCATCACCTGGGTTGGCAATATCTGGCACGTCGGTACCATCATCATAATCATCATCTGTTGCTCTTTTTAGAAGAAGTTTCAGGACACCAATGGCCAATTGAGATGCCATCTCTTATGTTTATGATCGTCGTTGTTTGTTCTAATAGTAAAAAAGCGAGAGTTTCTGCCGTTTGTTATCTGCGTTTGTGTTTTATCTCTATCGGAGTTGCGGACTCAAGGAACGGAAAATAAAAAAAGAATGCTGGACTATAGTACTCCTGTGTGACAGTCGATGCAAATTTGGGCTGTTGTGAGGAAGATACTAGGGTTAAGATTGGCACAAATTCTTATTAGATATATCTGTGATATAATGTTGTCTAATCAGTGTTTAAATAGCTTTGTTGTTCTCTTCTTAAATAATTTTTTTTTTTGTTTTTCAGTTGTCTTTGGTCTATCTCCTTGATATAGCTTATTGTGTTATCGGCACACGCCTTTCAAAATGTATATATATATGCATCCACTTTTCTTAAAGAGACGAGGTTGAATGCCCACACAGGTTGTATTAATTTACCCAACTTCTAAATTCCTGCCTCAACTGAGATACCTATCTAATCATGAAAGCCTTTTTTATTTTGTAAAACACGTAGAATCTCGACTAATTTCACAAAAAGTGAAAGAACGAGATTTTGTAGGAGACAACAAGACAAATTCAATCTCTTAAAATGACATATTTCTTCTCAGAGGTCATTTAACGATGAAGAAGAAGTTGACAGATGATCTGAACAGCAAATTCTTTAAATTTTCAATTAGTTGACTTATAACACAAAACAAATTAACATCCTCTTTTTTTTTCTTCCTTCCCTCTTTTCCCCTCTTTGCCGGACGGAAGATTCCACCAACCAGCCTTTCATCTCAAGTCCATTGGAATAATCACCAATTGACTCAACACTAAAATCAAATGATGATATTGGTATGTGGATTACTTGGAATGAGCAAATTGGACCACACTGATGGACCAAGTAAGCGACTTGTTCGATGTACAGTGGTAAATAAATTTTAATAAGTCTAGACTTCCAGCTACAGGAAGAGAAAGGGGAAAAAAGCAAAAATGACCACTTTCTCGCCGGCGGTGGCAGGAATTGATGAAAATAGACTACTATTTACGGATCGACGGTGCTTAAGGTAAGTATTAGCTTACGTTTGTCTCATTAGACTGAGCCTTCCGTTTATAAAGTACATAAATACCTGTCTTCCATCTTGTACAACAGTGATTTTGCATTTCAATTATATTGATGGGACGAACCATTTGAAACAAATTTATTAATGATCCCTTTCACTATAGGTTAACCGATTAGATAACAATGTCAAAACTCGCAGAAGATGTTAACCATCTCAGAGGTTCAAGTTTGTTGACCTTCATAAGAACCTTAACCATATTTGTCATACTTTGCCTACTCATCACAATCTCAAGGGTTGTGCTTCATCACTACGCTCTCCAAGATTCTGTCATAAACAACATCAGTACATGTGTCACTAATGTAATCTTCAATCCATATGACTTCTGGTGTTACTGTCAGTTGCTATGGATTCTGATACTGCAGTATTTGGTTGTGGACGTGTACTTAGCGAGCCATTTTATCAATAGAGATCCTGACTACCATTCAGTAAAGACGAGAAAGAGAATACTGAGACTATTTGTCATTGGAGTTTGCATGAGCATCACATGGGAAATGCTAAACGCTGATTGTGAATGAAAAGTGGCAATTCTTCATTATATGAATAGCTTAGGTCCCAATAACGTCCCAGTGCCCAGCCCAGTCCAATGTATTGTTGAAAAAACAACAAAAAACAACAAAAAAAAAATTCTTATTGATGTGTCCAAAACATCCACAAACTCACACTCCTTTCAACAACAACAACACAAAACCAACTATCTTATAATAATGGTCGGTCGTCCTATTGTCATCTCAGGCCCTTCAGGTACTGGTAAATCAACTTTGTTAAAGAAATTGTTTGCCGATTACCCAGATCGGTTTGGATTCTCTGTCAGTAACACAACTAGACAACCAAGAACTGGTGAAGTTGATGGTAAAGACTATAACTTCTGCACTGTGGATGAGTTCAAAAAATTGATTGAGGAAAACAAGTTCATCGAGTGGGCTCAATTTTCTGGTAATTACTATGGAACCACCATTAAAGCTGTTGAAGATGTTGCTGAAAACCAAAAGAAGACCTGTATTTTGGATATCGATATGCAAGGTGTGAAATTGGTTAAGAAAACTTCATTAAATGCAAGATTCTTGTTTTTGGCACCACCTTCAATCGATGAGTTGAAAAAGAGATTAACAGGGAGAGGAACGGAAACACAAGAGAGCATTGATAAGAGAATTGCAGCTGCCACTGCAGAAATGGAGTACGCAGAAACTGGTGCACATGATAAAATCATTGTTAATGATAACTTGGAAAAAGCTTATGAGGAATTGAAGGCTTTTGTCTTAACAGAATAAATTTGCTATCTGCTTGTTTTATCTCATTCATCTGATTTATGCTTTATTTCCATCTCCATTAGCTCCAATTTTAGTTTGCCGTTGCGATGTTACACCCAAAACATTCAACAGCAGTTCAACTCTAATCTTATGATATTATAGACAATTACTTTCGTACTTTTGTTCAATATGTAATCGATATAACGTAGTAGTTGATATCGAAAGAACTGAAGACTTCCTCTCCTCTCTCATTTCGGGGTTTTCGTGAATCTTTTTTCTTTGCTCTACTAAATTTTGAAATTTTTGTTGTGTTCAAATAGTAAAAAACCATTATTGCCATTGCACAGAGTAGTAGTAATAATAACATAACAATGGCATCGCAAAACTTCCCTTCATCTTTCGATGAACAACAGAAAGAAGAGTATGTTGAAATTCATTTATTGAAACAAGCGTCTTTAACAGCATTCGCCCAATCAAGTTGGACCACTACTAACAAACATGGTTCAGTTCTAAAACCGTTATCGATAAATTCATCTTCAAATGCAAACAACAGCCTCTTGTTCCTCTAGGAGTACTTGCTACCATTGGAGCAGTTGCCATGGCAGCCAGAGGGTTGAAAAGAGGGGATAAGCACGATGCTAATAAATGGTTCAGGCGGAGAGTGGTTTTCCAAGGTGTGACTCTTGTTGCCTTAGTTGGAGGTTCATTTATCTACGACAGGACTAAATACTCAGAGAAATCCCAAGAAGACATGGCAAGAGAAAAGGCAAAAGTGAGGGAACAACTTTGGATACAAGAATTAGAAAGGAGAGATGATGAGATGAAACAAAGGAAATTGAGAGCTCAAATGGCCAGGAAGGCAAGAGAGGAGGCCGAGAGGAATGAATAGTTGTTATATCTATTACTACTAGGGCCTATGAGTCTGTGGGCCTATGAGTCTGTCGATATTTTGGTGTGTTTTTGAAAGATTTTAGGTGGGATACTAACGTTATGTTAACTCGTTATGCATTGAATTGTTTTAATTGCACTTTCCCTTTTTGTTATCAAGCTCCAATAATGTGGAGAATATGCTTATATATAGTTATGGAATGAAAGCCCAATGCAGCGATATTGGTTGTTCAATATCACACTCTGTAGGGTTTTTGCCTTCGAGTGAAACTTTATGACTGTTGTTTCGATATTTAGTAGATATCCATTTGATATGATTCAAATTTCCAGAATCTTAAGCCCGGAAGCACTCCGAACGCATTACAGTGGCTTGTAATGAAAAGCATCTGAAGACAACATCTGAGTAAAACAATGAACAATCCCCACAAAGGAGAAATTCTACTATCGCTATCCTACCGTTGGATAGTTCTGAGTAAATTGATATCTCATCGAGAAAGAAGGATCACTATGGGCATGGAGGTCATTTTTGCTGAGAAATTAACGATGACCTTGATTTGATAATCAAAAGGTAGGAAATGCATGTCGTTGCCGATGCCTTACTCTTTTGTATATATTTGAGAAGTGGTGTGTGACAGAAAAAAAAAACATGATCCATCAATCAATCAATCTATCAATTAATAAATCAATCAACCCATTTGCCTCCTTCTGATGTCAGCTATACACATCTTAGAGTCAGTCAGATCTCCCTTATCGGGGGATGACGATTCGGTGGATCATAGACAAACTTCTCATAGAAGACACCAGAGCGTTGGAGATTTGGATATGACTGAAAGCACTTCAAAGGATACATCGTCAACTGCAATAGCACAGCCGCTGAAACTGCATAACGCTACCACCGCCACAGAACCACCAAGAATCATCGATGGCTTGTATGATACCAAGTTTAAACCAGAAATATTGACAGGACCTCAAAGGGACAAGAGGATTGTAGAAGTCATTGAACAACAATTCAATTTAGAGATTTTGTTGAAACATAATCAATTGGTAGAGATCGAGGAGGAGATTGGTAAATGTGAAGCACAAATGATAGCTTTGAGAAACAGATATAGTGTGGATCCATCGGTAAAGTTGCCCAACGAGCCAAGCGAATTCACCGAGAAGTATTTAAGGATACTACAAAAGGCAGAAGGGTTGTATAATAAACATAAATCTGTGACTTGGAACAATAATTATGTTGACACACCTGCCCACCTGCAAATTGGAGCGACAACGAAACTTGTTGGTGGTGGTAGCGGCGGCGGCGGTATCAGTGGTACAACAGAAACGTTGTATTCCAGAACACGGTCTCACACATCATCTTTAAGACCCAGCTCGGGAAGATATTCAGCGAATGATTGTATCTATAGAAGGACTGACGGTGTCTATGTGAAATTGACATGTCCGAATTGTGGGAGATGTAATTTTAGTAGTGCTCAGGGATTTTTGAATCATTGCCGCTTGGCCCATCAGAGAGAATTTACATCACAGGATAATGCCTCTGTGATCTGTGGTGAGGTGTTACACGATGAGGATCAAGATGCTGACGGGGTCAAGATTATTCAAGAGTTGCGAAGTCAAGGATTGGATCCGAACAAGACGTTATCTAAGCCGGAGGTGCTGATCATCTCGGAGATGTTACTGAATGCCAGTGATGGACATCCTCCGCCTCCTTTAGAACCTGCTATACCCTTACCACGTTCAGCAACAGATACAGAAGAACAAAAAAAGAGAAAGAGATTTCTACTGGGTGGTGCTAGTGGTAGCGGTGGTGTCGGATCCAAAACGCCTAGAACCACGACGAAGCTAAAGTTGAAATTGAAAAGCCTTGGGAAGGGCTCAGAATTTGATCAATTGGTAAAGGATGTCACAACTGGAGTTGAAAACCCGCATTTATTCGATGACGAAGAGGAAGAACAAATTGCTGTATCCACTGAAATCACTGACTCATCACTGGCTCGCAGATCATCTATAGTAGCTGCCAGTTCAGCTAGCGGTGCAAGTAGTAGCAACAACAACCGTAACAAGGCACGAGGTAGAGGTAGAAGAAAATCTAGAGGGGGTTTCAGTTTGTTGCAAGACGAGGAACTGGAAGCTGATACAAACGATAATACCGTGTCATTATCGAGTGCCACAGTTGAAAATGACCATGATGATGTAAATTCCACCAAGTAAGTATGTAAACTTGACAACTAATACACGACCTTCAATTCTTCTTTATTGGTAAACAAAAAGCGCAACTTCGCATCAGTAATAGAGACAAGACAAGACAAGACAAGACCATTGAAAACTACGTCGTAGACTGGAAGAAATTAAGATGAGTGGCAATGCTAGTAGTAGCTTCACCACGAACAATGTGCCTCAATTTGTCAAATACACAGAAGAACAGAGACTGCATATAAAATACAATCTTGAGAAAAGTCTAGGCCCGGAGTATGTGTCATTCAGAGCAGCTGCCGGTGGATCACAGGTGGTGTACATCGAGGGTTGGAAGGCGTTGAATTTGGCAAATCAGATCTTTGGTTTTAATGGGTGGTCATCAGAGGTGAGGTCCACTCAAGTTGATTACGTTGATCACATGGGAGGCAAATGGGCATTGGGATTATCAGCTATAGTGAGAGTAACGTTGAAAGATGGTACCTTTCATGAAGATATTGGCTATGGAAATATAGAGAATTGTAAATCAAGGGCAATGGCTTTCGACAAGGCTAAGAAGGAAGCAGTTACAGATGGAATTAAACGAGCATTACGACAATTTGGGAATGTATTAGGGAATTGTCTCTATGAAAAAAATTACCTCCATAAGGTGAAGCAAGTGAAGAAGGTTGAAGTATCCACCACAGAGGACCAATTACTCCGACCTGAAGAAAATATAAGACCCCAATTCGATCAAAACGGGAGACTTATCAAGGAACAAAGAAAAAATACCCTGACATCATTGCCTACAAAATCATCCGTGCTGCCGCAAAGAAACCAAATACCACACGAGTTAGCACAACAGCAAGGTAAAATAATTCCAGAAGATTCGTATATGGAAGATTCTTTTTTGTTCAGTGATGAGGTGTTCGAAGATGATGGCAACGGCATCGCAGATCATGAAATGGAACTGCTTTTGGATAAAAACACCAAATCTCCGCAACAAGATTTGAGAACTCCTGAGCCTTCTCGAATAGTTAAACAAAACATTTCTACAGATGGGAGTGTGGCATTTGTATCAACCAGATTGGCAAGGGATTTAATTGAGAGAGTGCCAGGTAAATCGCCCATTCCTACCAGCGAACAAATAGCATTCAATGCACAAGTAAGAACACCTTTACACAATAAGAACTTGATAGATCAAACCAAATCAGCACCTATTAGGAGAACACCACTAACACTGAGAAGAGTCATTTACGAGTCGAGCAAAAAACCTCTAGCAGAAGATCCGGATGAGGTGGCAGTTCGTCAGCAACATCCTAGCCCAAAATTGGGCATAGCGACAAATCAAGCAGCGCCAACACAAGTACCACCAACAACGAATGATCAGCAGCTACAACAGCGAACGCCGACTCCCACGATAGAACCATCGAGTCGACCACAGCTATTACCATTACTCAACCAGAGTAATAGTAATGCTAATAAAAGCCTATCTTTTGATGAACCTGCAATTTCTGCAAAGAGAACCATTGGGATGCCGCCGTCAAAAAACGTTCCAAACAAAAGATTACACAGAGCAGAGACCAGTCAATAGTGCAATATTTAAATAGGTATACCTTTATTGTTGTATACGCCATCAATTAATATTTATTTCGATAATAATAGTGTGTCGTGCTGTGTGCCCCATTTTTTTTTGTTTGCCTCTTCGTGTAAAATTCACATACTATAAAAATTGACTGCTTTCCACAAAGTCAATCAACATGATTGAGCAACGTGATCTTAACCCAAGCTTAGGGCAGTACTTGAGACAGGCTGGTCCTTATACTTCTGAAGAGTACCTCCAGTATGAAGATCCTCTGGAAGCGTTAGCGAATGCTAAATTGCTTGTTATTGGTGCCGGAGGTTTAGGATGTGAAATATTGAAGAATTTAGCATTATCAGGATTCAAAAATATTGATGTGATTGACATGGATACCATTGATCT
Source organism: Nakazawaea populi (assembly GCA_030557235.1). NCBI lineage: Eukaryota > Fungi > Ascomycota > Pichiomycetes > Alaninales > Pachysolenaceae > Nakazawaea > Nakazawaea populi. The sequence goes on from JAKTVN010000013.1 coordinate 315,099, forward strand.
CTCCAATTTGAATAGACAATTCTTGTTCAGGAACTCAGACATTGGGAAGTCCAAAGCAAAAGTGGCAGCTGAGTTTGTCATGAATCGAGTAAAAGATTGCCACATCACACCTTATTTTGGTAAAATTCAAGACAAACCTGTATCGTATTATTTACAATTCAAATGTATCATTGCTGGTTTGGATTCTGTTGAAGCCAGAAGATGGATCAATGCTACTGTGGTGAATCTGTATGATCCAGACAATTTCGAAAACACTTTTGTTCCCTTGATCGATGGAGGCACCGAGGGTTTCAAAGGACAAGCCAGAGTGATCTTGCCCTCAATGACAGCATGTTATGATTGCACCTTGGGTTTGTTGACACCAAGAGTTACATATCCGGTGTGCACAATAGCTAACACACCTCGGGTTGCTGAACATTGTATAGAATGGGCCCATCAATTGCAATGGCCTGCGACCTTCCCGGGCAAGAAATTTGATGCAGATAATCCAGAAGATGTAGATTGGATGTACCAAAAATCATTGGAGAGAGGAATGGAATTTGGTATCACTGGCATTACCAGAAGTTTGACCTTAGGCGTGGTGAAAAATATAATACCAGCGATTGCCTCTACAAATGCTATCATTGCAGCGAGCTGTTGTAATGAAGCACTCAAGTTGATCACTAGTTGCAACAACATTTTAGATGACTACATGATGTATTCTGGACTGGATCAAGTTTTCACTTATACCATTAAGATTGATAAGGTTGATGATTGTGCTGTGTGTGGCAACTTGCCCAAAACCGTTGCCATACCGAGGTGGTATACCTTGCAAGATTTGATCAATAACGTCATCAAAAATGAGCACGATGGTAATGGTATTCATATTGGCAAGCCTTCATTGAGAACTGCAACGAGAAGTTTGTACATGCAGTTTCCTGAGATGTTAGAGTTACAAACACGACCAAACTTGGACTTACCGATGATTCAATTGGTGCAAGAGTACGAAGAGATAATTGTAACGGCCCCAGAAATCCCTATCTCTCTCAAGTTAAAATTGAGCTTTATTGAGGGCAGTGGTGACTGTAGACCTGAGACTGGTAACATCAATGATATCGTATGAATAAATATGAGGTTGTTTTTATTATTATGAGTGGAGTTTGGGGAGTTAATCTGGGGAAAAAAATTGGCCGCTGAGAAAAGAAAAAACAAATGTTCTTGACCAATGAAAAATGAAATTCAGTATCAGCTTATCTCAGCGAGAAGATTGATGTTATATTGACCTCTTGGTGTATCTGTATATCTTGTTAGTTTGGTTGCTAATTATTGTACTATTATTTGTTATGACGGTTTTTTTCAATTGATGAAGCGTGTATACCCCGAGAAACGTTACATAAGGCTAAGAAAAAAAAGTTTAAAAAAAAAAAAACCAGAAAGGACATCTAATTTTATATCACCATCACCTTGTTGCCACTCACACTCACACTTCATCGTTGTACACTATATTGGCTTTGAGATGGTCAGCAACGCCAACAAATCTCCAGTCAGTTCTGGCTCTAACTCAAGCATCAACAAAGATACCAGGGATGGTAAAGTCAAGAAGTCGAGAAATAGAGTACCAACCTCGTGCTCGGTATGTCGGAGACGTAAAATGAAATGTGACAGAGCCAAACCTCATTGCGGGTCCTGTGTGGCCAATAACACAGTGGATATTTGTATCTATAATCAACAGCCATGGGAATACTTATCTACAGAGAAGCAACTATCGAACGAGGTACTTCGGCTCAAACTACGTATTGCCGAGTTGGAGAAGACGATAAACCAACAACAAATGATATCGCCTCCCGACAGCTTGTCTACTACAAATGGCTCTTTGGGCGATGAAGATGACCAGTTGATTGAGTTGGGGGTTCGGTTCGATAAATTGGTGATTAAACAGAATAAATTAGTACATTACGGCACTACATCTTATATGGGATTACAAGCCAATGACCCTGTACTATTGGATATGTATCGTAAGTACTTCCATATGCATCTGGAAAAGTATTACGATTCACTTAGAAGCAGCAAGCCCAAAGAAGCCAACTTGATTGAAGAGAAAAGAGAACAGAATAATGATGCCATGTGTTGGTCTGAGAAGCCTAATTTACAGACAACATTATTACCTTCAACTGCATCCAATTTGGAAATCAATGATTTCACAGATGCTATCAACAAATTGTTACCCACATACGAAGTGGTTTTTGGTTTGTTTCAACATTTTTTTGATGTGGGTTATCCATTATTTCCATACGTTGATGAGAGCATATTTAAATCGGATATTGAAAATATCATTTTCAAAGGAGATAATGGAGAAGCTTACTTCAAATGTACCGAAATGTCTCAACTTACTGTGTTGGCTTTACTGCTAATTTTGATGAGACTTTCATTTTTGTTGTTGCCCATGGCTGATTACTTCATCGATCAAGATAGAATTACAAATATCAATACTTTAAAACTTTGTGCTACGGGAGTTGTGATATCGCCAGTATTCGTTGAACATGCCAAATCATGCATGACAAATTGTCCAGGACCAGAAAATATGCTAAAGAAAGTGACTCTTCTGAATATTCAAGTCTTGTTGTTCTTAAAGCTTTATAAAATGTATGCGCCAGAAGACGCGGATGAGTCATCAGACTCTGTCATCACATTAGCTATGGTCATACAGATGTGCAGAATTCAAGGTGTCTACAGAGATCCAGAACTGTTTCAAGATGTCATCTCTGATCACAAAGTTAGACACTTGTGGAGGAAAATATGGTACAAGCTCTTGCTGTTGGACGCATATCAGGCAATGCAGCAAGGTGCTCCATTGATTATTAACGATGACCAATGGGATTGCCGATTACCAACTTTGAATGATATGGATCAATCATATGTGATCTCTTTCAACTCATTACAAAACCGCAAAAATAACATACTTTATGATGCAGCCAAATATGACAAATTGTTTGGAGAACAAAAAGTTTGTGAAGGTTTTGAGCTCGAATACAAGACAACAGTTTTATTACGTCAAGTGGTGCACTTATCTCATAATATGAAGGTGACTCCAAAGAAATCTGATTTTGTGAAAATGGTGAAACATACAGAGGGATCTCGTAATTTAGTATCGGAGTCATTCCAAGAGTTGATCACTGATAAAGACAATGCAAATATTCATCTTCACGTCCTCAACATCAAAAAGTTTGAGATGAAGTGCTTGATCATTTTAGTTCGATATATCTTGTCATATCTTTTGTTGCTATCAAGTGAAGACAAAGAAGAACTCAATGAGAATTTTAACAATTTGTATGGAGCTGATAGCGAATATTTGGTCAAAACAACAGAAAGTTCATTGCAATTGTTTAAAATTGGGTTTGATTTTTTGCTGTACGAGACAGAAGATGAATTAAGCTCAAATGATCCTAAACAGTATACCAATTACAAGAGTTTCTTTGCACCTTATGACAAGTTACTTGCTTCAGCTATCTTACTTGGATCACAAAGAAGTTTACAATTTTTAAATTCAATCACTTTAAGATTTGGCATCAATTTTTTTTCATTCACATCTTTAATCAAAAACTTTGATAATTCTCAGGATTCTGTTGATGTTTTGACTTGGTTCAACTTATCAGTACTTAACTTGACCACAAATGTTGATGTATCGTTGGATAAGAAATTTAGCATTATGCTCTACCAGTATATCAAGGTGTTTTATACCAAGTGTTCATTGTTGAAGGATAAGATTTTCCATTGTTTAAGATTGAGTGTTCTTATCAAGCTTTTCATCAACCATTTAAGAGTCAATTTTCCTGATTCATATACCGAGTTGAATGAGAAGTATCTGTTCAATGATGAGGAGAAAAACAAAGAAATTCTTATGAATACTAATAATGATGATTTGGAGATTCCTGCTGGGAATGAAGCAGAATGGTTGACCAATATGCTGGAAGATCCAAGACTAGTGGCTAACTCACTTATCGATCAACAATACTTGGAAATTTATTCGAGAGAAAACAAGGAGCAAAAAATGGATACCTTTGACAACGTCTTCAGTCCATCTTACTTGCTTTCTGGTAACTTATTGTCACCAATGGCTCAGATCAATGAGATAATGCCACCTTACAAGCCAGATATTACCGATGAAACCAGTTAGGTACACTCATATGTGGTGTTCTTTTGTATATACAATATTATTCTAGCTATTCTATTATTTAATGAATCAATTACTTTATTATTTCACTTTCAATAGCTCTTCCTTAGAGCTTATTATTGTTTGGTGTGATGAAAGAGAGAGGATGGAGATGAGCGAAAAAAAAAAAAAAAAAATTTCCATTTTGTTATTCGTGCCTTGATCTATCCAGCATAAATAGCGAAGATGAAGTACGTCATAGAACACATGGAAAATGGTTTCACCGAATGGGTCAAGTTGGAGTACTTGAAGATAATTAGTGAGGTTGGCAAGGAGAACTTGATTCTTACTTCAATTCCAGAAGGTGTTTCAGCCAGTGAGATGCCACATGAGTTGATCGATGCCGGTTTGCAATGGACTTCAAAGGATGTGGTTGAAGTCATAGGTTCAACGTCAAGGAATAAGGTTTGCTTATTAGACCCTGCTCTGGAGACTGATTTAGTTCCTCTGGAAGAGCATGAGTTTGAATATTTTGTATTTGGCGGTATTTTGGGAGATCATCCACCAAGAGATAGAACTGGTGAGTTGAGAAGGAAATATGGTTTCCCAGGTAGAAGATTGGGAAACAAACAGATGACTACTGATACAGCGGTAAGAACTACACAATTGATCATAAAGGATCATAAAAAATTTGAAGATATTCGGTTCATCGATTATCCTGAGATTAGGTTCAGTAAACATGAAGCTACCGAAATGCCATTCAGATACGTATTGGACTCAAATGACAAGCCTATTTTACCGGATGGAATGTTGGAGTTGATCAAGAAAGATTCAGAACAAACTTTGGATGATCTTATATAATTTTTTATTAATAAACAATATAATTTATATTTATATATCTTTCTTAATCTTTCTCTGCTGAAACCAATTCAATATCGTTAACGCCTTCATTGTTATCAACGGCTTCATCTTCCTGCTCCAACAAAGTTACTCTTTTATTCTTGACTGATTTTTTCTTCAGAAACAATTCTTTGAGTAGAAACCCACTGATATTGGGCTCTTCGAAATAACTCACATGGGAATTTATAGCTGATACTATTGAAATGTCAAAAATTCCAGCTGGCAAGGAATAATCGACACGACCACTATAGTTCAATTGTGTAATCACTTCCAAGTCCTTTTGAGACACCTGAGATGATTGCTCTTCCTTTTCCACAGTTTCTATTTGTGTTTTCTTCGAACTACCAGACGTTATCAGAGGTGTAATCGTTTTCAAAGCAACATTGATGTTATCCAACACTTTTGTTGTCAACTCATCGCCCATCTGAGTAAGGTTTTGAATATGAGCATCAATGTTGTTGGAAGCAAAAGGAATTAAGGCTGGTTTGTAATGTGCAAATTCCTTGCATATCAAGGGTTCTATTCTATATGCAACGGGATCACATGGGTGGAATACGTTATAAAAATTCTCCACTCTAGGTGCCTTTTGAGTTGGTGACTCATTGTAATCATCGTTCCTTGGAACAACTTTGGAGTTTTTCAAAAGACAAAATACACCAATAGGTGAGCCTATGGCGAAGAAATTTTCCACTTGAAATTTCAAATTCCTTTTCGGGTCAACATTATCAAGAGAATTGGGTTGTCTGCACAAGATATCAAAGCAAATGGCACTCCCCAAAGAATGTCCAACAAGACTCACTTTACCATGGAAATTTGGATTCTTTTCAAGGTACTTGTCATACACTTCATTGACTTGAAGTATTACTTGGTCCAAGATTTGGTTCATGTAATGAGGCTCATAATATAATAGTATATCCAACACTATATCTCCCAACATGTCTCTCAATGGCCTTAACCCATCAATGGTAATATCACTTAACGAAACGCCACCATCGATTTTCCGCGACGAGTTTAACTGGAGGTGATGTCTCCATACAATTGGTAAGACTTGAACTTTACAATTCTCAGCATTTTTTGACTTTGTAACCTTTTCGATACCTTTCCCTGTTTCTTGAGGATAAACAGCTTGTTGTAATGATTCATTGGATTTGAAAACTTTTTTCATAGTTTGACGAAGTTGATTGATTGTATGGATAAAATTTATACTTTCATATTTGGTTCCTAAGACTTGACCAATTCCATGAATACAAATTACCAAATGATCAATTTCTCTATTATTTTCAAATTCATCATTTCTATTGGAGTAATCGTCTCTTACTTCACTTTCCAGTTTTGGATGATCTAAATTAGAGTTCATTACCTGATTTTTGTTCAGTTTTTCCTTTGCCAGGTCGGTTTTATAACCTCTAGCAAATTTCTCAACGGGCAACAATGGTGGAATTATTGATTTTATCAAATAATTCACTTGAAAACTTGTGAAACTAGAATTGTTATCCAATAGGTATACCGAGTTGTCCTTGGTGAACACTGCAGTCTTATTTTCAAATCTCTTTGTCAATGACATTGTATCATCAATATTGTCAAAATTCTTATTGAATGGAGCAATTTCCCAATACAGTTTTTCCAAGGCATCAGAGACTTGATGCTTCAGAGGCATGTTATCCTTATCAAACCAAACACCTCTTCTTATTTCATAATGAGCACCTTCCCAATAGATGGGTCTCAATTCTAAGGCCTTTAAATCACATTCAAAGAGACGATCTTCATGAACGGGGACAACATCTGGAGCAAAACCAGGAATTGGGTTTTCTTTTCCTTGCTCCAAATTTTGCCATTGTAATTCCAACCTGTTGGAATCTTGATCGGAAAATGGTAAAAATTTTTCCGGTTCTTCAGTTTTGACATAATTATACAGATCAGGCTGAGAATTGGGAATGTCCGTAGCGTAAAACCATTTTATTCTTAAAGGTGGAGGTGAATTAGAACTCGAATTGGAACTCGATGTGGTGATCGATGGGCTGTCTCCATGTGTGTTACCTTCTTGACTTCCTGTTGCGGAATTTGATGAGTTGGATAAATAGCTAAAATTGAAATAATTCAAAATTGATGGGCAGTGGGTAGAGGTTTGGAAAGATCTGATAATTCGTTTTCTGTGATGATAATTGTGCCTGTTGTTACATAGCCTATTGGTATAAATCGCTAATGTCCCGCATTGCAAACGTGATAACCTCTGCATCATAGGCATTGCTGTAGCATCTTATTAAAAAGTATCGGTGATACTGAAATTCAAAATGACACCCTTTTTTATTAAAAACCCACCCGTGGAGAAGCTAAAAAAAAAATAAAAAAAAAATCTCATAGCAATATCAGTGGCCAGCCCCTGTAGTTTTGCTTTTTATCTATATATATATATATGCAAACATTTGTTGGTGTATATCATATCACCCAACGTGATGGTGTTTGCCATATAGATACGAGTTGTCATCATCCAACTCCAAAATTGGGGACAAGAAACTAAAGACACCTTCTAAGAGTAGCAACATCAGTATGAGACTCAAAACTGTCTTCCATTTGGACCAAGCTTTCTGAAGAGTGGTTTGATTGTTCTTGATAGAGGAGGAGGATGTAAGGCTGACAGAGTTGTTGGAGTTGGTCGATTGACTAGGGAATTTTTTTTGTTGGGATAAGTTTTGGTGAGTTTTATTATGCAATTCTAATTTGTATTTGTCGACCAAAGGTTGATAGGCTTCTCTCAATTGGCCAATAAGCTTTCTTTGTAGATCTAATTGATGACTCAATTTTGCAAAGAATTCTTTCTGTGGATTTGAATAAGTCGAGTGTAATTGATCCATGTAGTTAGAGTTTATGTGTAACTCCTTTTCTAATTTTTCTCTTTGATGCCTTGATTCAGCAAAATTTTTTTGAAATCTGTGATTATCTTGCTGTAATTTAGATATCAAATCATCTCTGTATATGATTTCTTCATCGTTAAGTAGAGTTTGTTTCTTTAAATTTTGTAATTCCTTGTTGATGAAATTTGTTGTTGAACTTGTGTTTAGGTTCAATTTTGGTGGGGTACCAACAAAGCTGTGCAAAGGGGCCCCGATAAGGGAGTCAAAGAAAGGTTTGAAGGATTGATAACTAATAGTCATATCTCTATGGGTTGGATCATTGACGAATTTATCAACAATGTTGATAGATTCAGGATCAAGGATCCTCTTCTTTGTTATCAATTCCAATTGGGTGAGCAATTCAAATAATTTGGAGACGGGGAGATCATAATCGGACGAATTTTCACTGTTGTTACCCAAAGTGAGTCTCCATGCTTTTCTGAGAGCTGATGTTGTTGTATCTGACATGGGGTATAAACATACAACTCCGTTTATGTATTTGTTTTCTATTTTGGTGTGTGTAAAGTGTGTAAATAAATAAATATTTTTTTTTTCCTTTCGATTTGGTTTGTTTTACAAAGATTTTTTTTGTATTGTGGATGTATTGTTTTTGATCTATCTCTATATCATTTGTGTGTATCTATCTGTATGGAAGTTGTTTAGTTTTGTCTATTATGTATGATCATGTATGATCATGTATTATTATTATTGTTACTGTTTATTTTGTTGTTTTATACGCGTCAAAGCCATAGTCAGTCGTATATCTAACTGATAAAGAGATTAATACATTTTTTGTGGTTGTAATAAAAAGAATGGGAATAACCGATTGGATCTTTATCAAGATAGATAGATAGATAGATAGATAGAGAAAGAGAGATTCAAAAAAAAAAATTTAGTTTCCTAATAGAATCTCTAGTTGGCTAGAACACCACTCTCTTTTCAAATAAGTAGATGATGATGATTGTTGTTGTTGTTGTGTCTTTATACAAAAATATTTTCTATCGGAATTTCAAAAACAACTAAAAGACAAACGCAAGTGGGATGCGTTTCGCTTACACAAATTGAAAGTTGCCTTTTACAGTAATAAAACGGAAGAGATTGCTACTTCTGGTTTGCTATTAGGGAAAATTTGGGTGGGGGGCAATTTGTGTGATGTTTGCATTATGTGATCATCTGCAATTGGTGATATCGTTACTGCAGTAACTAGATTAAAAAAACACATGATTATTACATTTACCATATCATCCCTCCCACCTACCTACCTTCCTCTTCACAACCATAAAAAATGCTATTTTTCTGGCTTTGACTTTGGCTTTCTCGACACCCAAGATTAAATAATAGCAATTTTCTTATATCAATAGATGATTAAATAATTTATATCCCTAACCTTTATATATATATATATTCATATCAATTATTCTTGTTGTAGTACACAGTTTTTTGACAAAACCAAAATGAATACAAAAAAAAGACTGCGAAGAACATACGATTTATGCAAACGATTGCAGCAAAAAAACTTTTCTGCAGAGAAGAAGAAGAAGAAGAATTTTTTTCATTTTATTTTTCCTCCATCTCACAGCATTCCCACAAGCCCATTTCTATTGTTCCCATCTTCTTTAATCTCCATTTCTCCCTCTTCACACTCCACTCCAAATCACGAGAAACCAAAACAATAGAATAGAAATTTAAAACCACCCCATCGGTAAATACTTTTTTTTTTTTTCCTTGCCCAATCTCCCCCAAAAGCCAAATTGAGCGATCGATGTCTTTTGATCAATTCTCATCTGATATATAACTTAGTCAACTGACCCACCTTTTAAATGTCTCATTTCAAATTTCGTTCTCTCTCTCGTCATCTTCCAATAAATCTTACTCACAGGTACCAAACCACCATATATATATGTATGTATATGTATATATATATATATATATACATAAATGCATACACACAAAACAAACAATTTGATATTGAACAAAGATTAATTTAATGAATGCCGTTCTCCACCACCATCACATGAATCACAATAACCTCAATCCACTCAACAATAACACAAATACCAACAACATCAACCAGGATAACGCCCATCTTCAATACGATCATTTTCCAACGTCCTATGATCAACAACAACAACAACAACAACCTCCCAACACTACAAACAACTATGGCCATTTCAATACGGCAATCCCACATCTTCAATACCAACAACAACAATTTCAGCCTCTGTATCTGCACGAAAATCTGAGTGTTGATAGTGGAATAATCACACCCACAGAGTTTCCTTCTCTGCCTCCTTCACAAGATCAATCACAGTATCCAATGCCATCTTTTTTCCAACAACAACAACAACAACAACAACAACAACAACAACAACAACAGCATGCCAACAACATCAGTAACAACAGTGAAAACGCATCAACTAGTGGTTCAATCTCATTATCTCGACCAATCTTGATACCTTCAAGTTCTACAGAAGAGCCAGACAAATTCTTCGATGAGGATGATTTAAGAGTCTTGAGAGAGTTGTTACCAGTGGCGGAGACCCATAAATGGAAATATATCTCCAATAAGGTTTCTAAAACACGAGCCAAGAAGATGAACAGTGAGTTTTGTTATGCCAGATTCCATGAATTCTTTGAGATGCCTCAAAACAAATCTGGACACGAGACTAATGTGCAGTATCTCAACAACAACAACAGTTTTTACGATGTCGAATCTAAAGACAATTATGAAGGTATCATAGGCACTTCTCTATCATACTTAGTACACCCTGATGATAAATGAATCCCCTTTTGTATTCTCTTTTTTTTTGTGTTTCTAACCCAATCTGTTCAATTCTTATTTATGTATTCTTCACAAATAATAAAACAAAAAAAAATGTTTAAAAAAGGTAGTGTGACACGCAATCGCCATCTCAAACAATCCGGTCCGGAAACAAACTTCAAACAATTTGCAAAGATTTAATAGCACATATCCTATTTCTATTATAGTACACAACATCTATCTCTCACCAATTCAAGATGTCATGGTCAGGATTCCGTAAAGCCATCAATAGAGCCGGCACTCAAGTCATGCTCAAGACTGGTCAAATAGATCCAAGTGTGGATAAAGATTTCGACGAGCATGAAGAAAATTTCAAATTACTCGAAACCAACTCTGACAGAATCTTGAAAGATTTGAACGAGTTTGATAAGTTGTTGGATTCATTGATTGATACCCAGATTAGCATAGTCACCACAATTGACAAGTTTTATGGAGATGAACCAAGAGACGGTATATCACAATCACTTTTGAACAAACTAGTTTATATCAAAACTGAAATCATGCCTCAAATTGATGAACCATTTAAGATTACCGTTATCGATCCTTTAAAAAATTTCAATGAATTAACAATCGAATTCAAAAACTTGATAAAGAAGAGACAACATAAAAAATTGGATTATGAATTGTTGAGTCATAAATTGATCAAATTAGAGAATGAATTAAAATTACAACATCAAAACAATTTGGAAAAGGATAAAACTTTAAACGAATTAAACAAGGTGAAATCTCAATATAGTCAAGTCTCTCAAGTTTATCTCGAGTTGAATGAAACGTTGAAAACAGAATTGCAACAATTCATTAGCTTAAGATCATCAATTATAGACCCATCTTTTGAAAGCTTTGTCAAGATTCAAAATAGATTCTTCAATCAGTACTCCAATGAGTTACAAGAGTTACCATCACTGAAGATGACCCGTTTGAATGGTGAAATGGATGATCTAATGATGCAATTGAAAGAGATAAGCAATATCAATCTTTCCTCCACTGTTGCCTAGAGGTATGTTTTTTCTTCTTTATTTCACTTCATCTTGGGGGCTGTCTGAATGTCCTGTTGATTTTTTTTTTTTGCTTCCCCACCCCCCATCCACCTGTCACTTGTTTACACCACATATGTCTGACACAATTTTTTTGTGTAATATTGAAATTGGTCAGTGATATAAGTGGAAGTAGAATAACACAAAAGATATCATTTAGTTACGATATTTGTATCAACTGTTTCAAAATGTTGCTCAAGACTGAATACTTTGATGATATTGGAGTTGTCAAACTTACTTTAAATGGTCCTCACTACAATCTGTTAAACTCAGCATTGTTGCTGGAATTATCACATGAGCTTGGTGTCATTGAATCAAAATTTCCACGATACGGTGCAATTATAATCACAGGCTCGGAAATTGCTTTTTCTGCTGGTGCTGATATCAAAGAATTTGATGCAGATAATGAAGAAGCCTTTATGGAGAATTATAAGAAGATTGTACAATTTTTCAGCTCATGGTTACCTCATTTCTCCATACCAATCGTCGCTGCAGTTGATGGTTTTTGCTTTGGTGGAGGATTTGAGTTACTGTTGAGTTGTGATATCATGCTCGTTTCCAAAAATCTGCGTCTTGGATTACCAGAGTTGACTTTGGGGTTAATCCCAGGGTTTGGTGGTACACAGAGGTTGACACATAGCGTTGGGAAAAATAAGGCAATGGAATTGATATTGACAAGCAAGGTTATAAAGGGAAATGAACTGTGTCAATTAGGAATTGCTAATCATTGCTATGAATCAAACGACCTGCTACAAATTGCAGCTCTTAAGATAGCAAAAAAAATTAGCTCAGGCTACAAATTTGCAAACAGAGGCGCCAGATTGGCAATAAATAATTCGATTTCAAATTTAGAGCAAGGATCCAAATATGAAGCTAATATATTCAAGGGGCTTTTCAATGGTGAAGATAAAAAACGAGGAACTGCAAAGTTTTTCAAAAAGAAAAGAGGAAAGAGCAGTAGTAAATTATAAATAGGTCTCTAATTTCTTTATAATCTCTGAACTTGAATTTGACGACTCAATTGACCCATTGACAATACCATCAACGAATATTGTAGGGGTGACATGGACACCAACAGTTCTGTGATAACGGATAAAATACTTGAAATCCTTCAGTATGCTATTACCAGCATTCGATGGCTCAACTGAAGTTTTAGTTTCAACTAAATCCATCAATTTTTCCTTGCTGATATCGAAATTTTTAGAAGCAAGTTCTACTAAATCTTGATATATTTGTAATTTGGACTTGTCATAAACTTCTGACTCGTAATATGATTCTTGATTGGCAAATAATAAATTGCTAAATTCCCAAAAGCTTTGTGGTTGTAATTTACCCACAGCTAATGCAACTTCATGCATTTGTGAGCTAACAGGATGCCAAGGTTGTGGCACATTCATCAAGATAAATTCAAACTTTCCAGGGTGCAATTCATCAATGGATGGAATAACTTCATTGAATACTTTTTTGAAAATTTTGGCACTGAATGGGCAATCATAATCAATAAAAAGTTGCACCTTATGAGCCACACCTGTTTGCGATTTGGCCACTTGAGATTTGAAAATGTGAGAAGTGGAATATAATGGTGAAAGAGTCATCTTTGGGATCGAAAGGGTGATTTAGGTAATTGAACTTGATATTGATCGATTTCGATTTGGGTTTATTGTTGGATTGAAATGATTAAATTACAAGTTTGTCCGGGCTTTGTTGTCGGGGTTTTTTTTTTATTTTTTTGTGTTAATATTTGCTTATGATAACACACTGTATCACTTTCACTGACTAACTATACTGCGCCGTTTATAATAATCGTATTCATTTGTTACCTTTTACAGAATGTGGGCTTTGGCATTAACAAAGCCCATCAGAAAGAACCATTTTTTTGCCATTTGCCCCAACGATTTTTAAATATGCTATGCCTTTTGAATCTATCCCAGCTCAATAAGCATGTAATACTTTGTTGACCCAATTCGAGCCGCGATTAAAAAAATGAGAAAATTGATAACTTTATTACATTGTGATTGTTCTTCATGCATTTAACATATTTGTTATGTTGAGATTTTGTCTCAACATCCATCGTTTACAATAAGCTCATCAAAGAAGCTTCAATTTTTACAACCCAAACTCAATTTTGTAATCTTTAATCTAAGAATATTTTCCATTAATCTTTATGTAAATAAGTGAAATTTTTAAGTGAAAAAGCTTTAAACCTGCTCGACATGAGAAGCAACAGCTTTGTGCTCATTTGGTGGTTGATATTGCCCAACAGCTTGGTCGTTAATGTCTTCACCAAATGCAAGACAAACCTCTTCCAATGAGTAGCCAGCCGTCTCGATGAAAGTGAAATATACTATCAGAAGCTCAACTGCTATAAGACAACAATAGACAATATAATATTTCCATTGAATAGCATCCATAGCTACCGGATTCACAAATCCGTTGTACATCAAGACACATTGCATGGTAACGTTCATGATGTTCAAACCTTTGGCCCTCAAATTATATGTCAAAACTTCTGAAACGTAAAGAAATGGTAAACCGTTAAATCCAATGTTGTAACCGAAATAGTAGAGGAATATCATCGCCAATACACCTTGACCCAAAGCTTTTTCCTCAAAATTCCTTTGCTGGTTAATAGCCGACAATACAGTCCAAATACAATAACAAACCAATGCTATACTCAAAGATGTTATGAACATAGTTCTACGTTTGAAATAACTGGTACTGAATGCAAATATGATCGAAGTACCCCAGTTGTATATCATCAACGCGCCGTTTATGATCAATTTTTCATCAACTGAAGAGATACCGATCGATTCCAATACCAAATTTAAATAGAATGAAACCAACCCATTACCTGCCAATTGCATGATTGTTGGCACCATAATACAGTAAAAAAGTCTTTTCCTGTTTGCTGGTGTCTTCAAGAAATCAGAATATTTCAGTTGTGAATAAACTTGATCCAACTCCAAAGAACTTCTAATCTCTGCGATTTCAAGCTCAACCAATTTAGCGCTCACCTCTTCGTTTCCACCACCGTGATGTTTTAGAAGGGTCTTTCTTGCTTGCTCTTCTTTTCCTTTGCTCATGAGAAATCTAGGACTTTCTGGAACCATGAAGATTGTGAGAACCTGAATCAATGGACAAGCACATTGAAGGAAACTTGGAATTCTCCAGCACCAATTGTTGTCAATATTTCTTGTACCATAAGTTGCCCAACTGGCAATAATACCTCCCAAATAATAACAAGTGTTGTAACAAGTGGTAGCAACAGAACGATGAGGAGGATATGCAACTTCACTGATCAAGGAAGGAGATGCCACAATAGCTATTGAAGTTCCAACTCCCAAAAAGAATCTACCGGCAAAAAACAGACCAAACCCGTTGGCTGTACCTTGAATAATTCCACCAATGATCAACACGATCAGAGCAATCAATACCGCAGTTCTTCTTCCCCATTTATCTGACGGGTATGATGCAAAGAAGAAAGCTATGACAGCACCAATAACGGTACCGTTAGCTATTATACCTAAGATAGCTCCTTCAAAAGGTCTCCCAACAGTGTCTTGCATATAATCATGCCAAATTGGTAATGACTGAAGACCATTTAACATAGATGAGTCATATCCGATATTTGTCGAAGACAAAGTAATGAGGAAGATGACAAAATTCAATCGCAACAAATGAGGTACACGCCACCATGGTTTGCCATAATCTGGCAAATAATCATCAATGTTTTCATGTTGAGCGTTCTCATAATAAATTGGACTTTCTGATTTAGCTGGAGAATCAGAAGAACTTGGTATATCTGTTTGAATTGAAGCCATTTTTAGTTTAAGTTTATATTTTTAAAGTTAAATGCTGCGTGATAGGCTGCTTCTTCCATAAATTGAATTGAGCAGCTCAGTCCATTTTTATAGATAGGCTATCCAGAGACTATTCAAAACTTAATCTCAAATCTGGGGAAACAATCCTGGGGTGCACCTCAACCCCACCATACAGTAACATGGTAGAGGTCGCCAATGCTTTTTGGACTGAGCAACGTCACAGTATAGCCACTTGGCATTTTTTCATGGCCCCACAGCTCACTTCACCGGTATCTTTCAATCTTAGTCCAGCTGTCCCATTGATTGTTTAGATATTTCTCTTTACTGTCATCAATTTTGGGCAAAGCGAAATTAATCCAGTTGAGTTATACCAAGTGTAATGGTTCATGACCATAGCTCAAATTATATTTAACCGAAAAGAAGTTTTCCGTCTTTGGTTTTAAGCGAGCTCTGTGTTTGTTTCGAGGCACTACCCCAATTTTCCAAGAGAATCGGCGCCAAGAGGTGTTATTAGCTAAACTGTTCGAATTACGACAGCCATATAGTAAAAATTCCTGCTGGTAATCCAGCCAAGTTCAGCTGGAGCAATATTCATCCCAAAAATGCATAGCTCAGCCTGGTGGTGACTAATTCTATGCAGAAGTCCAAGAAATTTACTCCTCAGTCAGTGATAAGAAGTGCAAAAGTCATAGCAAATTGCTGATGTCATTGAAAAAATCAGTCATTCGAATCATAAGTCGCTGAATTATTCGGCAATCTTGAAATCATGTTCGAGATGAGGGCTCACATCGGATCTCATCAATGAGCTGAGCTCTCCTTCCCCTAGTGTATTTGTAAGGTGGTTTTTTTCCTTCACTTTACATTTTTTAAAGCTTTGATGACAGCCCTACTCCTTTTCAATATAGTGCTCCAAAAGTTGCATAACCAGCTGTCTAGTCAACAGCTATTGGATACTTTCTCAAAGCTAAAGGGATGAGTGATACCACTCTCTTTCTCCTGGAATTAATTATAAATTTTCATGTGAATAAAAGCAACGTCAGATTTCCAGCTGTTTAGAAGAAAACATATATATATATATCAAACGCTGTGTTAGATGTAGTTCGTTAAAATGTAAAAAACGTATTAAGTGTAATTTTGTGAATTCTATAGTAAAACTTCTTCGTTCTTCCGAAAATGTATCAAATCAAAATATGGAATCTACCTTCTTTTTAGAGGAGTCATTCCAAAACTAAAAACTAGTAAAAATGAAGAAAGAGGGTAAAAGAAAGATAAAGATTAAGGCAAGACAAAATAACGGCAATAGGCCAACGGAGTCAGGTTCTATTAAAAGATGGGAACTCACTGACTGTGGCTGTATGATTAAGTGGTCTTTCTATGTCGAGTTGAAACCTTAAATCATCGAATCGTTGACAGTATAAAAAGACTAGGACACTCCTGAAGCAGTATAAAAAAATACATCAACCAAATTGGGCAGTTGCTTATGATTGTATCTATAACAGATATCCTCATAATCATTGGCAAATAACTCCAGGTTGTTGCTACACTTGGTTACTATATTCGCTCAGCTATAACAATTCGGGCATCATATAGCTAGCATAGATGATCAGCTACTGAATTCCACTGAGTTGACAAGTCATTGAATAAAGTCATGCTGATTAATATTGAAAAAGCCAACTTTTTATCTTACACTAAAAGACTCCAACGATTGCTGAGGAAAACCACATGCCTCATTCACCAAACCGATCTCTTTTTGAATTTCCTCTCGCATTGGATCCAACTTAAAGTGACTGAAATCAAATAAAATAAATACCGCATCTGTGAACATCATGTTGTCTCGTTTTGGCTTTGGTATGGATGGCTCTGAATACGGGAAAAACAACCGAGTTTACTGTCTCCCAACTAGTTTTTCCTATTGGCTGGGCCTGGTGCTAGTTGCTACATCGTCATAGAAGGACCAGCAAGGCGAAAGTACGGATATCCAACAGTGATTTTTGTATCAGTCGTCCTTCCGTAAAAATAAATCTCGGGAATTAAATCTCCATCCAACTCTTTCCACCAGAAATACAGCTTGATCTAGTTGACACACCTATCTACCATATCTTGATAACCCAATGGTGGTTTATACTATCCTGTTCTCAGAGTATTACATCAAGCATCATTGGAGTGGTAGAACCAGAACCCAGCCTTCTTCAATAAATCATCTCTCAATTGTTGGAACTCTCAATATGAATTTAAATGACAGATTGTTTTTCTTTGCCAACCAATTGAGGAACGGAGATGGGGAGCGAACACGCCAAAGCGCTGTAGAAGCTCACTCATCGCACACGTGGACCACATTGCCAATCTTGTGCGGATAGTGTATAACATATTTCAAAGTGTAAGTTGTTGTGAAATTCAATTAGAATTGTATCTGTTGTGGATGCCTTGGAATTATAGAAGTGCTGATAATCTCAGTCTTCATGTATATATCTATGGAGGACATGGTTTTTAATTGTCAATATAAATTGGTTCATTTTTGAGCAGAGCTTGTTGATAGATGAGGCCTTTCGAGTTTGGATAGGTTGAAGGGGTCTTTGGGAATTGATTGGAATGAAGCATGTGAATATGAATTTGAATTTGGTTGGCGTTGTCGGTTTCAATGGGCTATCTCAAAGACATATACCATCGTAACGTATATTGTCTAAAAAGCGTAAACAACGAGACCCGAATACAATTTTATGATTGATTGATGTCGTATATCACAGTTTTAGAAATCCACAAAAAAAAAACTGAACCACAAACAGAAAAATCTATCAGAAGAAATTATTACATCATCATATCAACAATGCGAACACAAATGTATCTTAGAGAACAATTACAAAGAATCATCCGTATTCATAAATAGTCTGATTGGCTCTCAACAGTATGGATTGGTGATTGGTGCACATAATCTTACATTTACATTCAAAAGAGTGGTTCAAGCACGTGATGCTAAACGAAATAGTCTTTCAGGTCCATAAGATTTTATGTTGTCGAGTGCCACAAAGCAGCCTAACAATGGATCTGCCAGTATGATCAAATTGATCTTTTCTTCAAAGTAGTATTGTTATACTAATGGATACTCGTCTTTGAAAATTGGTGTTTTAATGCTTGGCTCGTCAAGTACATACTTCATTTATTGAATATTGGTAGTTGAACTTGACTGCGTGATGAAACAGTTGATTGGTTAAGCTATACTATCTGGGTTGACACCCACATCTAATCTTCTATATTAGCAGAATTGAAAGGCTCAACCACATCTTGTTGGAACGTTTAGTGTTACCGCAACATTGTCAAGCTGAGGGACACCAAGCCAGATTCAGGAGAGGTGTTCCTGGAATTCATGAATTTTGAATAAAGTTTAAGTATCACTACAAGCTCAATAGCATGCGTTGTTTAACACAGTCAGGTTACAATATATGAGAGGATGTTAATTGGTGTAAAGTGGTGTCCTGATGTTAATTGGTGTCCTGATGTTAATTGGTGTAAAGTGGTGTCCTGATGTTAATTGGTGTAAAGTGGTGTCCTGATGTTAATTGGTGTAAAGTGGTGTCCTGATGTTAATTGGTGTAAAGTGGTGTCCTGATGTTAATTGGTGT